>JARQWZ010000033.1:672500-1099745 GCA_033150135.1 Gobio occitaniae
TGTTCAGAAACAACTTTTGGTTACTTTTGTTTTATTTAAATAAACAAAGTTACAAAATGATTACTTCACAAATATAAAAAATGTAAAAACAAATTCTCTTTTCAAGTAGCATGTTAACAAAAAAAATTTTCTCCTCTTTAGTGCACTTCTTTTCAGGATTTTTTTCTTAAATAAACAAAGTTACAAAATGATTACTTCACAAATATAAAAAATGTAAAACAAATTCTCCTTGTAATACAATATAATGAGAACAAACTAACGTTTCTCCTCTTTAGTGCACTTCTTTTCAGGATTTAAAAAAAAAATCATAAATAAAAACCAATTACTGTAAATACAAAATATAAAATGTAAAAATTAAACAACACCCAAAGCCTTCAGTTCAAAGAAATACTCCCAGAATCCCCTGTGGTCCCTGTTCCCCTGTACAGAAAAGAGGTTTTGGTTAGAGGTTTTTGTTCAGGAACAGAATCATGTTCACATTTTTTGCCTTTATTGCAGATCGCCTGTGACTAATTAACTGTCCTGCCTTTGAAAAAATCCTCTCAGCTGGCACTGATGTTGCAACCACTCCCAGGTTTTTCTTCGCAAGTTTGCTAAGAGAGGGGAATGTTTGTGCGTTGTTTTTCCACCAAAGTAGTGTATCCTGATTACAAGGAATTGGCCTCTCTTCTGAGTACCTGAGCAGTTCAATTAGTGCATCTGTGCTAGTTGTCCGATGCCGCTGAGATGCAAGGACCTGAGAGTCAAAATTTTCCCATATCCCACCTTTTGCTGCAGGAGCCCCTGCAGACAAGCTTGAACTAGTTGTAGGGGCTGAAGCAGAGCTGGTAGCAGAGCTGGTGGCAGAGGTGGTGGCAGAGCTGGTGGCAGAGGTGGTGGCAGAGCTTAATCCAGATGTTGAAGGTGCTGAGGTCTCACTCTTTGACTGCATTTCTGTAATGAGTCGAGCTTTTACAGGCTCAACATTTGCAGAGTCACAGAATCCCAGGTTTTTAAATCGAATGTCCAGATAGGTGCTGACAGCAAGACCATAAAATGTCTCAATAGACCTGAAACGATGATGGCATTATGCTGACAGCTCAGCAGCTAGCATGCTACCTTGTCGCTCAGAAGCTGAAGCAGTTCTCAGGAGCATTGAAACCAGGGGAATCACCTTCGAAACTGAAACATGTTTTTCAGTAGATACCTCCCTGGTTGCTTCTTCAAATGGTCTCAGAGCGTCAATAGAGAGACTGATAACAGACCATTGCTCCTCATTCAAGCAAAGCGAGCTCTTGCCAAGTTGACAGAGAAATGTGGTAACTGCCTCTTTTTGTTCCAACAATCTCTCCCACATGTAGAAGACAGAGTTCCACCTTGTCTCAACTGCTTGAAGGAGTTTATGTCCAGGGAACTTCTGCTGCTTTTGGATTTCTTTTAGCTTTTCTGCAGCTCTAGTGCTGTGGTGAAAGAAAGTAACTATAGCACTACTTCTCTTCTGGAGTTCTAGTATGTCAGGGTGAGCCTTGAGAGAGTCTTTCACCACCAAATTTAAAGTGTGTGCGAAACATGGGTAGTGTGACCAACCAGCTTTACGCACAGCAGCAACCATGTTGGCGCCATTGTCTGTTGCTACAGCCTGAATCTTTTCTGAAATGCTCCATTCTTCTAGAATTCTGGTTAACTGCGAACAAATATTGTCTGCAGTGTGTTGTCCTGAAACAGAGCACGTTTCAAGCACGTATGCCAGCATTTGCCAGTTTTCATCTATGATGTGGCATGAGACTGTTAAATATGCCTATGTCGCTGTTGATGTCCACATGTCAGTTGTCAGAACAACATTGTCCACACTGCTTAATGCCTTTCTGACCTTAGAGGAGCACTCTTCATAAAGTGCAGGTAGTTTCCCCTCCATCAGAGTTTCCTACTTGGAATTTTGTACCGTGGCTCAAGTGTCTTTACAAAATTCCTGAAGCCGACATATTCCACTATGGAAAGAGGCTGCAGGTCCTTCACAATCATTTCTGATAGGCGCCTTGTAATATCCACTGCTCTTGGAGAATCAGCTATTGATAAAATAATAAATAATACAAATAATTAAGTCTGGTGCACATCTACGTGTAGTTTAAATATAGAAACTAGTAATCCCTTTCACAGCTAACACAAAAAGGGTAATTATATTCAAGTATCAAATATGACTTACATTATATTCAGTATATTTGTTTCAGTTCCAGTAAATGTATTCATTTAAATAACACGCTTCAAAGGAATGAATGTATTATTTCTAGGTCTTAGCATAATTCTTAAGTTGACTAAAGTAACAAATGACCAGTTATTAATTATTATTAACTAATGCTGAAGATGACTAAAATATGTCTTTCATCACTCTTATCTACCTGGATTTTCTCTGCCAAACTGAAATGCCTCTGGCAGTGACTTCTGCCTCTGAGTCTGTCGGGGCCAGGGGGTGGGGTAGGGGGATTTTTCTCCTCCTCTCTCCGTTTCTTCAACTCTGCATTTTCTGGTCCGTGATTTTTCATATGTTTGTACAAATTAGTTGTATTGACACTGTATTTTAAAGACTTTCTACAAATGGTACAAGTCGCTGTTGTCTCATTTTCGGCCTGAAAATACAGCCATACAACGCTCCTCTTTCTCTCTGCTGCCATTCTCCGCCTCTGACTGACTGCTGTTAGAAATGCGCGGCTGAGCGGCGCGCGCGCCTGACTGCTGAGCGCTAGTGGTGAGTCACGTGACGGTACAACACAGGAGAGGGGGAGGAGAGCAGTGTCGAGCACGAGCAGCACTCTTGAGAGCTTGCTCTGCTCTGTGACAGCAGCAGCATTTTGACAAACACGGCCAGGTCGCAAAACGAGAGAAACTGAAACTTAAGTATCAATATTTTCACGTTGGTATCGATCAATACCGATACCAACGTTGGTATCGATATTATCGATATTAGTATCGATCTGCCCACCTCTATTTCCTACAGTAAATAATATAGATAATATTGTAGTGTGTAACGAAAACGAACTAAAACACCCATAATGCAATGCAACAAGTAGGTGGAGTCAGTAATCAGAAGAAAATGGCAGTCCATTTAAACAGGTGTGTGTTTGTGCATGGCATCAAGGAGAGAGAGAGTTTTCTTTTATTTGGTTGTGACCAACGAGAGCAACAGAACAGAAAGGTTGAACTGCCTGAAGTCTTTAGAGGTTAAAGAGTGACCAAAATAGTCGAGCTTGAAGACTGTGCAAGATGTGCTTCGTTTGCTGCACGGCGGGAGTGTGCTTTGACTGTTACGGCACGCTGCTCCTTAGTTTTGTTTGGGCCGACGAAAGACTCAACAGACCAACAGACCAAGCGTGGTGAAGGAAGGACGAAACTGGAGATGAGATTGCAGACTACCACGTCATACAAGTGAATTGATCCCGGTTGCACAGTGGACGAGTGTTCGGATGTTTGCTACGTCCGTCGTCTACAGCTGTGTTTGAACTGCGCAGGGTTGGAATACCGTGGCGGTGGGTGAGTTTTGTCCTGGATAGACTGAAATCCTCTGGTGCACGTTGGACTTCAGGTAGGCCTTGACCTGTTAACCTTGCTACTCAAGAGGCCTTCTAAATCACCAGTGACTCTGAGAACATGGGTTTAGCGGACATTTCACCTGAACTATAACACACACACACACTTACACGAGCACACATCACCTTTTTCCATAAATCATTGTGTATTGTGAAAGATAATCGTGATCGACTGATGCTTATGGGATGGTTTATTTCATGAGATGATTTTGTTTTTCTTCTTTGAAATACTTTGAAAAAACAAGGGACAGAAAAAAAGTAAACGAGTCCCCTTTGAGTTAAAATAATAAATAAAAAAAACAAGAATGCGGTTGCATTTGTAAAAGTGAGTTTATTTTTGTATTTGTACTGTTCTGTGAAGAGTGGTTTGGGATAACGGGCATATCTAGACTCACTACGTCACAAGTGGAAAGTTTAGCAGGGACAAGCACCACTCACATTTTCTCCACATTATAGTAAGAGATATAAGATTGTGTTACATGTTTACTTGCATCATAATAAATAAATAAATAAAGTGTGTGAAAGGTTTGATACACCATTGTGTTGTGTGTGATGGTCCATCAGCAGCTGCAGTATCTCTCAGCTGTATCAGTGCAGTCACTGTGACGTCTGACTGACACAGGTTTTTGTACGACTCTTTATCACTGTGTGAACACATTCTGACTGGTTGAGTGGAAACTCTGACAGTAATAATCTCCTGTATCTTCAGTCTGGACTCCACTGATGCTCAGAGTGAAATCACTGCCAGATCCACTGCCACTGAATCTAGATGGAGTTCCAGTATAAAGGGTTGTTGCGTAATATATGAGGAGTTTAGGAGCTTCTCCAGGTTTCTGTGAGTACCAGGCTAAGTAATTATTACCAAGCACACTACTGCTGGTTTTACAGTTTATTCTGACGTCTTGTCCTGGTTGAGCTGTTATTGATGGACTCTGAGTTAATGTATACTGTCCTCTACACTCTGAGAGAAAACAGAAATTAAAATTATATATATTTTAAAGGAATTAATAATCATTATGAATATTTTAATACAAACCTTGAGCAAACAGAGTGAGAGTCCAGATGAAGATGTTGATGGTGTTCATTGTTGTTCTTGTGTCTTGTGTGATGATGAAGATTGTGTTCTGTTCTGCTCTCAGTCATGAAGTGTTAAACTCACAGCACTATAAACACTCTCAGACTGAAGCATGTGCTGACAATGCAAAGAAGTGGGCAGGATTTACAACAGCTTGTGCTCAGAACAAACTCACACACACTAGAGTTACACAATGATGATTACATTCTGACTCATGTTATTTGAGTTAGTTCAGTAGTTTTATTTGTATTGTGACTCCTGAGACACTGAGGATGTGCAGATGAACGTCCATCTCTGTGTCCATATTCAGTCATGTGACCATCATCACTGCTACACTTCCACTAGATGAAGCGCCATCACTAAAGTCAGATCATGAATCATGAGTCTGTTCAGAAAGTATCAGGACTGATTGTGAATCTCTAATCAGAGTTGATGGTGTCACTCCATCTATCATGAAGCCTCATGTGTGTCTGAAATCATCAGATGGAGAAGAAACAGGCTGTTAAAGATGGAGACATATTAGAGCTTGTTCACGTTTCATGATCTTGTGTGGAGATTCAGAACCAGTCCAGAGACTTTTACAACAGACCTTGAATATGAAAACATGCTTGACTGTGTAGAACATGCAAAATACCTTTTATATTTTCATTGTTGACACTTTCTATTGACTTTGGCTATAATATTCAATAAACTCATGATTTGAGCAGATTTTCACTGAAGATTGAAGTCTGAAGCTGCAGGTTTTTCTGTGAATCCTGAAGATTGAGCTGCATATGAAGAACAGAAGCATCATTATGAGAAACTCAAACACAACATCATCCATGATCAAAGAGGTCAAAGGTCACCTCAGAGGTCACAGCTCATCAAATATATTTCTTTAAACAGTGTTATATCAGAAATCATTGAGTCAATCTGAATGAGTGAGTGTTGAGAAGAGCTGAGGAGCTTCTAATATCAGTGTGTTGAAGTGTTGTTTCTCTCTCTCTGCTGGAGTGTGTGTTCACTCGAGTGGAATAGAGGTTTTTGTACGAGCGTTTCATTAGATTGTATCACTGTGGTGGACATTCGGTGGAGGAACCAAACTGGTGATCGGTAAGTCTGTCTATTTAATTACCTAATAAAAAAATACAGTTTAGATTTCAGAAAGTGTTTTACAGTTGAAACAAGAACAACATTTATTAATGATAATGATTATTAGATATTGTGCTGAAACTTTACTTGAAGCCTTTATGTATAATGCATTATAAAGATATTCATAATGTAGATTATAATGCCTTATATCTTTTCATTAATAACTGTAACCAAAGTTAAAATGCATTATAATATTTGCTAATTCCTTGTTGCATCTGAAATTGGTTGTTTGTCGTGAGTTTTAATGTATTATAATTTCTAAAGGTGTAACAATGAATAGATAATATTATAATGTGTTATAACTGTGGTTACAATTATTCATGAGATCATACATGCATTATAATGTGTGTAACAATTCATAATTAATGCATTAATACTTTTATAATGCATTGTGTATAAAGGCTTTAAGTGTTACTGATATTGTTGAATAATTATTGAATCTAAATCAATGATATTGTCATGTTTATACATTCAGAAGAACGGCATTATTCCTTTCAACAACAAAATCTAAACATATTTCCATAAAGCGTCTCACTATGAGTTTATTGAGTTTATTACAGGTTTGTTTTCCTTCATTTATTTCTACACTGAGTTCATATATAGTTCATCTTTTATTGTAGATATCATACATGGAGAAAAGAGATTTGACATCAGAATGTAAATGTTGTACTTTCTGTAGTTCAGTCAATGATACTGAATCTCTTTTGCTCATGTTGTGATTATAATTCAGTGCTTTATAATACAAACACAATTTATGTGTGACTTTTCATTTTGAGTTGAATATCTCAGTAAAATGTAAGAACTTTATGTCCTGAGTTAAAAACTGCTGTGATGAAATCAGTCGGTGTATTACAATGTTGAGTTTGATTGATGAGGTTTGATGTAAATGTATATAGTGATTGTGTAGTTTGTATATTGTATATATATCAGCTGTAGTGATGTTGAAGGACATGAAGGATCAGATTGTGATTGTGATTTGTCCTGCTGTTGAAATGCTGTGAATGAAAGTGCAGTGTGTTTTCTTTGTGTTTGTGAATGTGTTGTGTTTGTCTCCTGCAGCTGGTCCCACAGTGAAGCCCTCAGTGTCTCTGCTGCCGCCCTCTTCTCTGCAGATCTCTGGAGGCTCAGCCGCACTGCTCTGCCTGCTCAGCTCTTACTCTCCACAGGGGGCGCTGGTGAGCTGGACACTGGACGGGTCAGAGGTCACCGAGGGGGTTCTGACCAGCGCAGAGAGCCAGCAGGACGGCCGCTACAGCCGCAGTAGCGTCCTGACCCTCAGCAAAGCACGCTGGGAAGCGGGAGAGGTGTACGTCTGCAGAGTAACACATGATGGAGCTCCTCATGAGGTCTCGTTCCACAAGAGCTCTGAGTGCTGATGTTTCTCTCCTGAAGATGAGCCGTATCTGAGTGTCCTGTGTCAGGCAGGATTCACATGAGTCTAGTGCTGCAGCTGTAGTGATTTACAACTCAATACTGAAAGAGAGCTCGCATGTGTCAAAGCACTGTGTGATCTTTCAATCTGCTGTGTTTGCTGCAACATTCAATAAAGCTTCTCAACAAGTTCACTTTGTGTCTGACAACATCATTCAACTAACAGATGAAGATGCAGGTGCTTTTCAGAAGGTTGATCAGTAGCAGTAAATCAGTCAAATAAAGCTCTTGGGGTTTGAACATGGTCTCTGGAGACAGAGCTGCTCTATTCTGAGAGGATCACAATCACTCCACCCTGACAATGCAAATGGGATTTTCAGTCTCACTCTTTGATTGGTTACAGGATCTGGACTGGAACAGACCACTTTCACTTCTGCTACACATTTACATGCGGAAGAAGGTGCTGAACTTTAATATAGAAAAATATTATAAAAACACGATCCCAAATCCAGAATGAGCCGTTGTGACAGTAATTGTGTAAGAATGTAAATCTTTCTGTGGGTCAAATGGAAAGCATCTCGTCCAGACAGCAGAAGTGACTGAATGCAGTCTGTTCAGTTTGATTGACAGGGATCATATATTACACCTAAAACATGATGATCATATTAAAACACTGACTCGTTCTCTTCATAAACACAGATTGATGTTGATTGTAATGATATAGTGTTATTAGTGTGTGTGCTGTGATCAGTGGTGTGTGTGATTGTGTTGTTCCTGATATCATGGTGACTTTGATACAATGTTGAGTTTCCAAACCATCATTTTGGCTGAGGTTGATATTTCAGTGTTTAAAGTGTGTTGGATCTGAACTTCTGATGAAGTCGACACACACATGGGTGGAGTCAGTGGCCGTTTCTCAATATGTGTTCTTGTCTGGACTCGTGTTCTGGTGTTCTTGTTGTGGCATCCACGTAGAGCAGACAAAAGGAAAGGGGTTCAAAAACCAAAATAAATCATACACTAAAGAGAGAAAATATTATATATATATATTAATCTTCGATTACGCCACCCTGGGAATTTCACCCAGAGAATATGACCAGTGCACAGGCTTCTTACTAAAAACAAGGAGAATGGAGACACAGGTATTTGCTACAAAAGTTTATTATGATTTATCAGAATAAAATCTGAGGCACAAGAAAAGGGACAAGCCCCAATTACTCAATTACAGTGTTAAAAGGACAGAAGCTGCGGCCTCGTTCAAGAAATACCCAGAAAAAGATAGACACGCTCCCTTCACACGCACTGCACGCTCACACTCACATCACACGGGCCCCAGTGAAATGATCAGTCACAGCACACGGTGTAAACACCACCACCAAGAGAAGGGAAGGGGACAGTCAATTGCCTACGCAAGGCGGCCGCAGCTCCTAGAAATAAACACTCCACACCAAACACACAAGAAAAAGAATATTATTAATTATATTAAAAAAACTATTGAACACCAGTTATTCATCCACAACCGGTCCTTGGTAGAAAACCTTACTGGCCCAGTTCAGTAAAGAGACAACTGACAATAAAAATAGTAATGTCACAAACAAGCAAACGTCAAAGATCAAGAAAAAAAAAAAAATATATATATATATATATACTGTATATATGTTTGTTATACACATACAGGAAATCAAATCAATTGCATTCAATTAAGTAATGCACAAAATAAATCAGGGTTCAAAACAAAAGAGAAAAAAACAAATGAACAAATATATATTGTCACAATTTGCAAAATCAACAATTAAATCAAATTAAATAAATCAGGGTTCAAAACAAAAGAGAAAAAAACAAATGAACATATATATATTGTCACAATTTGCAAAATCAACAATTAAATCAAATTAAATGAATCAGGATTCAAACAAATGATTCATGACCACAGTCGAAAACACAAAACAAAATTATGCAAAGAAATAATGAAAACAAACAAATTTATCTTAATAAACAAGGAAAAACTCTGTATAAAGTATGTGAGTATAGTAACTCAAGCAGCCGTATAAAAATAACCCATGATAAAACAGCGGTGACATCACTGCACTGAATGCAGTCCTCTGTCACATGGCTGTGGGATCAGGTACACAATGAGAGAGAGAGAGAGAGAGAGGACGTCCTATTAATAGTTCACAGTAGTCATTCATACATCACGGACTGAAGGGCACAGCAGTCAGCTGATTACAAACGGGCAAATCCCAAAACAAACGTCTGATGGGAACTAGGTTACAGCAGCAAACCGTTGCTCACTCAAAACGGTCGCAGCAACACACAAAACCGCAGCGCCATGCCAGGCACACGAACAAACAGACGAGAACCCACCACAGGTGCGCTCCAACCTAAATGCGGGTGCAACTCAATGACGTCACAGCATTTACGCCTACGCAGGCAAATGGGCTTCCAGCTCATCATGTCTCATTGTGAATCGTCATCAGTCGCTGCCCAAGTCCTGTTCCTATAAACACATGCAGAGCAGTGAAGCATGTGGCGCTCATGAACACACACTCTGAATGCAAAAGCTGCTGTAGACTGAGCTCACGACGAGACTGAAGAGAGATCAGGACCATATACAGACTCACCTCAGACTCATCAGAGTCAAACAGCTTTACTGACAGGGTTACTCCCTCTTGACAAGAGTTGTGTAGGTAACCGTCGCTAACAGGGTCGGCTCAAGGCTTCAGAATGTGTGTTGATTTAATCAGCAATTGAGATGAACCGGATCATTGGGCCAATCAGAAGACACAGGAGTTGTAGTTGTAACAGAGATGAAATGCTCAAGGTGAACACATACCTTGAGGCTAGGGGTATAAAAAAAAAAATAAAGTCAGGAATCTTGGTGTGATTTTAGAGGCGGACCTTAGTTTCAGTCGTCATGTAAAAGCAATAACTAAATCAGCAAACTGTTGTAAATCTCAGAAGTGAAGGCCAGGAGACCTGGATGTGGCCAGGAGAGCCGGATCAGCGCACACAAGGCTGCTGGACCAGACAACATCCCTGGACGTGTGCTCAGGGCATGTGCGGAGCAGCTCGCTGGGGTTTTTACAGACATTTTCAACCTGTCTCTTGCCCAAGCAGCTGTACCGACATGCTTTAAACGCACTTCCATTGTGCCAGTGCCGAAAAGCTCTAGCCCGAGGTGCCCTAATGACTACCGCCCTGTAGCACTCACACCCATCGTTATGAAGTGCTTTGAGCGGCTGGTCCTGGAGCACCTAAAAGACTCTCTACCATCCACATTGGACTCACACCAGTTTGCCTACCGCAGCAATAGGAGCACAGAGGATGCCGTTTCCATGGCACTGCACTCTGTGCTCACTCACCTGGACAATAAAAACACTTACGCACGTATGCTGTTTGTTGACTTCAGCTCAGCATTCAACACTGTCATCCCATCCAAGTTAATTGCCAAACTTGGAGACCTGGGCATCAACACCTCAATGTGTAACTGGATTTTGGACTTCCTAACTGATAGACCCCAGAATGTTCGATCAGGATCCACCTGCTCCACGTCCATCACACTCAACACTGGCGTACCACAGGGCTGTGTGCTAAGTCCGTTTCTCTACTCCCTCTTCACCTCCGACTGCAAGCCTGTGTATGGATCTAATTCCATCGTCAAGTTTGCGGACGACACTACGGTGATTGGGCTCATCAGCAACAACGATGAGACTGCCTACAGGGAGGAGATCCAGCACCTGGCCACATGGTGCACTGATAATAACCTGCTCCTCAACACCACCAAAACGAAGGAGCTCATCGTGGACTTCAGGAAAGAGTCAAGAGGCACACACGACACCATCCACATCAATGGAATGGCTGTTGAGCGTGTCTCCAGTTTCAAGTTCCTGGGGACCCACATCTCGGCGGACATGTCGTGGACGACCAACACCTCCAGCCTGGTCAAGAAGGCTCACCAGCGCCTCTTCTTCCTGAGGACACTGAGGAAGAATCAGCTCTCCTCGGCTATCCTGGTGAACTTCTATCGCTGCGCAATAGAAAGCATCCTGACCAACTGTGTGGCAGTGTGGTATGGGAGCTGCTCTGTTGCGGAGCGCAAGGCACTGCAGCGGGTGGTGAAAACTGCCCAGCGCATCACAGGGACTGCACTGCCTGCCATCGAGCACATCCAGAGGAAACGCTGTCTGCATCGAGCTCGCAGCATCCTCAAGGACTCCTCTCACCCAGCCCACAGACTGTTTTCTCTCCTGCCCTCCGGCAGGCGTTTCAGGATCCTCCGGACCAGGACCAGCAGACTTAAGAACAGTTTTTTCCCCAGAGCTGTCTCTTTATTGAACTCAAACCCCCGTTGATCCACTTCCCTCATAAACTGCTAACTCTCCTACCTCACATCTGCCTTCACTTTGTTATTTGCACTACCGACTGTTTATCACAGTAACAACTGTTTACATATGCATCTTGCACTGCCATATCTTAACTGGATTATGCTCATTTGCACTGCCGACTGTATTTATAGTACCAATGTTTACATTTGCATTTTGCACCGTACTTCTAACTGTAATATGCAACCACTTTACACTGCACTTTACACTTTTTATTTTTTCCGGATAGCTCTGTCCATAATTTATTGCACTACCCTAATCCACTGCTATATTCCTCATATTAGCCTAACATATTATTGTATACCTCTATCTGTAAAATTCTGTTTATAGTAATAGCCATCTGTATATTATATTCATAGTACATATTCACCTGTAAATTCTGTTTATAGTAATAGCCATCTGTATATTTATTCACTGTACATATTCACCTGTAAATTCAGTTCTGTTTATAGTAAGACAACTCTCTATTTATACATATTTATATATATTCAGTACATATCCATGTCATGCACTTACGCATCCAT
The DNA here is from genome assembly GCA_033150135.1 of Gobio occitaniae. Classification (NCBI taxonomy): domain Eukaryota; kingdom Metazoa; phylum Chordata; class Actinopteri; order Cypriniformes; family Gobionidae; genus Gobio; species Gobio occitaniae. The sequence continues at coordinate 684,544 of JARQWZ010000033.1, forward strand.
TGTATATCCTGCACTTGCTGCTATTGCACTTCTGGTTAGACCTAAACTGCATTTCGTTGCCTTGTACTTGTACTTGTGTAATGACAATAAAGTTGAATCTAATCTAATCTAATGTGTCTTCAGCAGATTCTGTCAGGGTTCTGTCACTTCTGTGGAGCAAATGTGACCAGTCACGGAAAGTAGGGACACAAGTCGGCAGCACAAGTTTTGAGCAAAATGAGAATGAAGCGTTTTTTTTTTCAAAAAGTTTTTTTGCAGAATCTGTTAGTTGAGATCATGAAGAAGCCTCTCCGTGTTTGAGATAGCAGTATTGGTATATTTAAAAGCATACACTTTGAGGTTGAAATCGGCTTGTTTTTAGGAGATTCTAGCATGCAGCAGAGGCGTGTTTCTCTTTTGTTATTGTCCCGCCCTCCAAGGGAAGCGTGGCTCAGTGTTGCCAAGTCCGCGTTTGGGCTACTTTAACACTGTTGCCGGGGGCTGTTTTTAATGTCTGCGGGTTGAAACGACCCCAATTATGTGATATTTAGCCCCGGGAATGCAAATTTTAGTAGGCAACCATGCCAAAAAACACATATTTTACCCCCCAAAAGCGATTTTTAGCGGAGAAGCCCCCCTGAAACTCGATTGGGCTTGTTTTGGGCTAGTTTTGAGTAGCAATTGTGCGGGTTTTGTTGTGAAAACCTGGCAACCCTGGTGGCTGATACACGAGCAGCGAGCAACGAGCAGCTGATACGAAGTGCAAACCTCCCAGATAACACAATGTCTGAAGCAGTAAAGAACCAACACGATCATCTTTCCCTTGTGCAGAAAGAGAGGGCTGAGTACAATGACATGACTGAAAATAAACATACATACAGGTCCTTGAAAGTGCTTGAATTTATTTTGTGCAAGAAGTTTTCTGGAAGAAATTCCATATTATTCTCTCCGGTCAGATAATGTGTTATTTCGCCAACACTTCGTGGGCTATGTTTGATTTACGTTTGTTACTTAGATTTACGCATTACATTAAGTGTTTCCCGCATGAGGTACTTTGTGTTGTACGTTGCCATGATGTTCACGCGCGCACAAAACCACTACGGTACCTCAGCGTTTCACAGACACACCGTGAAATATTGCAAAAATAGACTGGTTACATGAGCCTAAGCTCTTTTCAATAAAATCCATGCAAAAGTTAATATCAGATCCTTTTAGAATACAGTATAGGATGTACCGAATATTCTTCAGTTTTATGCAAAACAGAAATATGACAAATAGAATATCAGACCTCTGTCATATGGCCAAAAATAAATGCAAAAAAAAGCTGGACCTGGAAAGTCCTTGAAAGTTTCTTGAATTTGAAGTTAACCAAGCTGTGGGAACGCTGTATTAACAACTATCCAAACTGTTTTAGACCAAAAAGAGTCTTTGTAGGCCTATGTTACCCTTAAATGCCAGAGAAAAGAACAGAATCAGAGATAAATTTTTCTTATAGAAAATTGTACTTTGCATATTATACTATAAAAACATAATTATAGTTGATTTTAGTTTATCATAGTTGATCATGATGGTTATCACAGAATCCTGTAAAAAAGTCCTAATGCTACACAATGAAATCAGTTCACCAAGTTTATGTAGAAAACCAGCAAATAAATAAAATTAGCATCAATATGTACTTTTTGTTTACATAAACATTAAAATAATAACATTAAAAATGATGGCCAGATTTTAAAGGAGTGTCTTGCAACAAGTTATCTACAATGCACAAGTTCAAATAGAGTTTTGACAAAAAAGGTTTTATAAAAAGATAAAACTCACATATTTCAACCTCTAAATCATTTTTTGTCAAAAAAGATAAATTACAGACATTTACAATGCACATTATCCTTTATTATTAATAGTATGCGGTCCGATTGTAATCATGCAGCTTGACAGGGAGGAGCTTTACAGGGGGTGTGGCTTATCTAAATGAGATGTAAATGAGCCCTATTGTCACTCTCAGCAGGTGAGAACAGGTGAGAACAGGTGAGAACAGGTGAGAACTGCACAATCTTTAGAGGTCGTTTTCTCCCTATTAAGGTTTTTTAAATGCCTACCTTCAAATGGCCTCAACTTCTCCAAATATTATCAGATTTCCATGTGTTACACACCGTTGGAGAGCTTGGAGACTACACTTTCAGAATCTGTGAATAACTCAAAATGCCCCAGAACTGACTTGTGTCCATACTTTCCGTGACTGGTCACAATTATGGCGATGAAGCCCTGGTTTCAGATGTTGGGAAATTCATCTGCACTATGAACTTTATTATTTAAGTTTGAGAATAACCAGATTAATAATAGTGGACTGTGTACTTAATCATCTCATTTATATTATTACACTAAACACAGTGCAGTATTTCTGATTCATTGATGATCAAATCGTGTAGATCCTCATTTAAAGTCACTTTGGGGGAAAAGTGTTTTTTAAATGAATAAGTACAATTTGAAGTTTGTTAATTTTAACTGTATAGTGATCTTTTATGATAAACCCCTACCATCAGTGATCAGTGTTGTGTGTGATGGTCCATCAGCAGCTGCAGTATCTCTCAGCTGTATCAGTGCAGTCACTGTGACGTCTGACTGACACAGGTTTTTGTCCGACTCTTTATCACTGTGTGAACACATAACCACTGTTGATCCAGTAATAACTCTGACAGTAATAATCTCCTGTATCTTCAGTCTGGACTCCACTGATGCTCAGAGTGAAATCACTGCCAGATCCACTGCCACTGAATCTAGATGGAGTTCCTGACTGGAGGCGGTTTGCAATATATATGAGGAGTTTAGGAGCTTCTCCAGGTTTCTGTGAGTACCAGGCTAAGAAATGACCATTGCTATTACTATGCACACTACTGCTGGTTTTACAGTTTATTCTGACGTCTTGTCCTGGTTGAGCTGTTATTGATGGACTCTGAGTTACTGTGTACTGTCCTCTACACTCTGAAAGAAAACAGAAATGAAAATGAAAATTATATATATTTGACATTTTTAAAGAATTAATATTTAAACTGTATAACACAAACCTTGAGCAAACAGAGTGAGAGTCCAGATGAAGATGTTGATGGTGTTCATTGTTGTTCTTGTGTCTTGTGTGATGATGAAGATTGTGTTCTGTTCTGCTCTCAGTCATGAAGTGTTAAACTCACAGCACTATAAACACTCTCAGACTGAAGCATGTGCTGACAATGCAAAGAAGTGGGCAGGATTTACAACAGCTTGTGCTCAGAACAAACTCACACACACTAGACATAGAAGATTTTACTTTCAGAATAATGTTTTTTAACCATTTAGTGATTAATTATAGACATGTATTAGTTGTGATATATTTGTGTTTATGTTTGGCTGATAAGACTCTAGAGTTTGACTTTATATTGTCATCTATCAGTGGATGAAGCATTTTCAGCTTTCAGTGCCGCTGTAGAAATAATCTCTTCACTGTCATGCAGTTTCATTTATATCTAGTGAATGTTTATGATGGTATGGATGCTATCGAGATAAAGTGAGTAGATTTCAGCTGGTCATGTGATCTCAACACGATGGGCAATATAAGGAGGGACAGAAGAAGATTTTTCTAGGAATGACGAGAATCATGAGTGTAGATCATTTTAAACATATTTGTCAAACTCAATAATTATTTCTGTATGAGTTCAGTTATGTGCTACACCTTTAAGAGCATGTTAACAATGAGAACTAAATAAATCAATTTTACTATATTTAGAGTGAACCAGAAAAAAATCTTTGGAGTCGATGTTGACGTGTTGCTTTCTGGGAAATATTTTCATGTTGCCTCTTTTCCACATGCCTGAAGTTCATCAGGACTCATAATCAGATCATATGAGAGTAGATTAAACAATGAGCATCTGACATGTTCAGAATTATTGATTATTTATTCGTTTTTTTCTGTGAATCCTGAAGATTGAGCTGCATATGAAGAACAGAAGCATCATTATGAGAAACTCAAACACAACATCATCCATGATCAAAGAGGTCAAAGGTCACCTCAGAGGTCACAGCTCATCAAATATATTTCTTTAAACAGTGTTATATCAGAAATCATTGAGTCAATCTGAATGAGTGAGTGTTGAGAAGAGCTGAGGAGCTTCTAATATCAGTGTGTTGAAGTGTTGTTTCTCTCTCTCTGCTGGAGTGTGTGTTCACTCGAGTGGAATAGAGGTTTTTGTACGAGCGTTTCATTAGATTGTATCACTGTGGTGGACATTCGGTGGAGGAACCAAACTGGTGATCGGTAAGTCTGTCTATTTAATTACCTAATAAAAAAATACAGTTTAGATTTCAGAAAGTGTTTTACAGTCGAAACAAGAACAACATTTATTAATGATAATGATTATTAGATATTGTGCTGAAACTTTACTTGAAGCCTTTATGTATAATGCATTATAAAGATATTCATAATGTAGATTATAATGCCTTATATCTTTTCATTAATAACTGTAACCAAAGTTAAAATGCATTATAATATTTGCTAATTCCTTGTTGCATCTGAAATTGGTTGTTTGTCGTGAGTTTTAATGTATTATAATTTCTAAAGGTGTAACAATGAATAGATAATATTATAATGTGTTATAACTGTGGTTACAATTATTCATGAGATCATACATGCATTATAATGTGTATAACATTTCATAATTAATGCATTAAAATACTTTTATAATGCATTGTGTATAAAGGCTTTAAGTGTTTCTGATATTGTTGAATAATTATTGAATCTAAATCAATGATATTGTCATGTTTATACATTCAGAAGAACGGCATTATTCCTTTCAACAACAAAATCTAAACATATTTCCATAAAGTGTCTCACTATGAGTTTATTGAGTTTATTACAGGTTTGTTTTCCTTCATTTATTTCTACACTGAGTTCATATATAGTTCATCTTTTATTGTAGATATCATACATGGAGAAAAGAGATTTGACATCAGAATGTAAATGTTGTACTTTCTGTAGTTCAGTCAATGATACTGAATCTCTTTTGCTCATGTTGTGATTATAATTCAGTGCTTTATAATACAAACACAATTTATGTGTGACTTTTAATTTTGAGTTGAATATCTCAGTAAAATGTAAGAACTTTATGTTCTGAGTTAAAAACTGCTGTGATGAAATCAGTCGGTGTATTACAATGTTGAGTTTGATTGATGAGGTTTGATGTAAATGTATATAGTGATTGTGTAGTTTGTATATTGTATATATATCAGCTGTAGTGATGTTGAAGGACATGAAGGATCAGATTGTGATTGTGATTTGTCCTGCTGTTGAAATGCTGTGAATGAAAGTGCAGTGTGTTTTCTTTGTGTTTGTGAATGTGTTGTGTTTGTCTCCTGCAGCTGGTCCCACAGTGAAGCCCTCAGTGTCTCTGCTGCCGCCCTCTTCTCTGCAGATCTCTGGAGGCTCAGCCGCACTGCTCTGCCTGCTCAGCTCTTACTCTCCACAGGGGGCGCTGGTGAGCTGGACACTGGACGGGTCAGAGGTCACCGAGGGGGTTCTGACCAGCGCAGAGAGCCAGCAGGACGGCCGCTACAGCCGCAGTAGCGTCCTGACCCTCAGCAAAGCACGCTGGGAAGCGGGAGAGGTGTACGTCTGCAGAGTAACACATGATGGAGCTCCTCATGAGGTCTCGTTCCACAAGAGCTCTGAGTGCTGATGTTTCTCTCCTGAAGATGAGCCGTATCTGAGTGTCCTGTGTCAGGCAGGATTCACATGAGTCTAGTGCTGCAGCTGTAGTGATTTACAACTCAATACTGAAAGAGAGCTCGCATGTGTCAAAGCACTGTGTGATCTTTCAATCTGCTGTGTTTGCTGCAACATTCAATAAAGCTTCTCAACAAGTTCACTTTGTGTCTGACAACATCATTCAACTAACAGATGAAGATGCAGGTGCTTTTCAGAAGGTTGATCAGTAGCAGTAAATCAGTCAAATAAAGCTCTTGGGGTTTGAACATGGTCTCTGGAGACAGAGCTGCTCTATTCTGAGAGGATCACAATCACTCCACCCTGACAATGCAAATGGGATTTTCAGTCTCACTCTTTGATTGGTTACAGGATCTGGACTGGAACAGACCACTTTCACTTCTGCTACACATTTACATGCGGAAGAAGGTGCTGAACTTTAATATAGAAAAATACCAGAATCATTCAAAAACATGATCCCAAATCAAGAATGAGCCGTTGTGACAGTAATTGTGTAAGAATGTAAATCTTTCTGTGGGTCAAATGGAAAGCATCTCGTCCAGACAGCAGAAGTGACTGAATGCAGTCTGTTCAGTTTGATTGACAGGGATCATACAGTGGCAAGAACAAGTGTGTGAACTCTTGGTATGAACTGGTTTTCTGCAGTAATTTGCCATCAAATGTGATCTGATCCTCATCTCAGTCACAACAATCGACACACACAATGTGCTTAAGCTGATAACACACACACACACACACACACACACACAATCCTAATCTTTATTGAACACACACATTACACATTCACAGCGCTGGAGGAAAAAGTCAGTTTCCACAGACGAGGGTTAATCTAGTCTCAGACTAAAACTCATGTTTGAGCTGTTTTAACTGAAAGCACATCTTAAAATATCTCAGTGCTGTTGTTTTGTCTGAAGACGCACATCAGTAATGTTTTTTTTAAGGCACATTTATAAAAGCTACTTAAATGTCCTAATTGAACTAAGACCTAATCCTGGTTTAGTCTAACCCCGTCTGTGAAACCAGGCCCACATGTCTCATATTTCATCTCTAGCATCTCCACTGACATTATCGTCTCTTCATTAAACAGTTGGAAATGAGCACAACTATGGTTATCATTTTTGAATATTTGATTTAGTTTATTTCACTCTCTGTTTATTTGGGTCTTCATGGATTTTAAATGTAGTAATTTTACAGGATTTGCACAGGCTTAGACAGAACGTTTGAGTCTGGGACAAGAGTGTAAAAACTCTCAGATATAAGATAAAAAGACATTTGCAAAACATTAAAAACTAATGATGAAGGCATGATAAAAGCTTTCCAAGACGGCTTGTGGCTTCTGCTCCACGTTGACATGATTGAATCCCATCATATCTGCGGTTCCCTTTCAGTCGGTCACGTTCGACGTACGTCGGAACTGACCGACGAATTGGGATCTATTTTCAGAGACCAATCTACTTCGAGTGTATAGAAACGAGCCAATAAACATTGGCATGCGCAGCGCAGGTATAAAACACAGAAATGAACAACGCATACCGCTTTCAACTTCGGAGCCGATGGTTTTGTTGCTTACCTGGACAAGACTGTTTCTACTGAAGAGAGTTCGTGAGCGAGTCTGGAGAAGCTGCTCTTCCTGGTGTTGGTAGGCAGTGTTCGTGAATGACTCATGTACCCACTGCGGGAACATGACCATCGCAGTGCTTAGGTCTAGGCTCGAATAACTCAGAAGGGGTGGAGTCCCATTGCGCATCCCCCGATCTAGTGGTCCTCCCGCTGCAAAGCAGAGGGCTGCTACTTTGGCTGATACCTTTGGTGGAGATCTGAGGGTGACGGTCAGGGCTTCCTCGACGGGCCAAAAACCCCCTGGGCCCCTCCCACCCTCCGCTGCGCTGGAGTTTCCGGAGGAGCGCGCAGGTCCTTCCCATGGGGGGCCAGCCGTTTCCTTTGAGGCTCCGGCTGAGGACATGATTTCGCTGGCTGCATCGGAGGATGAGCTAATGGGTTCTGGAGATGACGACCCGGCTGCATTGCCCCCTTCGGGTGTGGTAGCGTTGTCCGAGCCAGATCCAGAGCTTACGGCTATGCTCTCCCGGGCCGCCGCGAGTGTCGGACTCGAGTGGAACCCTCCACCGTGTCCCGAACCCTCGCGGTTGGATGACTGGTATCTCGGGGCGGCCCGTGCTGGTTCTCAGCGCCCTGCCCCAGTGCCATTCTTCCCGGAGGTGCATCAGGAGCTCACAAAGTCGTGGTCGCCGCCCTACAGCGCCCGCCATCGATCGACTGACTCCTCCATCCTCACTACCCTCGACGGTGGTGCGGCTAAGGGCTACGTGGGGATACCTCCGGTCGAGCGTGCCGTGGTGATGCAACTGTGTCCTAGGGTCGCGGTCGACTGGCGGAATGCCCCACGTCTCCCCTCCCGGGCATGTAAGTTCTCGTCCGGGTTACTGGGCAAGTCTTACGCCGTCTGTGGGGAAGCCACATCATCGCTGCATACCATGGCGCTCCTGCAGGTCCACCAGGCCAAAGCGCTCAAGGAGATGCATGAGGGTAGTGCCGACCCAGGGATCATGCAGGAACTGCGGACAGCGACGGACCTCGCCCTCCGGGCGACGAAAGTCGCTGCCCGCTCCCTGGGTCGGGCGATGTCCACTATGGTGGTCCAGGAGTGGCCGACCGCTGCTGCCTTCACCCAGCCGCAGCGCCTCCTCCTGCTCGTCGCGGAGGGCGTCCTCCGGCGTCCGCCTCCGCCCCAAGCAGCAGCCTCCACCTGGGAAGCAGGGCGCCGGACGCAAGGGGGCCGCCCAACCCGCTCAGGGTCCCGCTAAGTCTGCCGGCAAACGTAAGGGTAAGCGGCCCTGAGACGGGCAGCCCAGGGACGGATGGATCTGCTCGGAGGGAGATGGTGTCCGCACCCCCTGGAGGAGGACCGGGGGGCCAACAACATTTTGAATCGGGCTCTGCACAGACTTCCGTTCAAAATGTTAACGCAGAAACGCATCTTCCAATGCATCCGTCCCCAAGATTGGTTTGCAGCGATCGACCTGAAAGACCCGTACTTTCATGTCTCTATCCTTCCTCGACACAGACCGCTCCTACGCTTTGCATCGAGGGGAAGGCATATCAGTACAAAGTCTTGCCCTTCGGCTGTCCCTGTCGCCCCGCGTCTTCACGAAAGTCGTGGAGGTAGCCATTGTTCCACTCCGAGATTGCGCCGTTCGTATTCTCAACTATCTCGACGACTGGCTTATACTCGCCCAGTCTCGAGAGCAGTTGTGCGAACACAGGGACCTGGTGCTCAACCACCTCAGCCTGTTGGGCCTTCGGATCAACCGAGAGAAGAGCAAACTCTGTGTAGCGTCTGGGGTGTCTCTCAATTAGGATCAAAGTGATCAGAGATGCTTTCCTCCAAACAGCTCTGCATATAAATTCAATTTCTGCCCCCACTGGCTCCAGAAAGGCTGGGACAAATTGCGCCTCCGACTGTTTAACGACCAGTTCGAATGTGACCAGGAGAAACTTGATGGCCCATTCTGAACTTCAATCAGATCTTAATCAGCCAGAACAGTTCCCTCACATCCTTCAGTCTGGAGGGGCCATGGGGGGGTGACTCTAACACAAACACACACACACACACACACACACACACACACACACACACACACACACACACACACACACACACACACACACACACACACACATAAGCATTCCCCTCTATTTAGCCTTTAATTAAACTAGCCCAGAAATTACATATATGATGATTTCTTAAGTGTATGCATGCTCCCTATATTTCTTATGCTTGTGTGATGTAAGAGCGATCTTAAACGCTCCAAATTGCTCTGTATAGAAGATGCACTGCCTTCATGTCTGTAAACCCAGGCATGTCTGATGTCTAAATGCTCCTCTTTCTCTGTCTCAGTCAATGGTACAAAGTATATGATTATGAGATGTACCACTAGTATGGTTAGGTCTTTGGAGTGAAACTTTACTAATTCTGGCTCCCAGCAACAACATTCCATTGAGTAATAAAGTCCGAACAAAGAAACTCTCTCCCGCCTGAAATTCACACCAACGATTGGTGGCCGCAGGGAAAGTGGGCATAGTTAATGGACGTTAAAGGACAGAAACACCTACACATTGGGGCTCAGTCATCTTGCAAGAACCCCGGACGAGACAAATTCCCTTTTCCTCCCATCTCATCAGCGCGGCTCGCGGGTTTTCGACCTGCGAGCCGGCGCGGTCCAGCCAAGCTGATGTTTCCTTTGAAGATCGACGCGCTCCGCGACGCAGTCAGCGGACGCACTTAGCTGGACGAGATGAACTTCCCTTCCAAGACGACACCTTTTAAAAGTCCCGCAAACCAACGGAGCTCTGGAAGAACCAAACGGAGAGAACGCTTCAGCGCGCAAACTCTCTGAGAAACGCCAACGCACGCATCTTGCTTTACACAACAACAAGAAACCATGCAAGTATCAATTCTACCGATATTTAGATGCGTTTTAAAGATTGTACCCCTGTTTAAGGTGATATTTCTTGCTGGCTCCAATGGTTTTGCCTGGGAAGGTGTCGGATCGGACACGATCTTACCCTCCTTCCTTTCCTTTCCCTTCCCCTCATCCTCCTCTTTACTTTCCACTATTCTGTAAATACATGTATTCTTTATTTAGTCATATGTAATCGTAGTATTAGTCTTTATTAAAACCATGATATCCACGTTTTGATTGTCATTGTTTTGCTCACGGAACACGAGTCCCTTTAATGTCAGATCTAAGCTACGAGCTCTTATAAGCATCGTTGAATGCTTTAATTAATACCATAACTCGGAAAGTTTGTCCTTTGTGGCCAGAGGGATGAACTTCCCGAAAATTGGGTAGGAAGAATAGACCTGGTGAGTGGATAAGGAATCTCCGCTCGTTCTTTAAACGGAACGGAGAGGAATTTTGAATCAACTCCCTTGGGGTTATTCTGTGATTGTTTAATATAGATATATCTGTAGTTAATAACAATAAATTGTTGTTAACCATATATATTATATTGCATAAATACCGAGGTGAGGTATTCCCATTTTGGGTGATTTTGGAGATTGGTGATTAGATTATAACCCGTTATGATTAATCATAAATCCCTAAATATTAATACCCACAATTCCCTATTGAGCTAATTTTTAATTTAAATATATACGTAACCCTAATACGTTACATCTGTCTCACGCAGAGGATCTCTTATCCCGGTATGGAGCTGGATTCGGTCAACCGGACTGCGCGCCTCACAGAGGAACGAGTCCAGTCAGTGTTTAACTGCTTGAATACGTTCAAGAGCAGGACGGCGGTCCCACTGAAATTATTTCAGAGGCTCCTGGGGCATTTGGCATCTGCAGCCGCGGTAACGCCGCTCGGATTGCTTCATATGAGACCGCTTCAACGCTGGCTACACGACCGAGTCCCGAGGTGGGCGTGGCAGAGCGGCCAGTATCGGGTCCCAGTTACCCCGTACTGTCACCAAACCTTCAACCCTTGGTCCGACCCCTCATTCTTACGGGCCGGAGTGCCCTTAAGACAGGTGTCCAGGCATGTTTTGGTATTCACGGATGCCTCAGCCACGGGTTGGGGGGCCACGTACAATGCAGTCTCGGGTCTGTGGACGGGGCCCCAGCTGCATTGGCGCATCAATTGCCTGGAGTTGATGGCAGTACGTCTCGCGCTAAGTCACTTCAAGAAGCCGCTTCAGCACAAACACGTACTGGTCCGCACGGACAGCACTGCGGCCGTTGCGTACATCAACCGTCAGTGTGGTCTGCGCTCCCGTCGCATACTCTAACTCGCCCGCCACCTCCTCCTGTGGAGTCAGAAGCATCTGAGATCGCATCGTGCCATTCACATCCCTGGTGCGCTGAACCAGACAGCCGACAAGCTCTCTCGTCAGTGTCCACTTCCGGGAGAGTGGCGACTCCACCCCCAGTCTGTCCAGCTGATATGGGACCTCTTCGGAGCCGCGCAGGTGGACCTGTTTGCCACTCCGGACTCGTCCCATTGCCAGTGGTACTATTCCCTGAACGGGGGTACCCCGTGCACTGGGTACCCCAGATGCACTGGCGCACAGCTGGCCCCGGGACCTACGCAAATATGCGTTTCCCCCAGTGAGCCTTCTAGCACAGACTCTGTGCAAGGTCAGGGAGGACGAGGAGCAGGTCTTGCTAGTTGTGCCCTACTGGCCCAACCGGACCTGGTTCGCCGAAATCACACTCCTCGCGACAGCCCCACCCTGGCCGATTCCCCTGAGGAAGGACCTTCTTTCTCAGGGAGGGGGCACTCTATGGCACCCGCGTCCAGACCTCTGGAAACTCCATGTCTGGTCCCTGGATGGGACGTGGAGGTTCTAGGTGGTCTACCACAAGCAGTGGTAGACACCATCACTTCGGCTAGAGCCCCTTCTACAAGGCGCCTCTATGCTTTGAAGTGGAACCTGTTCGTTGAATGGTGTTCTTCTAGCCGCGAAGACCCCCGGAAGTGTTCGATTAATGTTGTGCTTTCTTTCCTACAAGATGGGTTGGAGCGAAGGCTGTCTCCCTCCACCCTGAAAGTGTACGTCGCAGAAATAGCGGCGTATCACGATGTAGTTGAAGGTAAATCCTTAGGGAAGCATGACTTAATCGTCAGGTTCCTCAGAGGTGCGAGAAGACTAAATCCTCCTCGTTCTATCTCGCTACCCTCTTGAGACTTCAGGGCCCTCCTTTTGAGCCTTTGCAGTCCGTTGAGTTAAAAATCCTGTCTATAAAGACGGTACTCCTGACTGCATTGGCCTCAATCAAGAGGGTGGAGGGACCTGCATGCATTTTCGGCTCAAGGCGCCTCGCTGACAGACATCTGTAGAGCTACGGGCTGGGCATCACCCAACACGTTCGCTTTTATAGCCTCCGTGTGGAACCAGTTTCTTCCCGTGTACTCGCCTCCAACGGCCGGTAGACGCGAAGTACCCGTTCCTGTGTCGGCTTGCTACGCCACTCCCGCCTATGGCCGGATACGTGCGTTTATCTTCTCCAGTTGTGTTCCCCAGAAATGGTGAACCCTGTCAAGCTCCTCCGTCACCCCTGCGGTGTCAGACGTTGCGGCCGTCTGACGCCAGGCCTGCACCCGTATGCTAGTGGAACGTGTGTGTTAGGCTGGGTCCATATGTAGCGGTTCCCTCACGGCGACCCCATATGTGTATTCTCCACGGTACCAGCTAACAAGGGAGAGGAGGAGGCCAACAAGGGAGAGGAGGAGGCCAACAAGGGAGAGGAGGAGGCCAACAAGGGAGAGGAGGAGGCCAACAAGGGAGGGGAGGAGGCCAACAAGGGAGAGGAGGAGGCCAACAAGGGAGGGGAGGAGGCCAACAAGGGAGAGGAGGAGGCCAACAAGGGAGAGGAGGAGGCCAACAAGGGAGGGGAGGAGGCCAACAAGGGAGAGGAGGAGGCCAACAAGGGAGGGGAGGAGGCCAACAAGGGAGAGGAGGAGGCCAACAAGGGAGAGGAGGAGGCCAACAAGGGAGGGGAGGAGGCCAACAAGGGAGGGAAGGAGGCCAACAAGGGAGAGGAGGAGGCCAACAAGGGAGAGGAGGAGGCCAACGAGGGAGAGCAAGACAACCTCGCACCATCATTACGGACGAGATGCGAGCAACAGTCATTGACCATGTCATGACAATGGCTGAAGCAGGACTAAGAGTCTGTCCAAACCTGAGTAGGTTCACCGTGGCCACCATTATCAGGGCATTCAGACAACACAACAGGTATTGTACTCTATTGCTTTCTTTGTCACAATACAATTTTACAAGCCTGTGAAAGTAGTCTATTGGTTTCAAATCAGTTGTTACTGTATTGTAAAACATGTCAATTGACAACACATGTTTATTTCTTTAGAGTTGAAAGAATGCCACATAGAGGTAGGAGGGTTGCCATATTTACAGCGGCACAAGAAACCCTCATTGTGGATATGGTTTGTGAAAACAACCTCATCAGACTCCGGGAGATCAGAGACAAAGTCATTGCCAATAATGTCAACATTGAGAACATTGATGATGTCAGCTCGGCCACAATAGACTGAGTTCTCCGGCGCCAAAAGATGCGGATGAAACAGGTCTATAGGGTTCTCTTTGAGCGCAACTCTGCGCGACACAAAGACCTACGTTACGAGTGTGTGCAAGTAAGTATACATCCATGTTCACAGTACAGTTAGTGGACATACTGTGTTGCTCAGTGGCCTACATTACTTCTGGACAATACTGTGCTACCTGATTTACATTTACATTTACATTTATGCATTTAGCAGACGCTTTTATCCAAAGCGACTTACAACTTGGGGGTACAATAAGCGATTGGTCGTGAAGAGTCGAGTGAGCGCAACAAGTGCCTGAAATACTTGGTCCGTGTACATTTCTCAGTGTAGCATAGGCTAGAGTAGGGAGGGAAAGAGGAGGAAAAGAGGAAAGGAAAGTGTTTTTTTTTTTATTTATTTTTTTAGGAGGTTAAGTGCTCACGGAAGAGATGAGTTTTTAGTTGACTTTTGAATGTTGTCAATGAATCCGCATTTCGGATGGCGGTGGGCAGATCATTCCACCAGCTGGGAACGTTGAATGAGAATGTTCTGGAGAGGGATTTTTTGCCTCTCTGTGATGGTACCACAAGCCTTCGCTCCTTAGCTGAACGAAGGCTTCTGGTGGGGGTGTGGCGACGTAGAATCGAGTCAAAGTATGCAGGAGCTGAGTGCGTGGTGGCTCTGTAGGCAAGCGTCAGCGACTTAAACTTGATGCGAGCAGCGAGTGGTAGCCAGTGCAGAGAGATGAAGAGTGGTGTGACGTGGGTCCTTTTGTGCTCGTTGAAGACCAGACGTGCCGCTGCATTCTGGATCATTCGAAGTGTTTGGATCGCACAAGAGGGGAGTCCAGCCAGAAGCGCGTTGCAGTAGTCAAGTCTAGAAATAACCAGGGCCTGGACAAGAAGCTGTGTTGCGTGTTCTGTTAGGAACGGTCTGATCTTCCTGATGTTGTAGAGCGCAAACCTGCAAGAGCGAGCTGTCTTAGTAATGTGATCTCTGAAGGACAACTGGTCATCAAATGTAACTCCAAGATTTCTGACTGATTTTGAAGGGGAGATCAGGGATGCACCTAGCTGGATGGTGAAGTCATGTTGCATAGTGGGACTGGCGGGAAAGATGAGGAACTCAGTCTTTGCCAGGTTGAGCTGTAGGTGATTTTTACTCATCCATGCAGAGATGTCAGCCAGACAGCCGGAGATTCGTGCAGCTACTGTGGGGTCGTCTGGTTGGAATGAAAGGTAGAGCTGAGTGTCATCCGCATAGCAGTGATATGAGAAGCCATGTGCCTGTATGATGGGACCTAATGAAGTAGTGTAAATGGAGAAAAGGAGAGGTCCAAGCACTGAGCCCTGAGGAACCCCCGTGGTCAGTTGATGCGCTTGGGATTCCTCTCCTCTCCAGGCAACCTTGAATGACCTACCTGTGAGATAAGATTCAAACCAATGGAGCGGAGTCCCTGTGATGCCCAGTGAGGAGAGGGTGGACAGAAGAATCTGATGATTGACCGTGTCAAAGGCAGCAGATAGATCAAGGAGGACAAGGACTGATGATTTGGACTCAGCTTTAGCTATCCGCAGGGCTTCGGTGACCGACAGTAATGCAGTCTCTGTGGAGTGGCCCCTTTTGAAACCGGATTGGTTCGAGTCCAGCTGGTTATTCTGTGAGAGGAAGGATGAAACCTGGTTGAAAACAACTCGTTCAAGAGTTTTTGCTATGAATGGCAGGAGAGAGACAGGTCTGTAGTTATCTATGAGTGATGCGTTTAAAGTGGGTTTCTTAAGCAGTGGAGTTACCCGAGCC
The DNA here is from genome assembly GCA_033150135.1 of Gobio occitaniae. Taxonomy (NCBI): domain Eukaryota; kingdom Metazoa; phylum Chordata; class Actinopteri; order Cypriniformes; family Gobionidae; genus Gobio; species Gobio occitaniae. The sequence goes on from JARQWZ010000033.1 coordinate 700,141, forward strand.
TGCTTGAAAGTGGTAGGGAAAGTGCCAGTGCAGAGCGATGTGTTGATGATGTGTGTGAGTGCAGGAAGGAGAGTAGGAGAGATGGCTTGAAGGAGGTGTGAGGGAATGGGATCGAGAGGACAGGTGGTGGGATGGCTGGAGAGGAGAAGTTTAGATACTTCGGCCTCAGTGAGTGTGGAAAATGAGGAGAGAGTATGTTCGGTCGTGGAAGTGGCTGATCTAAAATCCACAGTGTGTGGGGGTGAGAACTGATTGCTGATAGTTGTTGTTTTGTTTGTGAAGAATTGTGCAAAGTCGTCTGGAGATAGGGAGGTGGTGGGGGGTGGAGGAGGAGGACAGAGCAGAGAGTTGAATGTTCTGAATAGTGTGCGTGAGTTTGTGGTGCTGGTGATTTTGTTTTGGAAATAAGAATATTTAGCTGCGTGTACTTCATTCGAGAAGGATGAGAGCAAAGACTGATACTTAGCTAGATCTGATGGGTGATTTGATTTATGCCATTTCCTCTCTGCTGCCCTGAGTGTCGTCCGATGTTCACGAATAACATCAGATAACCAAGGGTTAGAGGGAGTAGCTCGTGCTGGCCTAAAAGAAAGAGGGCAGATATTGTCTAGACATGAAGTTAAGGTGGAGCATAGAGTGTCAGTTGCAATGTTAACATCCATAGAAGAGAATTGTGTGGATGAGGGAAGGGAGGAAGAGACAGCAGAGGAAAGATGAGAAGGAGAGAGTGAGCGCAGGTTTCGTCTGAAAGTAACTGGTGGAGGAGCTGGTGGTGTGTGAGTAGTGAGTTGGAGATTAAATGTGATGAAAAAGTGATCTGAGATGTGTAGAGGTTTGACCAAGATATTGTCTGTAGAGCAGTTGCGCGTGTAAATGAGGTCCAGCTGGTTACCAGATTTGTGGGTATGTGACGTGATGAGGCGTTTGAGGTCGAATGAAGCTAGGAGGGAGTGGAAATCTGAAGCATAAGATTTGTCCAGGTGAATGTTGAAGTCGCCGAGTACTATGAGTGGGCAGCCATCCTCTGGAAATGAGGACAGCAGAACATCCAGCTCATCAACAAAGGTGGTGAGTGGACCTGGGGGGCGGTAAATGACTACAATATGTATTTTAGTGGGAGTTGAAAGCGTTATAGCATGATATTCGAATGTGTTGTTTTTGCAAAGAGCTGTGTGAGATGAGTATTTCCAATTGTTAGAAATGAGAAGACCCGTGCCCCCACCCCTCCCAGTCTTGCGAGGGGTGTGGGAGAAAGAGAAGTTATTAGAGAGAGCAGCAGGTGTTGCTGAGTCTTCTGGACGGATCCAGGTCTCAGTCAAGGCCAGGATTTTGAGGGTGGATTGAGTGGCAAAGGCAGGAATGAAGTCAGCTTTATTGACAGCTGACTGACAATTCCATAGCCCCACAGAAAAAGAAAGAGACGGAGAGGCATTAGAGGAGAAGGGAACAGGAAGTAGATTAGCAGTGTTACGGTGCCGTCTACGTCTACGTGTAATAGTGGGTCGTGGTTGCGAGATAACGGGGATGGAGTGGACGCACATGGTTAGAGAGAGGAAGGAAAGAAAGATGAAGGGAGAAGAAGGAGATAACTCGGTGCCTTATCGGAGTCCCTGCCTCGGAGGAGTCGCGCAGAGGAAGAGTCGAATACAGATGTCTTTACCCGCGTCGGTCTTCACACGCGGAGGCTGAAACGCGCGCTGAACGCTTCCGCTGACGCTTCCGCACCAGCTATGGAACGCTCGTTAAATAGAACCTATTCGTTGCTGAGTGAGATCAGCTGCCTCTGATAATTGCAGTTCAACGCGCAGATGATAGGCCGTGAATGTCTTTAAATCAAAACCAATTTATGCCTGGATCTAGGCAACTTAAGTGCAAAGCTGTCTCGGTAATAACAACGTCAGATTATCTTATTCAAATGCAATATTGCAATTGGCTATGGCAGTAATACAAGGCTAAAAATCCCACACAACGAAATAAAATATTAGTAGGACAATCAAACTACTAGAGTCGTGCAACAGGACTAAAGAATATGTTCAAAACTTACATGCGCGCTCCGCCGACCTGCTTCAAAAGCCGTTCGCTTTCCCGAATGGCAACACACCTGACTACTGTATATATACACTATTTCGTTCGCTCAGCTGCCTCTGATAATTGCAGTTCAACGCGCAGATGATAGGCCGTGAATGTCTTTAAATCAAAACCAATTTATGCCTGGATCTAGGCAACTTAAGTGCAAAGCTGTCTCGGTAATAACAACGTCAGATTATCTTATTCAAATGCAATATTGCAATTGGCTATGGCAGTAATACAAGGCTAAAAATCCCACACAACGAAATAAAATATTAGTAGGACAATCAAACTACTAGAGTCGTGCAACAGGACTAAAGAATATGTTCAAAACTTACATGCGCGCTCCGCCGACCTGCTTCAAAAGCCGTTCGCTTTCCCCAAAAGCCGTTCGCTTTTTTTGATTGACTGTTGTTCTGAACACCGGTGCACTTTCACATTTTGACAGAGGATATTACAGTTGGACGTGATGGCCAGACCTCATTAGTACCTTTTCCTGGATGAGGCTGGCTTCAACCTGCAGAAACGAAGGCAAAGAGTACGTAACATCATTGGCCAAAGAGCCATCACTGAGGTTCCTGGCCAACGGGGGGGGGGGGGGAATTATTACTCTTTGTGCGGCCATGGGTTTGGAGAGGCTTGTCCACCGGCATGCTGTCCTTGGGTCTTACAACACCCAACGTCTCCTCACCTTCTTAGAGGAGCTAAAAGACATCCTCCTGGACCACCAACAACACCATCCTGGGCCCGCACATCACATTTGTGATAATTTGGGACAATGTACGCTTCCACAGAACAAACCAAATCAGAGAGTGGTTCATCACCAACAGTAACCACTTTTTAAACGTCTGTCTGCCACCCTACTCCCCTTTCCTGAACCCTATAGAGGAGTTCTTCTCATTGTGGAGATGGAAGGTTTATGACAGACAACCATACACTAGAGAGAACCTCCTAAGGGCAATGGAGCTGGCCTGTGTTGACATCCCAGTGGAGGCCTTCCAAGGATGGATTCGCCATTCCAGGGCGTTTTTCCCGCGGTGCCTGGCAAGAGACAATATAGCCTGTGATGTGGCCCGATGCAGCTCAGCGACATGATGCCGCACAGTGATTGTGGTGTGTGTGGTGTGAATAAAGTAAATAAAAAAACTTCACACCCTGATCATGTTTTCAAGAGTACTGTTGTGTGCAATAGATTCTGTTTTTGCATTGAGTTGTTTTACAGTAGTGTACATGCAGAATTTACTATAGATTTATACTCTTCATATGAAACTCACAAATCTAAATGCCTAATCCTCTGCAGAGATCTAAGAAGATCCATTACTGTAAAGTTTCTAAAAAATATGCATTGGCAGTTATGAAACAAAGAACCTTCTCACAAATTGAGCATTGTGTTTTCAATTGTTTTGCTGTAGTGTGTAATGATGTGTATAGTGTTTACATTTTTGAAAGCTTCGAGCTGCTCTTTTGGTGTGAAAGTTTGAGTTTTGAAGTGAGAAGGTGTGGTTGTGTTTATATAGCTTTAGAAAAGGGTGTTGTGTTTAGACATTGGGGAACATGGAGGAAACGGTTGTGAAATGTGTTTTAGCATTTGAGAAAAACTGTAACAATGATATAAGACTGTGAGGTTTATTTGTCAATCAGATGCGCGAGGCTCTCGGCCATTAATCTGTGCTCTAGGTGCATTTTCTTTCAGAATTATCATTGGATTATAGAAAGAAAAAACTGCATTTTATTTCAAATGAAAATACGACCCTCACATCTGCATCTGTTATCATAGACCAAGCAGCTCTCAAAACCTACCTTTGTGGACAACATAACCTTTTCACGATTTAAGCTATAATTATGTTTTTGGGTTCAAAACATAGTGAACTTGTCCAAGATGCAGGATCACAGAAGGAAACAATGACAATAACCACCATTAACCTAAGTGAATGAAAGGTAGGCTAATAATCAGCGATATGCGTTCACTTATGGCTTTATTTGAATGTTTCAGCATTCCGGCATAAAACTATGGAACGTCATTACGCAATGATGCAAATGAACCGCTGAATTGCTTTATTTTTAACTGGTTCATTTCAACTGTCCGAAAATAACCTTTTGCAGAAATTAAATGTACTTCCAATCATTATTAGTGAGCGAGAGACAAATGAATGCTAAACTCTGTTAAACTGAAAGGGGCTCTTAAAGGTCCCGATCTTCGTGTTTTTTTGAAGCTTTGATTGTGTTTACAGTGTGCAATATAACATGTGTTCATGTTTCGCGTGTAAAAAAACACAGTATTTTTCACACAATTTACTCATCTGTATACGGCTGTTTTCACTGTCCTAACAGGCTGATGAGTTCCTTGTTCTATGAAGTCCCTCCTTCAGAAATACGTAACGAGTTCTGATTGTGCCAGCGGTTCCTGTGTTGTGATTCGACAGCAACTTAGCGCACGTGGCACGGTTCCTGTGTTGTGATTTGACAGCAGCTTAGCGCACGTGGCACGGTTCCTGTGTTGTGATTCGACAGCAGCTTAGCGCACGTTGCACGGAAAGGTCACGCCTCTTAACGGGAGATGTATGTGCTCAATGATCTCTACAGCATCCCTGGGAAAGCCAAACAAAGGTGATTGGACTCCGGGATGAAAATAACAGCGTCTCGACGACATGGCGACAAACACACTCAAACGCAACACTTCCTCTTCTCCACGCAACCCTTCCTCTTCTCCATGTGGGAGAGCAACAAGACCACGCCCCCTTTTCCGCGTGTTCTTGTGGGTGGACGCTAGTCAATGAACTGTTCTACTGACGTGATTAAAGCAGGCTGCACCAGGATGTAGTCCAAACCGGCCGTTCGCTGTAGGCTTTGAAAGGGAACTTCTGTTAAATAAAATATCTCACTTGGCATTGAACTTTGAGCTTTATAATTTTACAGGTATTATTTATGCTCTAACAGCAACATTACACACTAACTAAAGTTTGAACAATGGGATCACAAAGAACGGGACCTTTAAAGAGGAGTCGATTCCCCTCGATGGAATCGACTCCGAACTTTGGAATCGACTCTCAACACACAACAACCTTCCCAACACCTTGGAAACGATTGTTTTTGGAATCAATTCCCAGCCCTATATAATAGGCTATTAGGTCTGAACTTATTGGTCCTGCGCTGCTTATTGATTCAGTTCATTTGAATGAAAATACATTTGTATGTATATCAGATATCTGATCTATTTTTAATGGCATTCAGTGTAAGGATTTGACTGTTCATAGATTAGGTCAGTTCTCTTGCGCTGCTGCGAGTCAGACAGCTGTCAATCAATCCGTCACTGCGGGTCTCAGGTGCACGCCCTCCGCTCAGCCCCGCCTCCGTCAGCTATGCCCTCCGCACAGCTCAGCCCCGCCCTCCGCTCAGCCCCGCCCTCGGTTCGTCCCCTCTGTCTCCGCTTTTCCAGCATTTTTCAAAAATTGCCAGTGGGTGGAGTTAAGCTCTGAGCTGGGGTTTAGTTACCCTTTAAAGGAAAGGTGTGTAGATCTCAGTGATGTAAAGACATGTGACCCTCTAGTGGTGAAGTGTGAAGTGCAATTAAAGGGATTGACTTTCCTACAGTAAATAATAGAGATAATATTGTAGTGGAAAGTTTTGCAGGGACAAACACCACTCACATTTTCTCCACATTATAGTAAGAGATATAAGATTGTGTTACATGTTTACTTACATCATAATAAATAAATAAATAAATAAATAAATAAATAGATAAATAAATAAAGTGTGTGAAAGGTTTGATACAGCATTGTGTTTTGTGTGATGGTCCATCAGCAGCTGCAGTATCTCTCAGCTGTATCAGTGCAGTCACTGTGACGTCTGACTGACACAGGTTTTTGTACAACTCTTTATCACTGTGTGAACACTGGACCACTGTGATAACTCTGACAGTAATAATCTCCTGTATCTTCAGTCTGGACTCCACTGATGCTCAGAGTGAAATCACTGCCAGATCCACTGCCACTGAATCTTGATGGAGTTCCAGTATTACGGCTTGATGCAAAATATATGAGGAGTTTAGGAGCTTCTCCAGGTTTCTGCTGATACCAGGCTAAACGATTACCATAACTATCACTATACACACTACTGCTGGTTTTACAGTTTATTCTGACGTCTTCTCCTGGTTGAGCTGTTATTGATGGACTCTGAGTTACTGTGATCTGTCCTCTACACTCTGAAAAAAAATGAAATTCAAATTATATATATTTTACATGTTAAAGGATTTATTAATCCTTATGAATATTTGAGTACAAACCTTGAGCAAACAGTGTGAGAGTCCAGATGAAGATGTTGATGGTGTTCATTGTTGTTCTTGTGTCTTGTGTGATGATGAAGATTGTGTTCTGTTCTGCTCTCAGTCATGAAGTGTTAAACTCACAGCACTATAAACACTCTCAGACTGAAGCATGTGCTGACAATGCAAAGAAGTGGGCAGGATTTACAACAGCTTGTGCTCAGAACAAACTCACCACCTCTTACCACAAGACCACTCTTCCTCCTCTTACTCAAACGGCACATTTGCTGCAGATCTGCATGTAACTCTAATCAATAGCTTGACGATCTCATTTCAGTGAAGGAGGATTTCCTAGACGACCGGACCGATATTGCGTTTACAGCCTGTGGGACGCATTCAAATGTAGTTTCAAGTGTTCATTGACCTTTGGGCTTGAGGTGGGGTTCAGTGACGAGAAGCTGCGTGTTGTCACTACTATTGTGTTTCATGGGGAATGTTTTGTTAAGCTATTTTGTGTCTCTGAATTTCTTTTTGTTTGGAAATTGTTTATTTCTGTGCTTTGAATGTTCTTTTTTAATGTAATCTGGAATGACACTAGTGTTGGGTCTGAGTCCACCTTTGTCGAGTTCGAGTCAAGTCCAAGTCTTAAACAATCAAGTCCGAGTCCAAAAGGGGCCGAGTTGGACTCAAGTCCGAGTTCTTACGAGTCGAGTCCGCCCGAGTCCAGAGTGTAATTAAATTGAAAAAAGATTAGATATTGCTATTGTACATTTTTTAATTATATTAATATTTTAACCTTTCAACCAATTAAACCAATGGCAATATAAAATTTAACAAAAATACCACTATTACATCTAGCCATTGCCATTTAACATTTTTATTTTGCCAACAGATCAACTAGTTTCCAATCAAAAATGGTTTTAAACAATAGAATGGACATAGATATATGTAGAACTTTTATTATTACAAGTGCAAAAAAAAACAAATTAACCTGTTTTATTGTATTTCAATTATTTAACGCTACACTATGTAACTTTCCCGTCCACTAGAGTTTGCCTGTTCAAAACAAACATGTGGTCTTCAGCTCACAGCCGGTGGGAAAAAGTCAGGACAGAAATCATGTTCATACATGCATTTATTAACATTACTGTAATATGAAGCAGAGCAGGACGAGTGTTGTGGAGCTGAGCAAGGCCGCAGGAGCGATTGAAGAGCGGGACTGTTATTATGGCATAGTCGCCGGCGGGACTTTTATTATGACAAGGTCGCCGCAGCCACTTCCACTTTTCCAGTCATGAGTGTGAGGTAACGCAACTCTGTTTATGGCATTAGATATATCTGAGTGTGTTGATGATGTGATGACGTTACTCTGCCGTTCTCTCAGCGGCTGCTATGACACTTGTTCACACTGCAGTGAGAGGAAAGCGTTTCTGCAGAATGAAACCGGTAACCGAGGGTAACGCACATATGACGCAATCGACAGGCGACTCCCTCAAACGCATAGCTCACACGTCCCGGTTCCTTGGTTAAAATAGCAATTTCTCACAATTTACAAATAGTTGGAAACATTTGGGATATTCAAAGTACTCAACTGAACAAAATATATAACACTGGCCTAGTGGTTTTTTGGATATTTTACTGCAAAAATCTTACATAGTTCACCTTTAATGCCTTTGGTATCACCAAATGCTAATGTTTAGGGGTGGGCGATACTAAAATCTTATTTCACGATAATGATATGTTTTCTCAAGTAGGATTATTCAAGTAAGAATAAATACTATAGAAATTGAATAAAACAATTAAATATAAAATAAAACAAACTTCACTGTATTACATGTACAGTGATTCTTATTAAATTTACTGAAGTTAGTCAGGAGTGAGTGAGTGATTTTCTCTTTGTCTTTTGTTGTTTGATTAACATTACGGAAGCAGGTTTATTGGACTGCTATATTGACGATCAATATAGTCAGACTTGCATTTTGACATGATATATATGAATTTATTTGACAGTCCAAGTGTAAACCATTACATCATTTGTTACTGATGATGCACAATGAATAATCCTACTTGGCCTCATTTCTGTCTGCCGCTTTAAGTGTCTGCACCAGGGATGCAACTATACAGTCAGTCCACGGTTCAAAACATACTGCAGTTTTTAACCACGGTTTTCGGTTGCTTTTGTGCATATGATTTGGATATTTGCTCGTATCAGCGTGTAGACTCACAGGCACACTCAAACAGAGCCGAAATAAACTGAGAGAAATATTTCTAACGGAGAAAAAAAAACCAACACAATTCACAAGCACGGATTCAACCGTGAATGCCGTACCGAACGGAACAATATTATATTAAGAATTGTAGCATCCATAGTATGCACACAAAAATCCGATATATATATATATATATCGTCATATCACCCAGCCCTAAGTTATTTGTATTTAAGTTGGTATTAAAAGTTATAATAAGCAACTTACATTTCTCTAGGTTTTCTTTGTCGGTAGAAAGTAGTGCCAGACACATCAGTGAGAGTTGATTTGCAATCCGCAGAGTGCTTCTTTTTACCGGATTTCCTGCAAATAAATTCTTTATGATTTTGAAAAGCCAAACAAATTATTGCTGACTTTGAAGACATTGTCCTAGCCACGCATTGTGATCCAGTGTGTTATGTGTGTATTGTCTGTGTGGCAGGAGAAATCTGAAAGTAGTTGCACTAAGGGCACAAATACTTAAATTAGAATGAATACAACTTTAAGGAAACCGACTACGCCATTCTGACGTCACACAGAGAATGATTAATACACTTTATTAAAGCACGCAAGTTGGTTGCACTAGCAAGGAACAGAGACGTGAAAACCGTACAAAAGAGTTCTTTATTAATACAAAATCCCCTTAAAAATACACTGAACGTATCAGACAAGACACGCCACACCATCGGATCATAATGTTATTTTGTCAGAAGAGGAATACGTTATCACAAAGTCAGTCACCACAACTTAACATTCACACAATCAAAAGCTTTGGCTGAGGGCTAATGGGCTAGGAATACAGCCACACAATTCGAAGTAAGTTCTTATCACTCACACACAAAATCCGTGCGTCTCACTGCACACACACTCAGTGTTCAAACCACCACCAACACGCGGCTGCTGGTGGTGGTGTAATGGTGTGGGGGATGTTTTCTTGGCACACTTTAGGCCCCTTAGTGCCCAATTGGGCATGGTTTAAATGCCACGGCCTACCTGAGCATTGTTTCTGACCATGTCCATCCCTTTATGACCACCATGTGCCCATCCTCTGATGGCTACTTCCAGCAGGATAATGCACCATGTCACAAAGCTTGAATCATTTCAAATTGGTTTCTTGAACATGACAGTGAGTTCACTGGACTAAAATGGCCGCCACAGTCCCCAGATCTCAACCCAATAGAGCATCTTTGGGATGTGGTGGAACGGGAGCTTCGTGCCCTGGATGTGCATCCCACAAATGTCCATCAACTGCAAGATGCTCTCCTATCAATATGGGCCAACATTTCTAAAGAATGCTTTCAGCACCTTGTTGAATCAATGCCATGTAGAATTAAGGCAGTTCTGAAGGCGAAAGGGGGTCAAACACAGTATTAGTGTGAGTTCCTAATAATCCTTTAGGGGAGTGTATACTAAAATACATATAGGCTATCATTTGCTAGTTAGTTCACATGCATTATTTTACACACTAGCAATAACAGTTTGAAATAATTGAGACTTTTAATAATTGTGTTCATGCGACGAACAACCGTATTAGTCCAAAAAAACAAAAATTGAGATAACCATGTGACTTGAATGTATGTGTGCCACTTTGTATACAGAATCACTCTGGGGGGTGTTCGCGCGACCAAAACTCTGTATTTTAAAATTTAAAATAGTCTCACGCGGAAAAACCGTTTATGTCCACTAACGAAAAATGGAGACGCCGGTTGCTTTCATGTCCGCTGCGGACATTAATAGGCAAAACCTCGGCAAAAAAAGGAGAGCGAACGTGAATGAATGGAAGGACAGAGCAAGGAAGTATTTGAGGAATGCTGGGAAACCCTATGTGAACCGGAGAGGAGAGCAAAAACAAGGAAAAAGTCCACCAAAAGAGGTGAGTGAAAACCCGTATACAAAGTATCTACCTAAAGTTAGCGGTTACAGTCAGAGGGGCGTGTAGGCTCTGTCTACTACAGTTCATATAGCTCACTCTGGTTAAAGGATCATTTCATGAATGGGTCGAAATGAAAGCTGAGAAAATTAGGATTCAGGGGACGTTTTAAACATGTCTGTACTCCTTATAACCACGGAGAAATGAATCGAAACGCTTTAGGTGCGTCTCTAACACCAGCTCAGCTGCGTCATTCATAGATTGTGTTATACGTAACGTTACTGCTGGCAGAATTATATATATAAACAAACATAATATGTAAATATTATTATGTAAATTCATCCCCAATCTTTAAGATGTTTAGAGTAGAATTTGATTGCTTTATGTCTTCACTGAAATTGGTAAAAAAAATAAAATAAAAAGTCATTGACGTGTTTAAAATATTTTGATATAATTTTTGTATCCCGTTACCATTTAATGCAACACGTTGTTTTGTAATATTGTATGCTATGTTATGTTTGTTACTTGTTATTTAATAAATAATACAAATAAATTAAAAAAAGGTAATAATAAAAAAAAATGCATTGATTGTGTAAGCTGATATTCTAGCAAGTAACCTTAATAGCTGCTAATAGCTCTAGTTTTTATAGCTAAAAAAAAAAAAAAAACGCTAATGTGACTTTGTTTCTGTTAAGGGCAAGGTGTGCAAGGAGACGTGTCCCAGGCAGTGTTCAAGCCTAACAGATGAAAGAAAACTCCAGCTCTTCACAGAGTTTTATGCTGTCTCTTATGAGAGGCAGCAGGCTATCATTCTCTCTGGTTTGGAGCAGGTAGGCTAACTTAAGCAATTCATGACCATATCATGTCAACAGTATGCAATGCATTACAATGTAGGCCCATGAAATAACCAGTGAATTGAATACTACTGTATGCCTTCAATTCACTAAGACTGCACATGTGCTTGATCACTGTAAATGTTAAATTTTGTGAGGATGGATGAAGGATGACCAGCATCAAGTAGGCCACCAAGTGCATTAAAGACCACAGCGCTTTGATGCCCTAAAAGGCACACACATGGCTTATTCATTCTCCTAACCAAAGCCTACTCACATACTTAATGACCTTAACTTGACAGCATACGACGGCTAGCCTGCTACGCTATGGTAAATGTATTTCTTTTTCTTTTTACTTCTAGCACAAGGTGAGTCGCAGACGACCACGTGGGCCTGACACTGAGAATACTAAGAGGAAGTACACCTTCAAGTACAATGTGCAACAAGGAGGCCAAAGACTTGCTGTTTGTAAGCTTACATTTATGTCCGTCTTTCAACTGACCAACAGTCGCCTACAGGCAAGTTTTCTATAGCCTAGCGTTTTCCGTTTAACTTTTCATTACATGCGTGATTTTAATTAGATACATTGTCCATAACATATTTATTTAAAGTTACATATCTTTGAAAAGGTTATTCAAGAAAAGTTAGGCAGTCAGTCTGAGGGAACAGAGCAGGTAGCTAAAGTCAGGTCTCCATTAGAGGACTTCAGAGGAAAACATAAGAACAGGTAAGTAAAAAACAAAAAAAAAAACTTCACCTCAGGAAAGATTAATGTGTATTTAAAATGGGTCATTTATGTAGTAGAAATGTAAAATTATTTTTTAATTTGGAGCCTTCTAGACTGAGAAAAGTCAGAAAAGTAATTTTTGATTTATGGGGATGAAAGACAACAACTCCCAGAATGCACTGGGACACAGAGACGCACTGGTCTCGTAGGCTATCTCTCACGGAGGAGAATGCACATTAACTGATCACTTGGTTAGCGTTCATGTAAACACTACATTCAGATTCACAAATCGTAATAAATTCAGTTAGATTTAAACAAAAGATGTGCATGTAAACAATGACGATTTTTGCGTCATCGCAGGATTTTTTCCAGACAAAAAATACATAAATCTCTCGTCTCAGGGGGACATGAGGGAGGAAAGCACGGTAATTCGAAAATACTACAGGTTTTCTACTGATACAAAGCTTAATCCTAAATCCTGAAGTATCCCTTTAATGACTGTATGTGAAAAACAAAATCCTATAATTTAATGTCAAAGAAACAATGCAATTTTGCAAAACAGACCAGCATAGTTTATTATATTTCCCGTGTTCATGAGTTGTGTTGTTTATTTTTTAGGCCTCATAGCATTCATCCTGCAGTGAGAGAGGGGATAAGAGAGCATATCCTGAGCTTCCCACGCCAACCGAACCACTACTCACGGTTGAAGGGAGATGTGGAGAGGGAGTACCTGAGCCCTGATTTAAACCTGCTCCGCATGTTCCGCCTGTACAAGGAAAACAATCCAGCATCCACTGCAAAGTTCTGGCTCTATAGGGACATCTTCAAGCAGCAGAACCTCAGTTTTGGGCAGCCAAGAAGTGACACTTGTGCGAAATGTGACGCCCTGTTCTCAAAATTAACAGCTGCTACAACAGATGGAGAAAGGTTGAAGATCGCAGCCGAGAGTGAGCTTCACCACCGGAAAGCTGAAAAAGCGTACACCCAGTTGCAGGCTGACACAGATTGGGCCAAAGCCAATGATGACTGCCATGTCATTTGTATCGACATGCAGGGGGTAGTGTTCACGCCAAACCTGACACACTCCAACGTGTACTATCAACGGCAGCTGGCCAACTACAACCTCTGTATCCAGGAGATGGGCACTGACGATCCTCCTACAATGTGCCTCTGGCATGAGGGCATCGCTCACAGAGGTTCCATCGAGGTGGCAAGCTGTCTTTTGAAGTGGGCAGAAACATCTTTCGCTCCCCTAGTCCAGGCAAAGGAACGGAAGCTCATCATCTATAGTGACCGATGCTGTGGGCAGAACAACAACTGGCGAGTCCTAAACCTCATGGCCCTGCTCGTATCTAGAAGGTACTTCAGTCAGATAGAGCAGAAGTTCATGGTGTCTGGTCACTCCTTCCTTCCCTGTGACCGTTCATTTGCCACGCTGGACAAGAGGCGTAAGGTGTCCACAGTCCACACCCCCAGCGATGTTGCCGAGATGATCCGTGGAGCCAGGCAGCAGCATCCATTTAAAGTAACTGAGATGAAATGTGCGGACTTCAGGCAGCTTCCTGATGCAACATTAAAGCGTCCACCTGGCCTCCTAATCACATCCATGATGTGGTTGAAAGTGACAGGTAAAAAACCGAAGAACTAAACTAAAACTAAACTGGTTTTCTGAGATTAACAGTGTTAGGGATATGTGCGTGAAGGAAGAATCTTTATTGAATTTCTTGTTGAATCATGATTTCAGCTGCTGATCCATGGTGTGTCCACACAAAAGGGAGCCACAGCCTTTACGAGGGATGGAAGACCTGGCTGATCACCAAACAGAGGAAGAATCAACCACCTCCAGCTCCCTTGTTCTCCACCACGTATGCTCGTGCCTACGAGGACCCTCTGCCCGTCAAGAAGGAGAAGCACCGTGACCTTATGAAAATGCTAGCCTACATGCCAGCGGAGGCCCAAGCATTTTATGGGACATTAGAATGTGAAGAGTAGCCTGGTATGTGTAGGTCATGTGCAGGGTAAGGTGGGGTATATTGTGTATATTGTGTAAAAGTAATCATAAAAGTAGTTGTAGCTTATCTTGTATGCCTTATCTTATGTTGTATAATAGGAATATATAGGTATTTATTTATTTAGTAAATGAATGAATGGGGTGATTATTTATGAAATGTATTATAAAAGTTAAAGGAACAAAAAAGGAAGATGTATATGTAAACTAGCATATGAAACTATAGCATGGAATGATGATGATGTATGTATTGTAAATATGTATTGTTTACTGTTATTACTGTTGTTTATTGTTTGTATGTATTGTTTATTGTATGTACGGTTTATTGTTTGTACTGATGTTTATTTTTTGTACTATAAGTAGGCCTATGTATTGTTCATTGTTCGTACCGTATTGTCCGTGTTTTTGTTCTGTGATTTACGTTGGCAAAAAATAAAAGAAATTGAAAGAAAGAAATGCTTAATATTTTCTCTAAGGTTCTGTTACTGTATTAAAACTAAGATAAAGCAATCAAATCTCCAGTGGCTTAAAATGATAGGATGAATTGGACTTATACTGTTATTCCACATTAACTGGACATATACTGTTCTTCCACATTCCAGAAATGTAAATTACTCTAACTTTTTATTTTTAAGATTGATACTAAAAAATCTTATCTCATTAGAATTGGGAAGCTTTTGTTGTCTATCTTCAAGTAAAAAAAAAAAAAATACATATAATATTCAGAATCCAAATTAAAAAAAATGTATTATTCAAAATTTGCAAATATGGACTTATATGGTTCTTCGTCTCAAGCCCTCAATTAAGACTAATGTTTTTAATGTTTAAAGAGAAGGCTGAGTTTATTTGATTAAAAATACAGTAAAAACACAATATTAAGAAATATTAAAGCAATTTCTAATAGCTGTGTAACATTGGGGCTGGGATGAGAATCCAAATGCAGCTTGAACATTTATTAAAGACTTAAACACAGAAAATCCAAGAATGCAAACAGGCAGTAGCACAACAACAAGAACACATGCAGGAGCAACGACCGACAAACATTAACTGAAGCAGTGGGTATAAATACACAGGGAAACAAGGTTAGCAAGATATCAAGAGGGAGTGACTAAATGGGAAACACCTGGGAGAACTAATACAACATGAAAAACTACAAAGGACTACAACACATGGCACAGGATAGGAAATAACAAAAGGTGTCTACAAACACACAGGGAATATGTGACAGAGCCCCCCACTTAAGAGCGGCTTCTAGACGCTCACAAGGAATAAATGCACACAGAGTTCAGGTGGGAGGTTGAACAAGGAAAGGGATGGTGGGCCAGGTCTGTGCAGGGGAAAAGGACATTGAGCCAAGACTGGCATAGATGAGCCTCGGGCGGCCATGGTGGGTCAGGAGCCACGGGCGGCCACGGTGGGTCAGGAGCCTCGGGCAGCCACGGTGGGTCAGGAGCCTCGGGCGGCCACGGCGGGTCAGGAACTTGAGTGGGCTCTTGGGGAACCGGAGCGGGCTTGTGGAGGATGGGTGTGGTGACCATGATGGTTGGAGACTCAGGACTGGCAGGTAGAAGTCACCTTCCTCCACGACACCCACAGTAAATGTAGAGCCGCTCACCTGAAGGGAATAGTCAAGGAACTCACTCAAGGACCCTCAAGGACCATCACGGATCAGTTTGGTTTGTAAGTGTTGGTTGAGTCCATAGCAAAAAAAAGTAAATCAACATAAAGTCCGGGAGGTTGGTGACGTTTGAGATGTTCAGAAAGTCTCTGATGTGGTCCTCGAGTGAGTGAGTTCCTTGGCGTAGTCGAACTAGGGTGACTGCTGCTGGATCCATCTTCGGGTCGGTCGTTCTGTAATGTTGGGGCAGGGATGAGAATCCAAATGCAGCTTGAACATTTATTAAAATAATAACTGTTTTTTTATTCCTGTGATCAAAAGCTGAATTTATCATCATTACTCCAGTCTTCAGTGTCACATGACCCTGTAGAAATCATTCTAATATGCTGTATTTTTCATTTTAAAAAATCCAGGACAAATATAATTTTTTAAATTTAATTTTTAAACAATTGGAGCTCTATTCCATAAAATGACAGATGTCAAGCTCCTGAAAGGACAAATACTATAACTACTAGAAAGGCAGCATAAATAGTCCACATTCTGCACTACATACTAAGTCTTAGACCATATCATTGCTTTACATGGACTGATTTTATGATAGGTATTGAACTTTAGTGATATTAAACTTCACTGTATGGGAAAAATTTCAAAATGTGTAAAAAAATAAATAAAAATAAAATCTAAATGATTTATTAATTGCCATGTGCACCAGGAAAGACCAATTATAACCTAAAGAAGTATGATTGTCATTCAGTAATGTTATTGATAAGCATTTCAATAAAAACATTCTGTATAAATAGCATCTATATTTTTATGTTAGTAAGTGGTGTTTAAAATCACTCTAGTAAGTAAGTAAGTAAGTAAGTAAACTTTATTTATATAGCACCTATCACAGATAAAGATCACAAAGTGCTTTACAGAGAATATACAATTTAACAAACAAAACAAACCCAAATAAAACAAAATAAAACAGAAGCCCAAAATTAACTAAAAGCTTGTCTGAATAAAAGTGTCTTCAGCTGCTTTTTAAAAGAATCAACAGATTCTGCCACACGCAACGCGGGAGGGAGAGCGTTCCATAATTTAGGGGCAATTGCCTGAAAGGACCGGTCTCCCCAAGTTTTAAGACGGGTTTTGGGGACACTCAGGAAATTTCGACCAGAGGAACGAAGAGTACGAGAGGAAGTGTAAGGTGACAGCAAGTCTGTGATATATTGGGGGGTCTGACCATATAGTGCTCTAAAAGTTAGAACTAAAATTTTATAATCAATTCTGGATTTAACAGGCAGCCAATGTAATGTAAATAAAATTGGAGTAATGTGTGTCCTTCTATTGGTTCCTGTTAAAAGCCTGGCAGCAGCGTGTTGCACCGTCTGGAGACGACTCAGAGAAGATTTGTTAAAGCAAGTAAAAAGAGAATTACAGTAATATAGACGTGATGAAATAAAAGCATGAATTATCAACTCCATAGTAGCTTTGGGCAACAAAGTCCTCAGTTTAGAGATATTTCTCAAATGATAGTAACAGTTTCTGACCAACTGTCTAGAATGACCATCCAGAGACATTGATTGGTCGAACCGGACACCAAGGTTTCTAAGGCTCAACTGAACGGTTGAGTCCAAGGAACCGAGATGCAGTTTTATTAGAGGTATTTTTTTGTCTGGAGCAATGATTAAGGTTTCCGTCTTTTTTGCATTTAGTTGTAAGTAATTATTATTTAACCAGATCTTAATGCAAGACATGCATTCCAGCAATTCAGTTAACTTACCTAATTCTGACTCTTTAAATGAGCAGTACAACTGAATGTCGTCGGCATAAAAGTGATAGGATACATTTTTAAAATTTCGAATAATTTCACCAAGAGGGCTAATGTATATTAAAAACAAAATAGGACCTAAAACCGAGCCCTGAGGAACTCCACATAACAGTGGGGTCATTTCTGAAAGAATGTTATTAGCAAACACACAAAAAGATCTGTCACTCAAATAAGAGGAGAACCAATTTAAAACCGACCCTGAAAACCCCATATCATTTTGTAGCCGATTTATCAACACTTTATGGTCTAATGTATCAAATGCAGATGATAAATCAAGTAAAATTAACACAGTGTAATGTCCAGAGTCTGCAGCCATCAAAATATCACTTGATACTTTTAAAAGTGCAGTCTCGGTTGAATGACATTTGCGAAAACCAGACTGAAATTTATCAAGCAACATTTTTCCTTCAAGGAACGCATTCAACTGTTCGGCCACTACTCTCTCAAGGATTTTAGACAAAAAAGGCAGTTTAGATATAGGCCTGTAATTAGCTGGTTCAAAAGAATCCAAGTTCGGTTTTTTCAGTATGGGGCTGACAACAGCTTGTTTAAAAGGGCTAGGCACAGATCCGGTTAAAAGGGAAAGATTGATCAGTTTAACAACGTACGGTCCCACTAAGTCAAACACATTTAACAGCAATGAAGTCGGTACAACATCAAGCGGGCTTGAGGATGGTTTTACTTTTCTTAGTAAACCCTTTATATCCTCACCAGTGATGGGTGAAAAAGTATCCCAAAAGTACAAGGGAGAGCAACAACAGAATGTAACCTCAGATGGGTTTATAGTAACTCTGATATCTTGTACCTTGTTTACAAAAGCGTGTAAAAACCTGTTACAATCAACCTTTGAGTGAACCGGCACTTGTGGGGCTAGAGGAGAGACAATCTTAGATATAGTATCAAACAAGACTTTGGGATTTTTCTTGTTCACAACTATAAGATTAGAAAAATAGACCGACCTGGTCTGTTTTATCATCTCATTCAGTGATGTAATAAGCTCCTTCAAGTGTAGTCTATGCACTTCAAAACTAGTTGATTTCCACAAGCGTTCTACTTTACGACACTTTCTTCTGAGAGCCAATATTTCCTCATTCATCCAGGGACAAGGATTCTTAGGGAAAGTGCTTTTACTTTTCAGGGGAGCAACATTGTTTAAAACAGATAAACAATGAGTATTAAAAGACTGAAGAAATGATTCAGAGTCATTACAGTCAATGAAAGAACTAGGGTCAAATGACTCAGAAAACTTTTCAACGGTAGTTTGGTTAATAATGCGTCTTTGTAACATTGGTTTACAAGGTAGACATTCCACATTAAAAGACAAATTGAAAAATATACAACAGTGGTCTGTCACATTGATATCCATAACACTCAACTGGTCAATGTTCAGACCTAGAGAAAAAACAAGGTCCAGAGTATGGCCTTTTATATGTGTAGGACCAAAGACACACTGTTTAAAATTAAATGAATCAGTGAGTGTTAAAAACTCAGATGCTACGGTACACGAATGGTCATCAATATGGAGGTTAAAATCCCCGAGTAACAGAACATTTTCAAGCTTAATAATCGAAGATAAAAACTCAGCGAAGTGCTCTAAAAACAAACGAGCCGGACCAGGAGGTCGATAAATTAATACACAGTAGAATGAGTCAACATTTCCAACCTTAGTCATCTGTAGCTCAAAGGAGTCGAAAGGGTCTGGGTTCATCAACCTGCAGCAGAAGTGGTCCCGGTACACGAGCGCGAGTCCACCTCCTCGTCGCGACAGCCGCGGCGTCCCATACACAGAGCAGTCCGGGGGACACAGTTCGTTAAGATGAGTATACTCCATTTCTCGCTGCCAGGTCTCCGTTAGGAACATAAAGTCAATTTGTTCCTTTGTAAATAAATCGCAGAGGATGAACGCTTTGTTAGCGATGGAGCGCGCGTTAAACAAAGCAAATCGAGCTGACTGGACACCTTCAGATATGGCGTAGTTGTCACTTGCTACCCGGCATGTGACAGGACGCAAGATCCGTTCGCGCAGAGGGTGGTTTTGGGGCCGCCGAGATGGAATACACCTGAGGGACGTAGACGCACAGGGCAAGTTCCTATCCGACTCGCGAACAGAAACCAACCTCAAGCACCGCTCGTCCCAGAGATGTCCTGGATCGCTTGGCCAGGGTGGTTGTCCACGTTGTTTCCTCAGCCTGGCCTGGACTCCAGCCCTGGATCCCCGTTTCCTTTTCCTGCCGCGAGGCTTTGTTAGCAACAGGTACACCGGCGATGACATGGAACATTCAAAATTTGGAGGGAAAAACTCTGTAGATTTAGCCCAGGTAGCACAAAGTACTTTCATATTCTCCTTAATGCAGAATAATGTGTGTCGATCATATTTTAAAACAGCTGAGACACAGCTAGTAGTTATCAGGGATGATAAAACAAAAAACAACACTAGAAAAACCACAAATATACGAGAGGACAGAGAGGGAGCAGAGGCAAAGCCGAACACAGGCGCCATCTTGCTTGCCAGAGTCATCTATGCGAACGCCCTGCGCCCCTGCATACTCTGTGCATAATGAGCTGGTGAGTTTATGCTGAGATGAAAAACTTTTCTTCAAAAGCAAAATGCATTTCCTATTTATCATTGAAAAGCTGCTTTGAAGCATCTGTGTTGTAAAAAGCGCTGTATAAATGAAGGTGACTTGACTTGACGTGTTGCGGACCGGTTGTTATGGGCCACTTTGAGCCAGAAAGTCCAGGGCCACTTTTTTGCCCCAGTCCACCCCTGACCCCAATAATGGCATCTTCCTGAAATAAGTCGAGCTTTTGGCCAAATCTGATCTGATCTTAAAGCCACATATAGATAGGGCAGAGAGTGGAGCAGGGAACACGACAACATTTAAGAAAAAAATATACAAAATGAACAGATAAGTGCCATCAGTGGAGAGATCATGGATGCAACTGTAGGTGAGATCAAACTTTGCAAATAATTCTCCATTATACTGGATTGCACCCTTGACATGAGCCACACAGAGCCATCGGTTGCCATTAGGACTGTGTGTCAGTGGAGGACAAGCCACAAGTGAAGGAGCACTTCATGGGTTTCCTTGAAGCTGAAGCCACAACTGCTGAAGAGCTATCTACTGTCATCTTGAAGAGGCTAGAAGACCTGACTTTACGTATGTGGTGCTAAGTACATTTGGTTTTGGCATATGTTGTTGCATATACATGTGTGTGTGTGTGTGTGTGTGTCCTGTCTGTTTCAGGTGTGGAACGCGATTGGAGGAACCGCCTGTCAGTCGGCTGGCGTCTGGGATTGTGCCGGTCACTGATCTGTTTATGAACTGGCGCTAACTACTTTGCTCGTTCCTGTTATGTTATGTTTTACTTCATATTAGATTACTTTATCACTTTATTGCTTTAAAATAATTAAATCTTTCAACTAAATTGCTGGTTTGCTGTTTGTTCCTCTTTCGTTTGCAATTCCCTTCCTGTCTAAACACACACATACATAAATACTTTATGTCTAATAATATTCCTAGATAAATAACATCTAATAATGAATGAGGGACGTGACACCTGAACACAGCTTTTGAGTCACATGACAACAGGGCAAGCTCGAGGGGCAAAAGGAAAGGTGTTCAGACGAGATTGCTGGTGATAAACCCCAGAGCATTGTTTTTGCCGTGTGTGTTGTAGCTGATGCTGAACGAATGCTACTCGCTATTCTGGCTTCCTGTAGAAGATATTCAGCCTGTTCTCATCTTCCACCCAGAGATGGTCTGTCTTAAATAAATGATGTCAAGATCACAGTAAAGTCATGGTCAGTCACAGTGAACGCTGTAGAAGTCATTAAATACCAGGCCCTACCAGTGAGAAAAGCCCTACAGGAGGTCAAAGAAATGTCAGCAGATCCTGAATTAATATTGAGGCTCAATCTTTAGCAGAGGAAATTGGATCAGTTCATTTTTCCTCTCAGTTGTCTGGTATATCATCTTTAACAGAACTGAAGATGTCAGCTGATGTAGTCTGTTTCTGTGCAGATGGATATGGAGGTGGACCGCTCGGCAAAACAGAAACTTTCTTGACTGACTACTGAGGTAATGGCTTCAGCTCAAGCTTTATCAAGAGAGATGTGTGAAGAAATGAATGTGGATGCTGTTCTCAAAGAGAAGAGGCTGTGATCAACACATAGACAGTTCTCATGTGAATGTCCAGATGAGCCATCAGTGATGCACTGAAGAGGACGGAGACGACATGTTTTAATGGCCATTGTGTCACTGGAGGAGAGGTTCACATTGAGAGAGGTCAAGGAGAAGTTTGGTGTACTGGTCAACCTGAAAAATGAAGAACTGTTGCAGCAGTGTGAAACTCTAAACATCAGTTTAAGTAATTGGGGACAATCAGACATAGATGGAAACAACTCACCCGTGAAATGAGAAGTTTCCCTGACCTATCATCACCCAACATGACCACCATGGAGACTCTTGAATTTCTGTATGAAAAGCGCCTGCAGTAAATCTCGCAAGTGTGTGTGTGTGTGTGTGTGTGTGTGTGTGTGTGACTGCGGGTCTCAGGGACTGTAGCAGCTGCGGAGAGAAGCTTTTCAGAGCTCAAGCTGATTAAACACACATGAGCTCTACCTCGACCCGAGAGTGTCTAAGTGGACTTGCAGTGATCAGCATCAATCATGATGTGTCTCAAAACTGGGCTTTCACAGTCATTCATGAAATGAACTGAAATTAACAATTTTATCTAAAATCTCTCCTGAGTCGGCCCTCCATTTGAATGGCACACTGATAATGAACAATAAACTGGATTAATGTATTTTAGCATAAAAAATCTTATATATCACATTTATCTTTAAAGTCTTTATAAACTTTGCTCAAGTCTGTCATTGTGTTGTGTGTGATGGTCCATCAGCAGCTGCAGTATCTCTCAGCTGTATCAGTGCAGTCACTGTGACGTCTGACTGACACAGGTTTTTGTACGACTCTTTATCACTGTGTGAACACACCACCATCATGATAACTCTGACAGTAATAATCTCCTGTATCTTCAGTCTGGACTCCACTGATGCTCAGAGTGAAATCAGTTCTGGATCCACTGCCACTGAATCTAGATGGAGTTCCAGTATTAAGGGTTGTTGCGTAATATATGAGGAGTTTAGGAGCTTCTCCAGGTTTCTGTGAGTACCAGGACATACACGTATATGAACCTGGACAGACATCTCTCACTGCTGCTCACTGCAGTTTATAGTCACTGATTCTCCAATCTGAACCATTTTTACAGAAGGAGTCTGAGTCACAGTCACCTGTCCACTGAAACCTGTGAGAAATACAGAGTTAGAAAAAACAGGATTGATGTGAAACATTCCCTGTTGATATTATAATATTTTAATTTAACAATATCTTTGAAACATTTACCTTGAATAAAGAGTGAAATGGTCCAGATGAAGATGTTGATGGTGTTCATTGTTGTTCTTGTGTCTTGTGTGATGATGAAGATTGTGTTCTGTTCTGCTCTCAGTCATGAAGTGTTAAACTCACAGCACTATAAACACTCTCAGACTGAAGCACGTGCTGACAATGCAAAGAAGTGGGCAGGATTTACAACAGCTTGTGCTCAGAACAAACTCACACACACTAGAGTTACACAATGATCATTACATTCTAATGTCATTTTTCATAACTATTGTTGAATCCAGAGGGAGTTCAAGGGTCAGTGGATAATTAGATGTCTCAAAAATAAATACAGTTTTCTAAATACTTTTTGACATCTCTAATCAGAGTTGATGGTGTCACTCCATCTATCATGAAGCCTCATGTGTGTCTGAAATCATCCGATACTGTCTAACACTTTATGGCTGCTCTGTCAAGTCCTCGTCGTCAGTGAGGAACCTGGGAATTATTCCGCCATATTGTGCTTTGCACTTTCACCCATTCATAGTAATATGAGTGTCTTTGTATATCTAAGGTTTTTAATTTTTTTTATTTATTTTTTTAATCCTTGGTTATTTGCACATTAAGGGAACATACCATTTTTTTATTTTTAATATTATGGGAATGTTACTTTTAAATGTTCTCTGAACGTTCTGAAACAAGCAGCGACATTTGTCAAATGAAAACATTTCAGAAAAACAAATGAAGTATGAATAATGTTGTGCTAATGTTTTGAGAATATTATTAAAGACCAGGGCCCGTATTCATGAAAAATCTTAATGCAAAGAGTAACTCCTAGTGACAACTGCACATTCTTAGAAAGGTGGGTGTTTCCTCTTAAAATGAAAGAAAACAAAGAACAAAGTAATTCAGAAAGCATCTTAACCCTTAAAAAAGGTCTGGAAGTGTTAGGAGTACGGACGAGGACTTGTAAGAGGCTTAAGAGTTTCTTTAGCAGTGGAGAAAATGGACAAACGTGAAGAGGGAGAAGAAATGTGTTGCACACAATGCATGAGTGAGTTCATAAGACACTACACATTAGATCAGGGATCATGTTTGAGACGATCTTATTAGAGACACGCTAACATCTCAGACACAGCGCAGAAATGCCATAGCGCCAGAGATGGAAGTAATCAATACATTAACATGTTCGGCTACTGGAAAAGCGATGATTTGGGTCTGTCACATCTATACACAAAGTGATCACACAATTACAGCAATTTCAGAACCTTATTGTGTCGCTGTTCATTTCCTATCAAATACATTACGTACAACATTAACAGCATGATAAATAAAAAAATATTATATATATTGTATGTATATATATATATATATATATAAAGTCTCCCGGGCTCTCGTCAGCGTCGCCCTGGCAACAAACGAGGATCACCTGCCAGCACTAAGCACGGACCGGACCATCACAGCTGCAGGCGATCAACACCCACTATAAAGCACGGCACATTGGGACTCCAGTTTGAGCACTACACTCCATGCAGCGCACGCTAACAGCTCCGGACCACCGTATATCATCCGCAGACGGACGGCTTGGTAGACCGCTTCAATCAAACCCACAAGCAGATGCTCCGGCGGGTGGCCGCCGAAGACAGATGAGACTGGGACCTGATGCTCCCCTACGTCCTGTTCGGAGTCCGAGAAGTCCCCCGAGCCTCGACTGGTTTCACCCCGTTTGAGCTGCTCTTCGGCCGTCAGCCACGAGGGCTCCTGGATGTGGCCCGTGAAGCCTGGGAACAGCAGCAGCCAGCACCTCTCCGCTCCGCCATCGAACACGTGAAATGCGTGAGCGGATCGAGAGGGTCATGCCTTTAGTCCGGGAACACTTGACGAAGGCGCAACAGAACCAGTAGCAGCTGTACAACCGGGCAGCTCAGCCCCGTGAGTTCCAGCCGGACGACAGAGTCATGGTGCTGGTCCCCACCTCGGCTTGCAAGTTCCTCGCGACCTGGCAAGTTCCATTCACTGTCATAGAGCGAGTGGGTCCCATCAACTACCGGCTGCGCCAGCCGGGTAGGCGGCATGAAGAGCAGCTATATCACATCAACCTGCTGAAGAGGTGGGTGGGGACCAGAGACCAGCTCACCGCGCTAGCCTCTGTCGAGCCCCCGGTTGTGGACGTTGGAGCACAGCTGTCAGCCACCCAGAAGAGGTACGGAGCTGAACCATTTGGTCCGTCAGTTCTCTGATGTGTTCTCCACATGTCCCGGGCAGACTAATGTGATCCAGCACAACATCCGCACGCCACCCGGACTCATCGTGAGGCAGCGGCCCTATCGGGTCCCCGAGGCTCGGAGACAGGCCATCGAGGATGAGGTTTGTGAGATGCTGAAGGGTGGGTAGAGGACTGATCCAGCCCCAGCAGAAGAAGATAGACACCATCCTGTCAACACCCCGTCCGGAAACCAAAACTCAGGTACAAGCCTTTTTGGGGTTGGCGGGGTATTATCGCTGCTTTATCCCTGACTTCTCCACCCTAGCATCTCCCCTGACAGACCTGACCAGGAAGGGGCAGCCGGAGAAGGTACGCTGGGATAGCACCTTGGACAGGACCTTTCGGGACATCAAGACCGCCCTGACCACGGAGCCTGTCTTGCGGGCGCCCGACTTTAACTGCCCCTTCCTGCTGCAGACAGATGCCTCGGACACGGGCTTGGGGGCGGTCCTCTCTCAGGTCCGCGAGGGTGAAGAGCATCCGGTCACCTACATCAGCCGTAAGCTGACCCCAGCCGAAACCAGGTATGCGGCGGTGGAGAAGGAAGCCCTGGCCATCAAGTGGGCAGTCCTGGAGCTCCGCTACTACCTGCTGGGATGCCGCTTCACTCTGATGACGGACCACGCCCCGCTGCAGTGGATGGCCCGCGCCAAGGACACCAACGCCAGAGTGACGCGGTGGTTCCTGGCGCTCCAGGACTTCAACTTCACGGTGGTACATCGGGGCCGGGACGGCCAACTCCAACGCCGACGGACTCTCCAGGCTGTGGTCGGCTTACACAGGTCTGTCAGGGCGCACTCCCCGCCCACCCCTATGTTCCCCAGTGTATGTGGCTAACTATCGTTAAAGGACCAGAGCGACGCTTAGGGGGGGGGGGGGGAGTGTGTCAAGTCTCCCAAGCTCTCGTCAGCGTCGCCCTGGCAACAAACGAGGATCGCCTGCAGCTGTGACAGTCCGGTCCGTGCCAGGGCGATCAACACCCTCTATAAAGCACGGCACATTGGGACTCCAGTTTGAGCACTACACTCTATGCGCACTACACTCTATGCAGCGCACGCTAACACTTCTCTCTCTCTCACTCAGACAGCAGCCTGTGACACTCCGGCCACACTGTCCCACTGACGTCACTGCGAGGCACCCTGCACTGAAGGAAGAAGGAAGCACAGCGCACCTGCACATCACCGTCTACATTTATTCACCTCTTCACATTAAAACCCACCCTCCGGGGGCTTTTCACTTAATCCTGTGTTGTGTGATTCTTCACCCTGCCACAATATATATATATATATATATATACACCCACACAGTGAGGAAAATAAGTATTTGAACACCCTGCTCTTTTGCAAGTTCTCCCACTTAGAAATCATGGAGGGGTCTGAAATTGTCATTGTAGGTGCATGTCCACTGTGAGAGACATAATCTAAAAAAAAAAATATCCAGAAATCACAATGTATGTTTTTTTTTTTTACTATCTATTTGTATGATACCGCTGCAAATAAGTATTTGAACACCTGAGAAAATCAATGTTAATATTTGGTACAGTAGCCTTTGTTTGCAATTACAGAGGTCAAACGTTTCCTGTAGTTTTTCACCAAGTTTGCACACACTGCAGGAGAGATTTTGGCCCACTCCTCCACACAGATCTTCTCTAGATTAGTCAGGTTTCTGGCCTGTCGCTGAGAAACACAGAGTTTGAGCTCCCTCCAAAAATTCTCTATTGGGTTTAGGTCTGGAGACTGGCTAGGCCACGTTGGAAGACCCAGCCTCAACCCATCTTCAATGCTCTAACTGAGGGAAGGAGGTTGTTCCCCAAAATCTCGCAATACATGGCCCCGGTCATCCTCTCCTTAATACAGTGCAGTCGCCCTGTCCCATGTGCAGAAAAACACCCCCAAAGCATGATGCTACCACCCCCATGCTTCACATTAGGGATGGTGTTCTTGGGATGGTACTCCTCCTCCAAACACGTTTGGTGGAATTATGACCCAAAAGTTCTATTTTGGTCTCATCTGACCACATGACTTTCTCCCATGACTCCTATGGATCATCCAAATGGTCATTGGCAAACTTAAGACGGGCCTTGACATGTGCTGGTTTAAGCAGGGGAACCTTCCGTGCCATGCATGATTTCAAACCATGACGTCTTAGTGTATTACCAACAGTAACCTTGGAAACGGTGGTCCCAGCTCTGTTCAGGTCATTGACCAGCTCCTTCCATGTAGTTCTGGGCTGATTTCTCACCTTTCTTAGGATCATTGAGACCCCAGGAGGTGAGATCTTGCATGGAGCCCCAGTCCGAGGGAGATTGACAGTCATGTTTACCTTCTTCCATTTTCTAATGATTGCTCCGACAGTGGACCTTTTTTCACCAAGCTGCTTGGCAATTTCCCTGTAGCCCTTTCCAGCCTTGTGGAGGTGTACAAATTTGTCTCTAGCGTCTTTGGACAGCTCTTTGGTCTTGGCCATGTTAGTAGTTGGATTCTTACTGATTGTATGGGGTGGACAGGTGTCTTTATGCAGCTAACAACCTCAAACAGGTGCATCTAATTTAGGATAATAAATGGAGTGGAGGTGGACATTTTAAAAGCAGACTAACAGGTCTTTGAGGGTCAGAATTCTAGCTGATAGACAGGTGTTCAAATACTTATTTGCAGCTGTATCATACAAATAAATAGTTAAAAAAATCATATATGTGATTTCTGGATTTTTTTTTTTTAGATTATGTCTCTCACAGTGGACATGCACCTACGATGACAATTTCAGACCCTCCATGATTTCAAAGTGGGAGAACTTGCAAAATAGTAGGTTGTTAAAATACTTATTTTCCTCACTGTGTATGTGTATATATATATATGTATATATATATATATATATATATATATATATATATATGCTGCCGATACATACTATATATTATTTATGGCATTCAAATCATCATTACTCAAGATTTATGATTTGCAAATGTGAGTGTTTTACTCATATTTCATACCTGAGACCATGCGCTCCGGTGTCGTGCTGTTGCTGGTGTTGGTGGTCGTGCTGGTGGCGTCACTGCTGCAACCGAAGTTGTGAAGTTGAGGTGTCATAACATGGAGAAAGTGCTAACGAATCAAACTTCCAAGAACCACTTCCAATTTCTTCTGTTTGAACCACTCCAGCTGTTGTGGTCCTTTATGGTTCTGTAGTCACTCAAGTTTTTTTAGCTTGTCCCTACACTGTTTGAAGGTCCAGCGGTAGCTGTGTGCGGCTAACAGCTGAGCGACTTCCTGAAAAACATTTTAATTCTGTGTCACCCCATCCAGCTCTTGCTGGATCCGCTCCTCGGCTACCAAATGAGAGGAACGTCTGCACCTCATCTACCGACCAAGATTCAGACATACAGTATTTTTAGTTTTTTTTAAACTAGTTGTCCTTTCAAGCAAGTCGTGCCAATGATACTGCCGTGGCTGTTACTGTTAGCAGGTTTGGTGTTGTAAATCTAATGACGTTAGTAGTGACAATTCTCTCTGACCAATCAGTGATCTGTAGTGTTTACAGTATCGATACAGCATGCTTGGAACCCAAACTGTTTAAGCAAGCCGTGCCGAGCCGTACCATGCAGTGGAAAAACACCATTATATAAATCGCCAGGGAGGTCTGCGTTCGCGCAAGCTGAACAAGATAGCAAGGCAGATCTTTCTCTGGGGTCAGGACAAGGTCCTGTCACTCAGAGCAGTATACATTCCTGGACACCTGAATGTGGGAGCAGATTTACTGTCCAGACAGAAACTACTGACGGGAGAATGGAAACTCCACCCAGAGGTAGTGAAACAAATTTGGGCAAGATTTTACAAAGCATAGGTGGACCTCTTAGCCTTCGCAATGTCCCCTCTACCTCTCTCTGAGTCACCCAGCTCCCCTGGGTCTGGACACGATGGCGCACACATGGCCCAAAATGCGTTTAGTGTTCTCGTGCAGTGTGTTGAAACTCTGGTTTCTCTGGAGTTCTAGCAAGAGTTTGCCAACAAGGCTCTTGCCTCTTATTGATAGCACCGCGTTGGCTGAACAGAGTATGGTTCTCGGAGATAATATCTCTCCTCGACGGCTTGCCCTGGGTGATACCGGATAGGAGGGACCTTGTGTCTCAAGCGCAGGAGTACGATATTTCATCCCCGGCCGGACCTGTGGAACCTTCATGTTTGGCCCCTGATGTGTTCCAACTGAGGGAAACTGGGCTTTCACCTGGATTTATTGAGACCATTCTAAGTGCTTGGGCTCCTTTCACTAGAAGAAATTATACCAATAAATGGGTGTCTTTGAAAGATGGTGCACTGCACATAATGCAGATCCAGTCAACTGTCAGATTGCTTCAGTTCTGCTTCAGTTCTGGACTTCCTACAGGCACATGCCCCAGCACTCAGGGTTTTTGTGGCCATTCTTTTGGGTTGCCACTCCTTGATTGACGGGGTGTCACTGGGAAAACATCCTCTGTTTGCACACTTAATTCTTGGGGCCAAGCGACTGAGGCCTCCCATAAGAAACAAGATCCCTTCATAGGACTTAGTTATGCTTAGCAAAGGACCTCGAGGGTCTGGTTGAGATCCCCTTTGAACCTCTAGAGTCAGCACCTGACAAGCTTCTCTGAAGATGTTTTTTTCTTATAGCTATCACTTCTTTAAAAAGAATCTGGGATTTGCAGGCTTTGTCGATCTTGCCATCCTGTTTAGAATTTTCCCCGGGAATGGTGAAAGTAATTTTGCATCCTCATCCTGACTACCTGCCTAAGGTTCCTTTCTCGACCGTATATCCGGTCACACTTGAGGCCTTCTGCACTCTGTCATTCACAATACTGGATCCGGAGAGATTTCACAGACTTTGTCCAGTCCATGCTCTTCAGGCGTACATCCACTGCACTAGCCAGTGGCGTAAGTCAGAGCAACTATTTGTCTGTCATGGGGGCCGTAACAAAGGGGCAGCCACCACCAAACAGACTATGGCACATTGAGTGAGGGATGCTGTTTCCCTTGCCTATGAAGCTTCGCCAACGGGCTTACGGGCTCACTCCACCAGGGGGGTCGCTTCCTCTAGAGCCTTGGCGGTGGGTGCCCCCCTGCAGCATGTTTGTGATGCTCCCCACACACATTCTTAAAATGTTATAGTTTGAATGTTCACGCCACTCCGGGCTCTCGCATTCTTGAGTCAACATCACAAGCTCATGCCTGAGACCTTCTTGTGTTCTTGCAAGCACACTACACAACCGTAAGGGGTTCAGACACCTCCAAGCACGGTGGCGTGGGTATTCCCCATCGTTCTGATCAGCGCAGCATCGATTGTAGCTTTTGAAAGGGAATGTCTCGGGTTGCTTGACTGTAACCCTGTTCCCTGAAAAAGCAGAATGAGATGCTATGCTGTATTGCCGCACTGAAGATGTCCCAGGACTGCTCTTCAGACAAATATACCTGACGATGCACCTGTGGCTCATCTATTTATAGCCTCTGATGCTGGCGCATTCTGATGATGTCACTAACAGAGGCTATAAAAGCCCTAGGTCAGTTTCATTGAGGTATTGTACACATATTCACAGCTGGTCACGTTAAAGATGTTCCCAATGCGCTGATCAGTGCAGCATCTTGTTCCACTTTTTCAGGGAACAGGGTTACAGTCAAGTAACCCGAGACATTGTGTGAATCTGTAGTGATGGGCAGACAGAGGCTTCGTGAAGTACTGAAACAGTTGAAGCAAATGTGCCATATTGTTTCGAAGCTCGAATCAATCCGACACCCCTCTCTACGGCGACACCTAGTAGTCACTTGCATGTGTTGATCTGAAATAACCTTGACAATAATATTGGTTTTGTAACCTGTTGCCTCCTCATTGTGAATAACTATAGGGTTTTTTTTGGTCATGAAAAATGAACATTAATAAAATAAATAAAGCCACAATGTTACATAACATTTTTATTTAAAAATATTATTTGCTCTGCTTGCATATATAATTTCTTTAGCCTTTGAAAAAATCCTCTCACAAGGGACACTTGTTGCTGGCATGCACAAATATTTTTTTAGCAAGTACTTGGCTACAAATGAGGGAAAATTACTGCTCTCTCTTTCCAATAAATTAATGGATCATGTGTTCTGGGCAAAAACGCATCTTTGAGGTACTTTTTCCACTTGTACTGTTGCATCAGCTGTAGCACTGTGTTTCATCTGGGTTTCACGGATACGACTATCAAACAGTTCCCATAAAAAAGGCCTAGGTACAGGGAGAATGTTACCATCCTCTGCACCCTCCAAAATGGCTGTGCCCTAAAATGGCACATCATGATGTATTGTTGCAGTAGGCTAGCTGCCTATCACAATACACACATCTCACTTTATGTGGTGTTTCCAAATGGAAATGCTCCCACACCACAGATGTGCAGCATCTATTATTGTCAGGGTTTGTAGAAGGGATGAAGCGAGGACTCAAAGATGCAGACATAAGGGCTTTTAATGTGGATAATAAAATAAAACAAGACAAAAACACACTACCCCGAGGGGGAAAGACTTGACTTGACTTGACTTGACTTGACTTGACTTCAAATCAATCAAATCAAATCACTTTATTGTCACTCTACCATATCCACAAGTGCAACAGTAGGTGAAATTCTTAGGTGCAGTCCGAGTAAACATAGTAGTCATGACATGACATGTACAACATTTAAGCAACAGCAGATTACACATCTGATGCGCACACAATTACTCACAGCACAGTATACACTACAATAAACAATAAATAATTTACACAATGTGAGTGTAGTTCTCACAGCTTTAAACAATATACACATACTTACAATATACATATACTTTAAACAATATACACTAAACATACACTAAACAATATACATTACGCTATAATAATAATAATAATATACAATGTATAGTATAAAATATTATTCACAAATTGAAAAATTGAAATCCAAAGTGCAATAGATGCTGTATGATAAATAAATGTGTATATAATGTGTGTGTATCTACAGTGGGTTGTGCTGAGTGATATACTGTCCAGTGTGTGTTATGATCAAATCAAATCAAATCAAATCACTTTATTGTCACACAGCCATGTACACAAGTGCAACAGCAGGTGAAATTCTTGGTGCAGTTCCGAGCAACATAGTAGTCACGACATGACATGTACAACATTTAGAGCAGCATCAGATTACACATCTGATGCGCCCACAATTACTCACAGCACAGTAAACTCTACAATAAACAATAAATAATTTACACAATGTGAGTGTGGTTCTCACAGCTTTAACCAATATACACATACTTACAATATACATATACTTTAAACAATATACTTTAAACAATATACACACTAAAACATACATTAAACAATATACATTACGCTATAATAATAATAATATACAATGTACAGTATACATTATTATTCACAGTAGAGATCCAATGTACAATAGGTGCTATATGATAAATAATAAATTATAAATAAATGTGTATATAATGTGTGTGTATCTACAGTGGGTTGTGCTGAGTGATTTTCTGTCCAGTGTGTGTTATGATCCTGATGGATCAAGAGTTCAGGAGTCTAATTGCTTGTGGGAAGAAGCTGTTCTGGAGTCGGCTGGTGCGTGTTCTGATGCTGCGGTACCGTCTGCCTGATGGCAGCAGTGAGAGCAGCCCATGGTTCGGGTGGCTAGAGTCTCTGATGATCCTCTGAGCTCTCATCACACACCGCCTGGCGTAAATGTCCTGGAGGGAGGGAAGCTCACCTCCGATGATGCAGCTGGCCGTGCGCACTACCCTTTGCAGGGCTTTGCGGCTGCGGGCGGTACTGTTGCCGTACCAGGTGGTGATGCAGCCAGTCAGCAGGCTCTCTGTAGTGCTGGTGTAGAAGCGTGTGAGGATGTGGCGGCTCATTCCAAACCTCCTCAGCCGTCGCAGGAAGAAAAGGCGCTGGTGAGCCTTCTTCACAACGGCCTCGGTGTGGACGGACCATGAGAGTTCCTCTGTGATGTGGACACCGAGGAACTTGAAGCTGCTGACTCTCTCCACCGGTGCTCCATCGATGGTGATGGGGCGGTGTTCTCTCTCATTCCTCCTGAAGTCGACCACCAGCTCCTTGGTCTTGCTGACGTTGAGGGAGAGGTTGTGCTCCTGACACCACCGTGTCAGAGTGTGCACCTCATTTCTGTAGGCCGTTTCATCATTGTCAGTGATGAGACCTACCACCGTCGTATCGTCAGCAAACTTGATGATAGTGTTGGAGCTGTGGGTTGCCACACAGTCATGTGTGTACAGGGAGTACAGGAGTGGGCTGAGAACACAGCCCTGAGGGGCTCCAGTGTTGAGAGTCAGTGGTGAGGAGATGTTACTGCCCATTCTGACCACCTGGCGTCTGTTTGACAGGAAGTCCAGGATCCAGCTGCATAACAAGCTGTTTAAGCCTAGAGCCCGGAGTTTCCCGTCAAGTATGGAGGGCACAATGGTGTTGAATGCTGAGCTGTAGTCTACAAACAGCATTCTCACATACGTGTTCCTCTTTTCCAGGTGGGAGAGAGCAGTGTGTATGGTGGATGAAATGGCATCATCAGTGGAGCGGTTTGTGCGGTATGCAAACTGCAGTGGGTCCAGTGAGGGGGGGAGAACAGAGCAGATATGGTTTCTGACTAGTCTCTCAAAGCATTTGCTGATGATGGGGGTCAGAGCAACAGGACGCCAGTCGTTTAAGCAGAGTGTTTTTGACTGCTTCGGTACAGGAACAATGTTAGACGTTTTGAAGCATGTGGGGACCACAGACAGGGAGAGGGACAGGTTAAAAATGTCCGTGAAAACTCCAGCCAGTTGGTGCGCGCACGCTCTGATGACGCGGCCCGGAATGCCGTCTGGACCCGCTGCTTTACGGACGTTCACCCGCCGGAAGGATCGGGTTACATCCGCTACAGATACGGAGAGTGAACTAACCTCTGTATCTTCAGCCGCGAGCTCTCTCTCCGCGAGGGCGGTGTTAGTTCCCTCAAAGCGAGCGTAGAAGGTGTTGAGCTCGTCCGGGAGAGAGGCAGCGGTGTTCACGGTGGAGTTTGTGTTCCCTTTATAGTCCGTGATGGTATTAATTCCCCTCCACATGCTTCTGGAGTCGGTGGTGTTGAACTGTCCTTCAATCTTGTCCCTGTACTGGCGTTTTGCTGCTCTGATAGTTTTCCGGAGGGCATAACTTGCTTGTTTATGCTCCTCCGCATTACCGGAGTTAAAAGCGAAGGTCCGCGCATTGAGTGCCGCGCGAACATCCCCATTTAGCCACGGCTTCTGGTTTGGGTACAGCCGAATTGTTTTGGTCGGAACAACGTCTTCTACGCACTTCCTGATGAAACACGTTACGCTATCAGCGTAGACCTCGATGTCGTCATCAGAGGCCGACCGGAACATCTCCCAGTCTGCGTGATCAAAACAGTCCTGTAGCATAGAATCTGATTGGTCCGACCAGCACTGGATGGTTCTGAGGGCGGGTGCTTCCTGTTTGAGTCTTTGCCTGTATGCGGGCAAAAGGAGAATGGCAGCGTGATCCGATTTGCCAAAAGGTGGGCGCGGGAGTGATTTGTAACCATCCTTGAAGGGAGAGTAACAATGATCCAGAACTCGGTTCCCTCGTGTGTTGAAGCTAACATGTTGGTGGTATTTGGGTGCAATGCGCTTGAAGTTGGCTTTGTTAAAGTCCCCAGTCACAAGAAACGCAGCCTCAGGATGCGCGGTTTCCTGCTCACTCACTGTCCTATACAGTTCCTTTAGTGCCCGGTCTGTGTCGGCTTGTGGGGGAATATACACAGCTGTGATGATGACCGCGGTGAATTCCCTCGGTAGCCAGAATGGTCGACACATAACCGTGAGAAATTCCAGATCAGGAGAACAGAAAGACTTGATAGAATGTACGTTCCTCTGATCACACCAGGATCTGTTGATCATAAAACATACACCCCCGCCTTTGCTTTTCCCGAAGAGATCTTTTTCTCTGTCCATCCGATGCACGGAGAACCCCGTGGTTTCGATGGCCGAATCTGGAATCTCAGCGGACATCCAAGTTTCTGTAAGGCAGATAATGCAGCAGTCCCTCGTGTCTCGTTGGAAAGAGATCCACGCTCTCAGCTCGCAGAGTTTATTGTCCAGAGACTGAACATTTGCCAGTAAAATACTAGGAAGCGGGGGTCGGTTTGCGCGGCGTCTTAATCTGATGAGCACGCCGGCTCTGCTTCCCCTTCTCCGGCGGCGTTTCCGTGGTCGGGCCGCCCAAACAAAAGGATCCGCTGCCGTGTTTGTGAGCAGCGGTTCGTCACTGAAGAATTTAAAGTCCGGTTTTCGGTGTGCGATTGCCGAACCAATGTCCAAAAGTGTCTGTCTGTCGTACGTAGTAAGGCAGACAACATCCAAGACAAAAAAACACAAAAACTATAAACAGAACAACCAAAAAACTACAATGTTTCAGCAGAGCTTGCGACGTTGCGGCCATCCTCTGCGCCATCTTGACTTGACTTGACTTCCAGGGAGCAGGGAAACATGAGGTAGATACGACGACAATTCCGCACTGGACTGTAAACACAAGGAGATTAAATAGGGAACAAACAAAAGAGGGTAACGAGGGCGGACAGGTGGGGCAAATGAACCAATAATCAGGAAACAAGGTGGGCGGGGTTAGACAATAGACATGAGCACATGGCACAAAGAAACACTTGACAAGATATATGTGCTCACACCAAACGTGACATGAACATGCAGCTAATGAGAACTCATCAGCTGCATGTTCACACAAAACATGACAACATAAAAGCACGCACCCAGTGAACACCAGTCACGTGCTACACAACACAAAACATAACATGAAAGCACGCGGACGAAGTAAACACGAACCGCGTGCTACACAAACACACACGGATAGAAGAGCGCATGCTCACACGACAAGACAGAGCGCACGAGAACGAGCGAATATTAACTTTTGGGAACATCACAGCATCCTGTAGCCATGACATATGAACATGTGTGGAGCATGATATGTTGTGGCCACAAGATCATCTTGACCTCAAGATCCTCAATTGAGAGATCATTACATCAACAGTTGATCTGCAAGACACTGGTGAGCTCTAACAAGATTGATGTTGATTGTAATGATATAATGTTATTAGTGTTTGTGCTGTGATCAGTGTTGTGTGTGATGGTCCATCAGCAGCTGCAGTATCTCTCAGCTGTATCAGTGCAGTCACTGTGACGTCTGACTGACACAGGTTTTTGTACGACTCTTTATCACTGTGTGAACACATTCTGACTGTTGATCCAGTGATAACTCTGACAGTAATAATCTCCTGTATCTTCAGTCTGGACTCCACTGATGCTCAGAGTGAAATCTCGTCCAGTATCTCTTGTTCCACTGCCACTGAATCTAGATGGAGTTCCTGTATAACGGCTGTTTATATAATAAATCAGGAGTTTAGGAGCTTCTCCAGGTTTCTGCTGATACCAGGCTAAGTAGTTGCTGCGTATTTCTACATCTATATGACACTCTATTGAAGCTGTTTGACCCTGTTGGAAAGTTTTAACTTCAGGTTGAGTCAGAGTGACTCCTCTGGATCCTGAAGAAGAGAAAAGAAAATCTGTCAGTGTTTAAAACTACTATCATCATATACTTTTACAAGAACACCAAAACCAGAGTCAACATGTTTGTCTCACCTTGAATTAAGAGTGAAATGGTCCAGATGAAGATGTTGATGGTGTTCATTGTTGTTCTTGTGTCTTGTGTGATGATGAAGATTGTGTTCTGTTCTGCTCTCAGTCATGAAGTGTTAAACTCACAGCACTATAAACACTCTCAGACTGAAGCATGTGCTGACAATGCAAAGAAGTGGGCAGGATTTACAACAGCTTGTGCTCAGAACAAACTCACACACACTAGAGTTACACAATGATCATTACATTCTGAATCGTGTTTTTTTAGTTACTATTGTTGAATTAATGGATTTTAGATGTTTTAAAAATAAATAAATACAGTTTTACACACTGGGTGAATGTTTATTTTTGTGAGCCTTTAACTTGACGCTGTTAGGCTTCATGCCATCTTTGTTTCGTTGACCATTATCTGAGTGGGGAACTGGAACGCTTCTGGATGGATTGATGGGGTTTTCATCTGCAAGCTGTCGTCTTCGACCACTCTTCCTCCTCTTACTCAAACGGCACATTTGCTGCAGATCTGTATGTAACTCTAATCAATAGCTTGACGATCTCATTTCAGTGAAGCAGGATTTCCTAGACGACCGGACCGATATTGCGTTTACAGCCTGTGGGACGCATTCAAATGTAGTTTCAAGTGTTCATTGACCTTTGGGCTTGAGGTGGGGTTCAGTGACGAGAAGCTGCGTGTTGTCACTACTATTGTGTTTCATGGGGAATGTTTTGTTAAGCTATTTTGTGTCTCTGAATTTCTTTTTGTTTGGAAATTGCTTTGACTGTTCTTTTTTAATGTAATCTGGAATGACACTAGTGTTGGGTCCGAGTCCACCTTTGTCGAGTTCGAGTCAAGTCCAAGTCTTAAACAATCAAGTCCGAGTCCAAAAGGGGCCGAGTTGGGCTCAAGTCCGAGTTCTTATGAGTCGAGTCCGCCGAGTCCAGAGTGTAATTAAATTGAAAAAAGATTAGAAATTTCTATTGTACATTTTTTAATTATATTAATATTTTAACCTTTCAACCAATTAAACCAATGGCAATATAAAATTTAACAAAAATACCACTATTATGTAGCACACGTGTCAATTAATATTGCACTTGCAGCTAGTATTAATTATGGGCCAATAGGTTCGACTATGGAGGTGTAATAAAAACAACACTGTTGAATTAAAAGTAAATCTTTAGTGAAATTTAAATTTCCCTAGGAAAATAAAATAAAATTAGGAAAATAAAATAAAATTCAATCCATGTCACAATAGTTGTTCAATAATAAATCACAGTTACACGAACTTTCAATTAAATTGACTGTAATTGAACAAGTTCACTTGACTTCTTTTGATTGGGTGCACCATCTAGCTATGAATATCTTCCTAGAATAACACACCTTCAATGTCAAATACAAACATTCACAATTGTAAAGGTGGACAGTTCACTCAAAACCATGTTCAAAATTAATGGTTCAGAAGAAAAGTTCAATAAATCCCTGAAAAGATT
Source organism: Gobio occitaniae (assembly GCA_033150135.1). Classification (NCBI taxonomy): domain Eukaryota; kingdom Metazoa; phylum Chordata; class Actinopteri; order Cypriniformes; family Gobionidae; genus Gobio; species Gobio occitaniae. The sequence goes on from JARQWZ010000033.1 coordinate 738,412, forward strand.
CGTTGAAAGGGTCAGTTCAAAAAAAGGGTTCAATTCAAAAAGTCCAGTTCAAAAAGTTCAGTTGAAAGATTCGGTTCAAAGATTCGGTTCAAATATTCAGATCAAAGATTCGAAAATCCGCAGATTCGCTGGAAGCGATTCAATAGTTCAAGAGAAAAATCAATTTGAGCAAAACAAAAATACTCGTTGAGCAGTCTCTCAAAACAATGCTCAAAAATGAAAACTCAAACGGGCAATCAGATCTTTCCTACCCAATTCCTCCGGTGTTCGTTTGAAACTCAAATCTCACAGTTCACAATGTTCATCTCACTGGGAAAGGCTCGCCATCTCGAATGAATCGTCACGATCACGCTGAATTGAACAGTCCCAACGTAGGCAAAAAAACCCGACCTGCATGTGCAACAGGCAGTTTTTAGTTCACAACACATTAAATTCACTGCTTCTAGCTTAACAACAGGACATAGTATCACTTATTTAACATATAACCGTTATATTTCCATTGTAATTCGACAACTTAGGTAACATTACACTGCTCCACTAACATAAAACTACTCGTTCATCACCATCAACAACAAAATATGAAAATTAGGAGATCATATACACACTGTCTTTTTACCATTACATCTCTTTTACCTTGTTAAACATCAGCTATTTTATCAGCATTTCATTCTAACAAAGAAATACGTTTTCAATCTCTCTCAATTGAACACATCATTACTCATTTAATAACATTTATGACAGTTTACACATTTCAAAATGTGTACTCACCAAATCCAAAGAAAATTGAACATAAATGTCTCTTCTAATCCTCTCTGCACATTAGTAAACTTTCAGACAAAGTTATGCTGCTGCTCGTTTCACCAGTCGCACAGAAAAGAAAATGGCTTCTTCTTATCCAGCAACTAGCGTAGTGGGGCGGGCCTTCAATGTAAATCTCACGTAATTGGACAATCAATAAGATGTCAATCATCACACTGATATGCATTTCACTTTGATTCCACAATTTATCTTACATGTTTTACTCATTTCTAGTTAATTATTTTAACAGACCATTTAATCATTCCTTTGTATAAATTTAATTTATTTCTTTATACAGGGTTACATCACATCTAGCCATTGCCATTTAAATTTTTTATTTTGCCAACAGATCAACTAGTTTCCAATCAAAAATGGTTTTAAACAATAGAATGGACATAGATATATGTAGAACTTTTATTATTACAAGAAAAACAAAAATTAACCTGTTTTATTGTATTTCAATTATTTAAAGCTACACTATGTAACTTTTCCGTCCACTAGAGGTTGCCTGTTTAAAACAAAGGCGTAGTTTGATGACGCCACGTTTGAGCGCAGAATCTTGGGTCATGTGGTCTTCAGCTCACAGCCGGTGGGAAAGAGTCAGGACAGAAATCATGTTCATAGATGCGATTATTAACATTACTGTAATATGAAGCAGAGCAGGACGAGTGTTGTGAAGCTGAGCAAGGCCGCAGGAGCGATTGAAGAGCGTGACTGTTATTATGGCATAGTCGCCAGCGGGACTTTTATTATGACACGGTCGCCGCCGCCACTTCCACTTTTCCAGTCATGAGTATGAGGTAACGCAACTCTGTTTATGGCATTAGATATATCTGAGTGTGTTGATGATGTGATGACGTTACTCTGCCGTTCTCTCAGCGGCTGCTGTGACACTTGTTCACAGTGCAGTGAGAGGTTTTTGGTTTTTGGTTTTTGGTCAGTGGCTGGAGCCCTCTCTGGATGCTGGTCAGTGGCTGGAGCCATCTCTGGATGCTGGTCAGTGGCTGGAGCCATCTCTGGATGCTGGTCAGTGGCTGGAGCCATCTCTGGATGCTGGTCAGTGGCTGGAGCCATCTCTGGATGCTGGTCAGTGGCTGGAGCCATCTCTGGATGCTGGTCAGTGGCTGGAGCCATCTCTGGATGCTGGTCAGTGGCTGGAGCCATCTCTGGACGCTGGTCAGTAGCTGGAGCCATCTCTGGATGCTGGTCAGTGGCTGGAGCCATCTCTGGACGCTGGTCAGTGGCTGGAGCCATCTCTGGACGCTGGTCAGTGGCTGGAGCCATCTCTGGATGCTGGTCAGTGGCTGGAGCCATCTCTGGACGCTGGTCAGTAGCTGGAGCCATCTCTGGACGCTGGTCAGTGGCTGGAGCCATCTCTGGATGCTGGTCAGTGGCTGGAGCCATCTCTGGACACTGGTCAGTGGCTGGAGCCATCTCTGGATGCTGGTCAGTGGCTGGAGCCATCTCTGGACGCTGGTCAGTAGCTGGAGCCATCTCTGGACGCTGGTCAGTGGCTGGAGCCATCTCTGGACGCTGGTCAGTGGCTAGTGCCATCTCTGGACGCTGGTCAGTAGCTGGAGCCATTTCTGGACGCTAATCAGTGGCTGATGCCATCTCTGGACGCTGGTCAGTTGCTGATGCCTTCTCTGGCGTGGTGGCGGCCATCTTGGCAGAGGGCTCTGGCGTAGTGGCGGCCATCTTGGCAGGACACGGGACAAGGAGGCACAGAAAACCTAGGACTAGCGACCCTCAGCACCGGACATCTATTTCCCCAACAGTGTAGGACAAACTACTTAACGACAGTACATAGTCCAGAAACTGACTGAGTGATCCATGAGGACCATCACGGATCAACTTTGATTGATATTGTTCATTAAGACCATAACAAAAGAAATCAATGAGTGCACAGTCCGGGGATCAGAGAAATTAGCAATAGCTAAAAAGTCCTGAATGTGTTTCTTGAGTGACTGGTTACCTTGACGTAGACGGATTATTTGAAGTGCTGGATCCATGATGGCGAAGTCTTCTGTAACAAACTGCTCTGAGACGTGAAGGCTGAGGATCCAAACGCAGCTTTATTAAAGGGTAATCCACACTCATATTCATCAAACAGGCAAGAGGTCATAACATGTAATCAGTCCAATCAGGCAAACAAGACAAGAGAGACGGAAACCAGGGAAACGCTCAGAATTTCAGTGTGAACAAAACAAGACTTCGCAGTGAATGACAGAGTGAACATGGTATATATATTAGGGGTGGGGAAAAATCGATTCTTAGATGCATCACGATGCGGATGTGGGCGATTCTGAATCGATTCACAAATGTCAAAAAATTTATTTTCTAAATGTTAATAACGTAATAATATGGAACGAAAAAATGCGGAACTCTGAAGCTCGGGAAGGGCATCGCCCGGACAGTCTGTGGCTTGCTCATAACAGATACGCATGATGGCGGAGCGCGAAATCCAACCACCGCCCTCAACATTAAAAAGCAAGCGTGTGAAGCACTTTGGCTTCTATGAAGGGGAAAATGACATTGACATTTTCTACAGCATTTTCTACAGACATTGACATTTCTACAGCAGGAGACATAGTAAGCACACAGCGGAGCACACTTGCATCGGAACATGTAGACCAGCTCCTGTTCTTACACAAGAACTTGCACATTAGCATCACTAGCTAAGCACATTTGCAATACCATGCAATGGCATTCATTCATTTTGACTGTTCATTTAGTGTTCAGAATGTTCCTTTTCATAAAAGCTGTTTTTGATTCTTCAGAATTCTTTATTTTTGTATAAATGCTGTGATACAGTGAAATGTTTATTTGATGTTTTTATTATATTGCTCAATGCACAACAGGAGGATGGTGCTGGTTATTTATGTTAGTGATATGCTGAGTCTGTAGACACACACTTCACTACAAGTTCACTTCCAGTTCACTTGCAAAATCCCTTCCATTTGTTTTATTAATACAAATATATTGGAAGTAAATTCATTATGGGTCATTACAAATACTTTGCTTTAAAATTGCCATGTGAGAAAAAAAGAAAATCTGTATAGAGAAAAAGATGCATCGATAATTGTTTTATAATCGCATCGCAGCTCCTCTGAATCGTAATCGAATCGAATCGTGAGGTGCCTAGAGATTCCCACCCCTAATATACAGACAGAGGTCATGAGATAATGAGACAAAATCTGATTTGTTAATATGCAGATTTTTTCCTTGACCACTGGTGGAAGAAAACACTTAGTCTTTAGACACTTTACTAAACACTGCCATTGTTAAATAAATAAATAAATAAATAAATAAATAAATAAATAAATAAATAAATAAATAAATAAATAAATAAATAAATAAATAAATAAATAAATAAATAAATAAATAAAGTGTGTGAAAGGTTTGATACAGCATTGTGTTGTGTGTGATGGTCCATCAGCAGCTGCAGTATCTCTCAGCTGTATCAGTGCAGTCACTGTGACGTCTGACTGACACAGGTTTTTGTACGACTCTTTATCACTGTGTGAACACTGGACCACTGTTATAACTCTGACAGTAATAATCTCCTGTATCTTCAGTCTGGACTCCACTGATGCTCAGAGTGAAATCAGTTCTGGTTCCACTGCCACTGAATCTAGATGGAGTTCCAGTATTAAGGGTTGATGCAAGATATATGAGGAGTTTAGGAGCTTCTCCAGGTTTCTGCTGATACCAGGCTAAACGATTACCACTACTATCACTAAACACTCTACTGTTGGCTTTACAGTTTATTCTGACGTCTTGTCCTGGTTGAGCTGTTATTGATGGACTCTGAGTTAATGTGTACTGTCCTCTACACTCTGAAAAAAAGAGAAATTAAAATTATATATATATATTTTACATGTTAAAGGAATTATTAATTCTTATGGATATTTTAGTACAAACCTTGAGCAAACAGAGTGAGAGTCCAGATGAAGATGTTGATGGTGTTCATTGTTGTTCTTGTGTCTTGTGTGATGATGAAGATTGTGTTCTGTTCTGCTCTCAGTCATGAAGTGTTAAACTCACAGCACTATAAACACTCTCAGACTGAAGCATGTGCTGACAATGCAAAGATGTGGGCAGGATTTACAACAGCTTGTGCTCAGAACAAACTCACACACACTAGTGTCACGGGGTGACAAAAACCGAACGGGACTAAGATCCTGGTGAATGCAGTTATTCAGGATTTTCCAGTGAACATCCGTTCTATGCACTGTGAATCTGTTGCCATGGCAGCGGGGCTGATTGCCTGAGTGACAGCAGGTGTGGGGCAATTACAGAGAACGCTGTGAGAGGGACACATATTCAGATGGGGCTTTAAAAGACAGAGAGAAAACAAACTGTGGGGTGGGATGACTTGTCGGAGGTGTTTGGTGGATGGCGGCAAATGCAGCGAAATCGATCATGTCAAAATATAAGAAAAATTATAGTGGAAATGGACCAGAGACACTAGTTAGTGTTGATGATACGGATGTGGAAGATGATCAAATGGAATTAAGAAAGACAGGAGAAGAGAGGAATTTAGATATAAGGGAAGATGTAGGTACAAAGAAAAGAAAGAATAAACATCAGATAGAGGTAAGAAGTTCAGGGGAGAGTGGAAATGAACAGGAGGTGAGGAATGTAAATTTGGATGAGTTGAAGGTAATATTGAAATTTAAAGAGGATGGTGGAATGCGAAAGGTAAGTCCAATTGTATTAACAAAAGAGTTGAGGAAAGTAGTTGGAGAAATTAAGATTGCAAAAGTGTTAAGTAATGGAGATTTGATGATTGTTTGTAATAGTGAAGAGCAAAGAAGGAAAGTGATGAAGATTAAAGTAGTGTGTAAGCAGGAAGTGGTGAGTAGTAAGATTGTAGGACAGAGGCAGTGGGTAAGTGGAGTAATATCTGGAGTGCCATTAGGAGTGACTATGGAAGAGCTTAAAAGTAACATCAGTGGAGGGAAAGTAGTTGGTGCTAGGCGATTGTTTATGAGTAGAGAAGGGAACAGAATGGAGAGTCTCTCTGTTGAGCTTAGGTTTGAAGGAGTTATATTGCCAGATAAGGTCAAGCTTGGATTTATCAGTTATTCAGTGAGGCCCTTTGTGCCTCCTCCTTTAAGATGTTATAATTGTCAAAAATACGGGCATGTTGCTATGGTGTGTAAAGCTAAGAAACGATGTGCAAGATGTGGAGGTGAACATGATTATGGCAAATGTGAAGGAGCAGGACCAAAATGCTGCAACTGTGGAGGGGAGCATAGTGTTGCGTTTGGAGGATGTGAGGTGAGGAAGAAAGCAATTGAAGTACAGAATGAGAGAGCCAAGAGGAATATAACATATGCTGAAGCTGTTAAAGTGGTTGATACAAGGAATAGAGAGAAAGGAAAAGAGAGGGATGTGCAAAAAGAGAGGAGAATTGAGGAAATATCAGAGATGGAAGGTAGGATCACAGAAGAGACAATGATTGTAAGTAAAGTAAATTTCTTGTTGTTCATAGCTGAAGTAATTAATTGTACTGCACAAACTGAAAAGAAGACAACTAAGATTCAAATTATAGTCAAGGCAGCAGAGAGATTCTTGGGAGTAAAGGACATATCACGGGAAATGGTTAGGGACGGGCTGATTAGTGAGATACAATCTAGCCAGGAAGCATGGTTTGGATAGAAGGATGATTTTAATTTTACAATGGAATGCGAGAAGTCTTGTGGCTAATGGATTGGAGTTTAAAGGTGTTATTAATGAGATGGAAGTTAAACCGGATCTGATATGTATTCAAGAGTCATGGCTTAAACCTAGATTTGATTTTGTTATTAAAGGATATGTGAGTGAGAGAAGAGATAGAGAGGAGGGAAATGGTGGAGGGTGTATTACTCTGATTAAGGAAGGCATGCAGTATAGATCATTAGGCAAAGGTGTAACACAAGAGTATGTTTTAGTAGAGGTATGGGTGAATGGAATAAAGTATGTAATAAACTTTTATAATCCTTGTAAGAAATTAGTGTTGAGTGAGTTAGAACAAATAGAGGGTGTTAATGAAGATAGGGTAATTTGGTGTGGGGATTTTAATGCACAGAGCATGTTATGGGGAGGTTTAGTGACAGATTGTAATGGAATGGTGGTGGAAGATTTGATAGATCGGAGAAATTTGGTGTGTCTGAATGATGGGGGTAATACAAGAATAGATGTGGCTACAGGTAAAGAGTCTGTGTTAGATCTAACAATGGTGTCTGATTCAATAGCAGGAAGCGCTGAGTGGGAAATAATGCGACAAGATACTATTGGGAGTGATCATTATCCAATAATGATATCTGTTAGTGTAAATTTGAGAGGAAGTAAGGTGAGTCAAGGAAATATTGGTAGCTGGAGGTTTGATAAAGCGAATTGGGAAGAATTCATGAGTCTGAGTGAAGAGGGATTAAAGAATATTATAATAGAAGATAGATCTGTAGAAATGATTAGCGATGATGTTGTTTATGCTATTCAAGTAGCAGCAAATAAATATATACCAAAAAGGAAAGGATGTAGGAAGAATAAGATAGTTCCATGGTGGACTGAAGAATGTACTAGTGCAATTAGAAGGAAAAGGAAAGCATTTAGGATAGTAAAGAAAACACATAATTTTCAAGATTTAATAGAGTATAAACAAGCACAAGCTGAGGTAAGGAGGATAATAAGGAAAGCCAGAAAACAGTATTGGATGGCTTATTGTGATGAAATTGGGAAGAATACACCAGTAGAGGAAGTATGGGGTATGATTAAGAAAATGAAAGGGATTCAAAAGTGTAATGGGTATCCAGTTCCCTTTCGTTCAGTCACTACGACGTAACGTTAGTGACTAACGAATGGGGGTTTCGCTTAGAAGCCTATCAACTTCGAGTTTTGAGAAAACGCCCAATGGCGTGCCAATGCCATGGGGCATGCGGAATTTGCATACGTAACTCCGCCTCACCGCGTGAGTATATAAGGAAGTACGAGGCAATATCGCATTATGTTCTGCTTTCGGAGCCAAGAGAACCTACCTCTTCACTCCTACAGCCTTCTGAGACTCTGTCAGCTTCTTCGAGACGAGCAGCTTTCCAGTCGGTGTTGGTGTAAAAAGTAGAGCAGACTGAGGCTGTAACACGTACTGCCCCGGCGGCCAGCTGCTGCACCAGCCGCCGGCTCAGTCGCCTCAGTCCGCTCGCCGCCGAGGGCGCCCTCCCTCTTCCCGCCCGGCCCCAGCAGCAGCCTTCACCTGGGCCGCGCCGTGGAGGTGGTTGAGGATGTCGCCCAGTCCGCTCCCCAGACTGGTTAAACGCCAGGCTGGAGGTGGTCAACTCAGAGATGGGTTCCAGTTCTTCCCAGGGGATGGTAGCAGGGCCTCTCCTTCCCCCGGTGGAGGGCCGGGGGAAAATCCTTCCGCTGCTGGCCCCCGGGCTAGCGGCGCTTGGGAAGAACTCATGTTCCTGTCTCTGGGGACCCAGAGACCGGTGATGACGGTGCGCGCCACCTTCGGGTCTCGCCACTCTCGTCCCTCTCTGTCGCCAGCCCCCTGGCAGAGCAGACCCCAGTGGAACGCGAGTCCTTCCCTGGTCTCCTCTGTCAGGGCGCAGCCGTTAACCGTGCTCCGACCCCGGGACGCCCAACAGCCTCCCTTGTCCGCGCCGGTAACGCTGCCTCGCTGCCCCACCCAGGGTACGTCTGTCGTCCGTATGACCCCGTTGGTGCAGTCTCTGGAAGCCTGGCTTCAGCTTCCGGGGCTGTCCCGCTGGGTTGCCCGGACCATCAGGCTCGGCTACGCGATTCAGTTCGCGCAGGCTCCTCCCAGCTACAGGGGAGTCCGCTATACCGTGACCGGGGCCCATGCCCCCGTCATGCGTGCGGAGATTGCCACTCTACTGGCGAAGGGTGCGATCGAGTCTGTCCCTCCGGCCGAGATGAGGTCGGGGTTCTACAGCCCCTACTTCATTGTACCCAAGGAAACCGGTGGGTTACGACCAATCCTGGACCTTCGCATCTTGAACCGATCCCTTCACCGGCTTCCGTTCAAGATGTTGACTGCGAAACGCCTTTTCGAATTCGTTCGTCCGTACGATTGGTTTGCAGCGATCGACCTGAAGGACGCCTACTTCCATGTCTCCATCCTTCCTCGACACAGACCGTTCCTACGGTTTGCTTTCGAGGGGCGGGCATACCAGTACGCGGTTCTCCCATTCGGGTTATCTCTGTCCCCTCGCGTCTTCACGAAGATCGCCGAGGCAGCCCTTGCGCCCCTTCGGCAGCACGGGGTCCGCATCCTGAACTACCTCGACGACTGGCTCATACTGGGCCACTCTCGAGAGTAGGTTTGCGGACACAGAGATCTGGCTCTCCACCACTTAGCCCGTCTGGGCCTTCGGGTCAACTGGGAAAAGAGCAAACTTTGCCCCGTGCAGAGGATCTCTTTTCTCGGTATGGAGATCGACTCGGTCGCCATGTACGCGCAGCTTTCGAGCGAGCGCGCGCTGTCTCTGCTGACTTGCCTCCGACAAATCGAGAGCAAGAGTGCGGTTCCACTGAAACTATTTCAGAGGCTCCTGGGGCATATGGCATCTGCAGCCGCGGTGACGCCGCTCGGATTGCTTCATATGAGACCGCTTCAGCACTGGCTTCGCGATCGAGTCCCGAGATGGGCATGGCAGTCTGGCACGCTCCGGGTCCAAGTGACTCGGGCCTGCTTACAGACACTCACCCCGTGGTCGAACCTCAGTTTTCTACGGGCCGGTGTGCCCTTAGAACGAGTTTCCAGGCATGTTGTCGTATCGACGGATGCCTCTGCCACGGGCTGGGGTGCCATGTGCAATGGACAAGCAGCCGCGGGCTCCTGGACAGGACCCCAGCGCCTTCTGCATGTCAATTGCCTCGAGTTGCTGGCAGTACGGTTCGCCCTGCACCGCTTCCGAGCGTTGCTGAAGGGCCAACATGTGCTTGTCCGGACAGACAACACGGCCGTAGTAGCGTACATCAACCACCAGGGCGGTCTACGCTCCCGCCGTATGTCTCAACTCGCCCGCCATCTCATCCCATGGAGTCAGAAGCGCCTGAGGTCCCTTCGTGCTGTCCATATTCCGGGAGTCCTAAACCACGCAGCCGACGAGCTCTCGCGGTTTCAGCCTCTCCCGGGAGAATGGAGACTCCATCCCCGGACGGTTCAGCTGATTTGGGAACAGTTCGGCGACGCACAGGTAGATCTGTTTGCCTCCCACGACTCTTCCCACTGCAGCCTGTATTATTCCCTGACCGAGGGCACGCTCGGCACGGATGCACTGGCGCACAGCTGGCCGCGGGGCCTACGCAAATATGCGTTCCCCCCAGTGAGCCTACTCGCACAGCTTCTGTGCAAGATCAGGGAGGACAAGGAGCAGGTCCTTTTGGTCGCCCCGTACTGGCACGGCCGGACCTGGTTCCCCGAACTCATACTCCTTGCGACAGCCCCTCCCTGGCCTATTCCTCTGAGACCGGACCTCCTTACTCAGAGACGGGGCACCCATTGGCACCCGCGTCCCGACCTTTGGAGCCTCCACGTGTGGCTCCTAGACGGGACGCGGCAGGTTTGAGTGGCCTACCACCTACGGTGGTCGCCACCATCACTTCCGCTAGGGCAGAGTCCACTCGGCATGCCTATGCGTTGAAGTGGAACCTCTTCGTCACCTGGTGCTCTTCCCGCCAAGAAGACCCCTGGAAATGCCCGATCGGGTCCGTGCTTGAGTTTCTCCAAGAGGGGCTGGAGCGAAGGCTGTCTCCCTCCACCCTCAAGGTATATGTGGCTGCAATATCTGCCCACCACGATCTCTTGGAGAACAAGAAGGTAAGTCAGCACGACCTGGTCATCAGGTTCCTGAGGGGAGCCAGGAGACTGAATCCTCCTCGCTCTCCTCTCGTACCCTCTTGGGACCTCGCAGTAGTGTTAACTGCTCTGCAGAGACCTCCCTTTGAGCCTTTGCGGTCGGTTGATATTAAGTTTCTGTTTATGAAGACGGCTCTGCTGACCGCATTGGCCTCAGTCAAGAGGGTCGGGACCTGCAGGCATTTTCGGTTGACGAAGCGTGCCTGGAATTTGGGCCGGCTAACTCTCACGTGATCCTGAGACCCCGGCCTGGATATGTGCCCAAGGTTCCCACCACTCCGTTTAAGGACCAGGTGGTGAACCTGCAAGCGCTGCCTTTGGAGGAGGCAGACCCAGCCTTGGCATTGCTCTGTCCAGTACGCGCCCTCCGCGCCTACGTAGACATGACGCAGTGTTTCAGGACCTCAGACCAGCTCTTTGTCTGTTATGGTGGAGAGCGGAAGGGAAGTGCTCTCTCAAAGCAAAGGCTGTCTCACTGGATAGTGGACACCATTGCGTTGGCTTACCAGCAGCAAGGCCGACCATGTCCCCTTGGTGTGAGGGCACACTCCACCCGGAGTGTTGCCTCCTCTTGGGCTCTAGCGCATGGCGCCTCGCTAGTAGACATCTGCAGAGCTGCAGGCTGGGCGACACCCAACACATTCGCCAGATTCTACAATCTCCGAGTGGAGCCAGTGTCCGACTATGTACTCGCCCCCCCGAGGGGCCGGTAATGGACCAGGCTCAGGTGTCTTCGCTTGCTCGCCACTCCACTCCTCGGACTGGATACGTGCGATATTTCCTCAGGTGAGCTCCCCGAGAGCCCTGAGCTCCTCCAGCACTGTCGACGCCGACATCAGTTCAGTCTGCCCTTTCGAGCCCAGACCCTCATGTCCGGCCAGGTGCCCCATGTGCATGGTTCCCTCCGGCGACCCCCACATGTGTATTTCACCGTAAGTCTCCGCAGTGAGCGGGTTTCTTCCCTTGGCGTGTCCCCGCCACCCCTAGGGTTAAAAATCCACCTTCGGCTGGTACCCTAGAGATCTTCCATATGCAGCCCCTAACGGCTCATATGTGTCTCTTAAGTCCTCCCCACGGGTAGGCATTTTGGCATTCCCTCACTGGGATATGCTTCCCAGTGTACCTTGGTATTCCTGTGTTAAGTGGGAGTCCTTCGTCCGTATTAGTCTTACGACAGGGAACTCACACTTACGCAGGGCGCTGGAAGACAGCTGAGTGGCGGGATTATATTGGGACCCCCATTCGTTAGTCACTAACGTTACGTCGTAGTGACTGAACGAAAGGGAACGTCTCGGTTACGGATGTAACCCTCGTTCCCTGAGGAGGGAACGGAGACGTAACGTCCCCTTGCCACATCAGCTGTGCTACCTGGAACGCAGGAGTTCAGTCTTGGCTCCTCAAGCAGGTAACATAATGCGATATTGCCTCGTACTTCCTTATATACTCACGCGGTGAGGCGGAGTTACGTATGCAAATTCCGCATGCCCCATGGCATTGGCACGCCATTGGGCGTTTTCTCAAAACTCGAAGTTGATAGGCTTCTAAGCGAAACCCCCATTCGTTAGTCACTAACGTTACGTCTCCGTTCCCTCCTCAGGGAACGAGGGTTACATCCGTAACCGAGACGTTTTAAGTATGGAGGGAGAAGTAGCTGTGGAGGATGGAGATAAAGTGGAAATGTTTTTAAAGGCATTTATAAAAGTAAATAGTTCAGAAAATTTGACTGAACAGAGTAGGGAAATGAGGGAGAGTGTGATGAAGGAATATCCTGATATAAAGAAGAAAAAAGAGGCTGAAGATAATTTGTTAGATGTACCATTTTCTATGAGTGAGTTAAAGAGTGCAGTAAGAAGAATGAAACAATCTACTCCAGGAGTGGATGGGATTAGTTACTGTATGATGAAGCATTTTAGTGAAACATCAATGGAAGTGATTTTAACATTTTATAATAGAATATGGATAGAAGGTATAATTCCTCAAAGTTGGAAGGAAGCATTAATTATACCTATTAAAAAGCCTGGGAAAGATCCAAGTAATCCTATAAATTATCGTCCAATAGCTTTAACTTCTCATTTATGTAAGGTAATGGAGAGAATGATAGCTGATAGATTGAATTATCATTTGGAAAAAATGAAATGTTTTTTTCTTATCAAAGTGGGTTTAGGTGTGGTAGAGGGACTATGGATCCAATAGTATCTTTAGAAGATGAAATAAGAACGGCATTTATAAATAAGGAGAGTGTCTTTGCTGTTTTCTTTGATATAGAAAAGGCTTATGATATGTTGTGGAAAGAGGGGTTATTAATAAAGTTACAGAAAATGAGTATAAAAGGAAGAATGTATAATTGGATAAAAGAGTTTTTAATTGGAAGAAGAATTCGAGTAAAGGTGGGTGGAGCTATATCTTTAAGTGGAGCAATTGATAATGGTACACCTCAGGGCAGTGTAAGAAGTCCACTTTTATTTATTATTATGATTAATGATGTTTTCTCAAGGATTGATAGAAGTATGGGGAAATCATTGTTTGCTGATGATGGGGCTATCTGGTTTAGAGGAAAGAATATAGATTATAACATAAAGAAATTGCAAAGTGCGCTAAATGAAGTTGAAAAGTGGTCAGGGGAAAATGGTTTTAAGTTTTCAGTGGAAAAGACAAAAATAATACTTTTTTCTAAAATGAGGAGGAATGTGGATGTTAAGTTAAAATTATACAAAAAAGAATTAGAGCGTGTAAGTATAGTAAGATTTCTAGGAGTTTGGTTTGATAGTAGATTAACTTGGAGAGAGCATGTTGAAAAAATGGTGGGAAGATGTAAGCGTGTAGTGAATGTAATGAGATGTATTTCAGGTCAGGAATGGGGAGCAGATAGATTGGCTTTAAAAACTACATATATATCTATGATAAGATCTATAATTGATTATGGTTGTATTGTATATGGTTCTGCAAATAAATCTCATTTAATTAAATTAGAGAGAATTCAGTCTCAAGCATTAAGAATTTGCTGCGGAGCATATCCAACTTCTCCAGTTTCGGCTCTTCAGGTAGAGATGGGTGAAATGCCTTTGCATATAAGAAGACAGCAATTAATGGCATCTTATTGGGCAAATTTAAAAGGTCAGAGTGAGGAACACCCGACAAGGAAAGTAATGAGTCCTAGTTGGGAATATGAGAAGAGAGAGTGTAATAGTTTTGGATGGAGTGTAAGGAAATTGGTTAGAGATATGAGATTGGAGGAGGTTGGAAATGCTCCAATAATTCCTTTATCCCGAGTACCATTATGGATCATGCCCCAACCAGAAGTAGATTTAAGTTTATTAGAAAAAAGGCAAAAGGACGGTTCATATGAAACAGAAGTATATAAGGCTTATAAGTATATAAGTATATAGGCTTTCCTGTAGCTCAAAAAGTAGAGCATGGCGCTAGCAACGCCAAGGTCATGGGTTCGATTCCCAGGGAAAGCAAGAACTGACAATGTAAAAATGTGTACCTTCAATGCAATGTAAGTCGCTTTGGATAAAAGCGTCTGCCAAATGCATAAATGTAAATGTAAATATAATGTAAGGGAGTATATTGGGTCAAGATATGGAGAATATATGCACATTTTTACAGATGCTTCAAAAGATTCAAAAACTGGTCATGTGGGTTCTGCATTCATTATTCCAAAGGTTAAAGTGTATAAGAATAAAAGGATATCAGATTGTTTATCGGTGTATACTGGAGAGTTGTTTGCAATAATTATGGCAATAAGGTGGATTAGGGAAGTTAAAATATCCAAGGCAGTAATATGTTCAGATTGTAGTTCAGCTCTAATAAGTTTGAAGGAGATGAAGTCAGAAACAAGACAGGATATGGTAATAGAGATAGTTCAAGAATTATATTCAATTAAACAAGCTAATTTAGAGGTACAGTTTTTGTGGGTTCCAGCTCACATTGGGTTGAGAGGTAATGAGGAGGCGGATGCATTAGCAAAAAAGGCAATAGAACGAGAAATAGTAGATATACAGATTTTATTTAGTAGGTCAGAAATTAAATCAATTATTAAAAAGAATATTCTGAAATTATGGCAGCAATATTGGGACAATGAACTAAAAGGTAGACATATGCATCAAATACAGTCAATAGTGGGTAAGGGAATAATATCAGGTAGGAGTAGGAATGAAGAGAATATGATTACAAGACTAGGATTGGGGCATACAAGATTGAATAGCACATTGCACTTAATAAGTAAGCATCCAACAGGTTTATGTGAGGTATGTGAAGTTAGTGAAACAGTTGAACATGTAATAATGCACTGTAGGAGATATAAGGTTGAAAGGAAAGAGTTGAAGGAGGAATTAAATAATATAGGAGTTAAGTTGAATATTCAAAATGTATTAAAATCAGATAGGACTATAATAAATTTATTGGTAGATTATTTGGGTAGTACTGGGTTAAATAAGCGTATTTAAAATAGGTGTTTTTTTTGTTTTTGTTTTTTTCCTGTCATGGGGGCTGAGAGTGGACGGAGGAGCTGAACACGCAGCGCCGGATGAAATTCGATGATGTCTCTATGCGGGTAAATAAGGGAATTTATGTTGGGTATAGAGATATAGGAAGTGTCAATGGTCCATTTCTGCTATAGGTGGCGGTAATGCACGTTTATGTTTGCGATCCGCCGTAAAACAAGAAGAAGAAGAAGAAGAACTGTGGCGTGGATCTCCTCCCGTTTGATGCTGTGTTTGTCAGCGGGTTGTTCTTTTTATTGAGGCTGGGCTGTGGAGTGGGGAAGATTGAAGCTGTGGAAGAGAAAGGAAGGAGTGAAGGATTTGTCAGCGAAGACTTGAGGAATAACGTCAGCAGTGAGAAGGACGCAAGTAATGAGTATCGGATCCGTTGTTTATATGCACTAACACTGAAGTGGTGTGGAGAGTTTGGAAAATGTGTGGCACGAGTGAACTATTACACCGAGTGAATTAATGATCTGTCTCTAACTTCTGCCCTCTCCTTGCCGAATGTGAAGATCGCTGCACCGTTCGTCTGCTTCCCCGGAGCGAAGTCAAGCCCTGATCGAGGACTAGATCCGATCTGGTGGGAGAAAAGACCGGTGGGTGAGTGCTGGCCCGAATGCACGGTGTGCGAGTGGAATTGCAGTGCCTGAAGTGACGATTCCCACGGTTTGTGCTGTGAAGTGAACTTGGTGTGTGGAGAAGTAATAGAAGTCTGCCGTGCTCTCTCTTCCTACAATCTTCCACCCGCTGTCTCTAACGAAGGGTTTTGATAAAGCAACCGCCCAACTTCCTGCTTTGAGAAGACCCGGCCCCGTTAATGCTGAGTGCTTCATATATCATGTACTGTTGAAACTGTGCCGTGTCTGTTCCAGTGCTCAGCCGAGGTGAGCGTCCCGCTCAAAGTGCCCTTCCCGCCTGGTGGTCTCCGCACGCCCTTATTGGAAGCCTTTACCCTGTTCAAAAGAAGAGAAGGTATATCAGTTGAGAAGCTCATGTACTGTGAACCGTTGAAACTGTGCTGTGTCTGTTCCAGTGCTCAGCCGAAGTGAGCGTCCCGCTCAAAGTGCCCTTCCCGCCTGGTGGTCTCCACACGCCCCTATTGGAAGCCTTTATCCTGTTCAGAAGAAGAGAAGGTATATCAGTGGGAAAGCTTCACATACTGCTGAACCGTTGAGACCTTGTTGTACTGTTCCAGAGCTCAGCTGAAGTGGAGCGTTTCGCCCCAAAGTGTCCTCCCCGCCTGGTGGTCCCCACACGCCCTTATTGGAAGCCTTTACCCGTTCAGAAGAAGAAGAGAGGTAATTCAGTTGAATGTTCCATATATTGTTGGACATTTAAACCTTGCTGTATTGTTCCAGTGGCTCGCTTGCCCCCACATCTGAGTACCGCCCTCCGGAGTAACACCAGTGACTCGCTTCGCCTCCGCATCTGCATACTTACCTGGTTCCAGTCTGAATGGGGTTCTATGACCACGACCTCCCCTCTTGGATCCCGTAGAGGAGTACTTACCCAGTGACCTACCTGGACGGCGCGGGGATTCCCCCCCCTGATTCCCCTTCGACGGGCCTCCGGTCCACCACGAACGTTCCTCCCCTCCTCTCCCAGGAGGTCTAGAGACTCTTGAACTGTCCTGGCGGCAAGAAGAAGATTTTAATTAGGACTTATCCAATTCATCGATCTTTTAATATAATAAATAAACTGTATTATTTTATTCCCTTGTCTGTCTGGTCCTTGACACTTTCCGCGAGGTGGTTCCCGGGTTTTTCAGGGGTGGGTGCAGTCTGGCTTGGCCCGCCCCGACCTGTGACACTAGAGTTACACAATGATCATTACATTCTGACTCATGTTATTTGAGTTAGTTCAGTAGTTTTATTTTTATTGTGACTCCTGAGACACTGAGGATGTGCAGATGAACGTCCATCTCTGTGTCCATATTCAGTCATGTGACCATCATCACTGCTACACTTCCACTAGATGAAGCGCCATCACTAAAGTCAGATCATGAATCATGAGTCTGTTCAGAAAGTATCAGGACTGATTGTGAATCTCTTATCAGAGTTGATGGTGTCACTCCATCTATCATGAAGCCTCATGTGTGTCTGAAATCATCAGATGGAGAAGAAACAGGCTGTTAAAGATGGAGACATATTAGAGCTTGTTCATGTTTCATGATCTTGTGTGGAGATTCAGAACCAGTCCAGAGACTTTTACAACAGACCTTGAATATGAAAACATGTTTGACTGTGGAGAACATGCAAAATACCTTTTATATTTTCATTGTTGACACTTTCTATTGACTTTGGCTATAATATTCAATAAACTCATGATTTGAGCAGATTTTCACTGAAGATTGAAGTCTGAAGCTGCAGGTTTTTCTGTCAATCCTGAAGATTGAGCTGCATATGAAGAACAGAAGCATCATTATGAGAAACTCAAACACAACATCATCCATGATCAAAGAGGTCAAAGGTCACCTCAGAGGTCACAGCTCATCAAATATATTTCTTTAAACAGTGTTATATCAGAAATCATTGAGTCAATCTGAATGAGTGAGTGTTGAGAAGAGCTGAGGAGCTTCTAATATCAGTGTGTTGAAGTGTTGTTTCTCTCTCTCTGCTGGAGTGTGTGTTCACTCGAGTGGAATAGAGGTTTTTGTACGAGCGTTTCATTAGATTGTATCACTGTGGTGGACATTCGGTGGAGGAACCAAACTGGTGATCGGTAAGTCTGTCTATTTAATTACCTAATAAAAAAATACAGTTTAGATTTCAGAAAGTGTTTTACAGTCGAAACAAGAACAACATTTATTAATGATAATGATTATTAGATATTGTGCTGAAACTTTACTTGAAGCCTTTATGTATAATGCATTATAAAGATATTCATAATGTAGATTATAATGCCTTATATATTTTCATTAATAACTGTAACCAAAGTTAAAATGCATTATAATATTTGCTAATTCCTTGTTGCATCTGAAATTGGTTGCTTGTCGTGAGTTTTAATGTATTATAATTTCTAAAGGTGTAACAATGAATAGATAATATTATAATGTGTTATAACTGTGGTTACAATTATTCATGAGATCATACATGCATTATAATGTGTATAACAATTCATAATTAATGCATTAAAATACTTTTATAATGCATTGTGTATAAAGGCTTTAAGTGTTTCTGATATTGTTGAATAATTATTGAATCTAAATCAATGATATTGTCATGTTTATACATTCAGAAGAACGGCATTATTCCTTTCAACAACAAAATCTAAACATATTCCCATAAAGCGTCTCACTATGAGTTTATTGAGTTTATTACAGGTTTGTTCCCTTTCGAGGGAACTCCCACTGCATCGGTAACGACGAATTTGGGGACACTCCCTAAGCAACAGCGCGTCTGAAGTATGAATGAAATCAGGCCAATCCTGATTGGTGTTGCGTCATGACGTAACTATGACGGCGTACCCGGAAGGTACATATAGGGCAGCCCAGGCATAGTAATGGCAGTTATCGCTCTTCAGCATAGCGCTCTGTGTGAAATCTGTCTGTCTATTTATTGTTGTTTGTCAAAAAGTGAAAGTGTGTGTGAAATGGCGACTGGAAAGTGAGAGAGTTTAAGCAGTGTGTGCATCCGTGTCCCCGTTACATGTCGGGCTCGGATGCACACCTGCTGTGTGTGCAGTGTCTGGGTGTTCAGCATACTCGGGCGGCTCTCGAGGGAGCCGCTTACGAGCATTATGAAAGCTGACACTCAGACTGCTCCGCTCTCGGCTGGCCGTGTTCAGTGAGACCAGCCAGCCTCGTGAGCCCTGTGGATCGGTCCCGCATCCGCCGAGGCGGTGCGGCGAGGCCGGTCTTGGGGCTCACGGATGGACTGTCAGCGGGACTTGGGACTGCTGAGGCATCTTCCCAGTCTTTGTCTGACAGTTCAGATGTTCTCCTTCCCCGTGTGGAAGCCCGCGCTGCGGCTTCTTCCCCCGGGGCGGAGGACCCGATGCTTCAGCGGTCTGATTCTGAGGAATTAGACGCGCTCAGCATCGAGGCAGTCAAAGTCATGAAGCACTCCTTATATATGCAATTAAAGTGAACACACGCGATCGGTGTGCATGAGATACTGGATGGCTGCATTTAAATCTGAGGATTTAAATGAAATATGATCTGACTCTGAGGAGTTAGATATTCAGCCTGTCATTCAGACCATGTTTCACCGTATTGTTTGAAACTGTTTGGCTTTTTTTCTCGAGGGATGTAAGCCAATTGTATTATGACGGCTTGAACCACGTTGCTGAGGCAACGCGGGGTTTATGAGTCCATATAATACAAATAAACAGTTCGTCTGATGATTATGGCCACATTTAATTCTGAGGAATTAAATAAAATATAATCTGACTTTGAGGAGTTAGATATTCAGCCTATCATTCAGACTTTGTTTCACCTTATTGTGGCTGCATTTAATTCTGAGGAATTAAATTAAAATATTATCTGACTTTGAGGAGTTAGATGTATTTTTATGCAGCCTGTCATTCAGTTCAGTTGGCACGGGGTTGGTGATTATGATGGCATTTAATTCTAAGGAATTGAGTGTCGTGTTATCCGACTTTGATAAATTGGATACTTTAATTCTGTCACCCAAGCGTGTTTAACTTGTGAACTGGATATTCATCTAAGATGGAGCCCTCCTGAAGTGATGTCGTTCTCGCCGCCTTGTGGCCTGCGGGACACATCAGGTTTAGGCAAGGGCTAATCGCAGTGTCCGTCCCTTAGATGAGGCCCCTGCTGGCCAGCCCCCTCTCCCGGGTAGGAGCGACCGAGGTCGTTTTCCCCCAGGAGCTCTCGGGAAATCAGTGCTGTGTTCCCGCCGTCAAAGACGCTTCGGGCCTCACTGATTTCCCGCGCACGCACGCCGCCGCCGTCGCCTCCAGTAGGACTTGCGACTGGGCAGCGAACGTGTGCGCCAACCGAAAAACGTTCTCGACTGCTCCCTGCCGGTTAGCCGCTTCAGGGGGTCGGGAATGAGTTTCGGTTGACACCCGAGGCCAGCCTCGAGAGGCTGGTTCCCTTAGTAGATTATCTCGGCGCATGGTCATGCCTTCCGAGTGTGTCTACGTGGGTCCTGCAGACTGTAGAGCTGGGTTACAGGCTTCAGTTCGGTTCTCCTCCCCCGAAGTTCAACGGGGTGGTCCGGACTGTGGTCGGCCCAGGGCAGGTTCGGGTTATGGAACAAGAAGTACAGCCCTGTTAGCCAAGGAGGCCATAGAACGGGTCCCTCTGGCAGACAGGAAGTCCGGATTCTAATGCCGGTACTTCATAGTTCCTAAGAGGGATGGCGAGTTGTGTCCAACTTTAGACCTGAGGTACTTGAATCGTTCTCTGAGGAGATTCAGATTCAAGATGCTTAGCAATTCCTCCATTGTGATTCAGATCCAGTCTGAGGACTGGTCTGTCACGTTAGGTCTGAAGAGGACGCATACTTCCCTGTATCCATCCTTCTGTGTCACAGGAAGTTCCTGAGGTTCGCTTTTTGGGGGCAAAGCGTACCAATATCGGGTTCTTCCAGGCGGCCTAGCCCTTTGAGACTCTACACGCAGTAGCGTGTTGACGCCTTCTCAGAGAACTGTGTTCCTGGGAGTCGTATGGGATTCTCTACGTTGGGGGCACAATTGTCTCCCGCACGTATCGAGTCCATACGGGCGGTGGTCTCTAGAAGGAAGCTAGGCCACAGCATCACTGTGAAGCAGTTTAAGGACTGCTGGGGCTCATTGCGGCTGTGTCCAACAGAATATCTCTTGGCCTGCTGCATGAGATCCTTACAGTGATGGCTGGGAATCAAGGGGTTTTCCTCGAGGGGAAAACCATTCTGTATGATCAGGGTAACGCGCAGATGCCTTCGTTCCCTAGTCATATGGAAGAACCTTGGTTTCTGTCCCAAGGGCCAGTGTTAGGAGCGTCCTGTTGCCGGGATTCCGTTTCAACAGACGCCTCCCTCACTGGCTGGGACGTGGTCATGGCAGCCGCTTGCGAGAGGTCTGTGGGAGACCCGGCATTTCTCCTGGCACATCTATTGCCTGGAAATGCTGGCGGTCTACAAAGCTCTGAGGAGCTTTTTCCCAGACCTCCGCGGCCACCATGTCCTGATACGGAAGTAAACCAGGTGGCTTTCCTTAAGGGGAAATCCATTCTGTATGATCAGGGTAACGCGCAGTGGCCTTCGTTCCCTAGTCATATGGAAGTAGCCTTGGTTTCTGTCCCAGGTGCCAGTGTTGGGAGCGTCCTGTTGCCGGGAATCCGTTTCAACAGACGCCTCCCTCACTGGCTGGGACGGGATTATGGCGGCCGCCTTGCGAGAGGTCTGTGGGAGACCCGGCATTTCTCCTGGCACATCTTTTGCCTGGAAATGCTGGCGGTCTACAAAGCTCTGAAGAGCTTTTTCCCGGACCTCCGCGGCCACCATGCCCTATACGAAGTAAACCAGGTGGCTTTCCTTAAGGGGAAATCCATTCTGTATGATCAGGGTAACGCGCAGTGGCCTTCGTTCCCTAGTCATATGGAAGAAACCTTGGTTTCTGTCCCAGGTGCCAGTGTTGGGAGCGTCCTGTTGCCGGAAAATCCGTTTCAACAGACGCCTCCCTCACTGGTTGGGGCACGGCATCAGGGGGGTTGAGGTCGCGCCCTCTATGCAGACTGGCGCATCACATCCTCCTGTGGTCCCAAGGGAAACTGTTGTCCATCAGGGCAATGTATGTCCCGGGGGTCCAAAATCAGGGAGCAGACATCCTGTCGAGGCAGGGGCTGAGGCCCGGGGAATGGTGACTCCACCCGGAGGTGGTGGAGGCCATGTGTGAGAGATTTGGCCCAGTGGAAGTGGATTTATTCGCGTCTCGAGAGACGACCCACTTTCCACTGTGGTTTTCTCTCACGCATCCGGCCCCTCTGGGGCTGGATGCCATGGTGCAGACATGGCCGAGGCTACGTCTGTATGCATTTCCCCCGATCGCTCTGCTCCCGGGAGTCCTGGAGCGGGTCCGTCGACAAGGCGCCAACCTGCTTCTGGTGGCGCCACGTTGGCCGACTCGGGTTTGGTTCTCGGACATCATATCTCTGCTGACAGGTCAACCCTGGGAGATTCCTCTGAGGAGGGATCTCCTGTCTCAGGCAGGGGGCACGATATTTCACCCCCGGCCCGAGTTATGGAACCTTTGGGTCTGGCCCCTGAGGGGGCCAGATACCTAGAGGCTGGCCTGCCGGCCGATGTGATCGAGACCTTACTCAGTTCCAGGGCTCCATCTACAAGGAGACTGTACAGCCTCAAGTGGAATGTGTTTTCCACTTGGTGTAGAGAGCGTGAGGTGGACCCAGTTAACTGCCCAGTGGCTTCAGTGCTGGAGTTCCTCCAAGATCGTTTCTCTGCAGGGCTTACCCCGTCCACACTCAAGGTGTACGTGGCTGCCATTGGGGCTTTCCACACACCGTTGGGTGATGGGCCTTTGGGTAGGCACCAGTTGGTTGTACGGTTCCTCCGTGGGGCTCGGAGGATGAGGCCTGCGGCTCGGTCCAGAGTCCCAACCTGGTACCTGGCAGTGGTTCTCGAGGGATTGGCTGAGGCCCCCTTCGAGCCACTAGAGTCAGCAGACCCAAAGAGCTTGACCCTTAAGATGGCCTTTCTCTTAGCCATCACTTCTCTGAGGAGGGTGGGGGACCTTCAGGCCTTGGCGCTTACGCCGACTTGCCTGGAGTTTGCCCCTGGCGAAGTGAAGGCCATCTTACACCCTAGGGCCGGTTATGTGCCCAAGGTGCCATCAAACGTGGTCAGGCCTTTGGTTCTTCAGGCATTTCATCCTCCGCCTCACGTGACGGCGGAAGAAGGGAGGCTTCACCTGCTCTGCCCGGTCAGAGCCCTTAAGTTATATGTGGAGAAGTCTGCGCAGTGGAGGAAGTCTGAGCAACTATTAGTGTGTTTTGGTTCATCTAAGAAGGCGCTGCCTGCGTCAACCCAGACTATTAGTAACTGGATTATCCAGGCAATAGCCACGGCCTATCAGGTGCGCAACCTGCCTTCACCGATGGCCGTGAGGGCACATTCCACCAGGGGCATGGCCTCTTCGGTGGCCCTCCTTTCTGGGGTCCCCTTGCAGGACATTTGCGAGGCGGCCGGATGGGCTACTCCACACACCTTTATTAGGTTTTATAGTCTGCACCTCCCTGCGACGCCCGGTGCTAGGGTACTCCAGTCCTAGCTGTGCCCGGTTTCCGGCTTCACACTAGGACTGGTGCTACCATCGGTGTGGCCTAGTGGGTACTCGTTCCCCAAATTCGTCGTTACCGATGCAGTGGGAGTTCCCTCGAAAGGGAACGGCTCGGGTTATGTTTATAACCCTTGTTCCCTGAGAAAGGGAACGAGCACTGCATCTCGTCGCCACACCTCGGCAGGCCTGGAGCGCATGCTTCATCGCGATAACTGCCATTACTATGCCTGGGCTGCCCTATATGTACCTTCCGGGTACGCCGTCATAGTTACGTCATGACGCAACACCAATCAGGATTGGCCTGATTTCATTCATACTTCAGACGCGCTGTTGCTTAGGGAGTGTCCCCAAATTCGTCGTTACCGATGCAGTGCTCGTTCCCTTTCTCAGGGAACAAGGGTTATAAACATAACCCGAGCCGTTTTCCTTCATTTATTTCTACACTGAGTTCATATATAGTTCATCTTTTATTGTAGATATCATACATGGAGAAAAGAGATTTGACATCAGAATGTAAATGTTGTACTTTCTGTAGTTCAGTCAATGATACTGATTATAATTCAGTGCTTTATAATACAAACACAATTTATGTGTGACTTTTAATTCTGTGTGAAATTGAGTTTGATTTTGAGTTGAATATCTCAGTAAAATGTAAGAACTTTATGTTCTGAGTTAAAAACTGCTGTGATGAAATCAGTCGGTGTATTACAATGTTGAGTTTGATTGATGAGGTTTGATGTAAATGTATATAGTGATTGTGTAGTTTGTATATTGTGTATATATCAGCTGTAGTGATGTTGAAGGACATGAAGGATCAGATTGTGATTGTGATTTGTCCTGCTGTTGAAATGCTGTGAATGAAAGTGCAGTGTGTTTTCTTTGTGTTTGTGAATGTGTTGTGTTTGTCTCCTGCAGCTGGTCCCACAGTGAAGCCCTCAGTGTCTCTGCTGCCGCCCTCTTCTCTGCAGATCTCTGGAGGCTCAGCCGCACTGCTCTGCCTGCTCAGCTCTTACTCTCCACAGGGGGCGCTGGTGAGCTGGACACTGGACGGGTCAGAGGTCACCGAGGGGGTTCTGACCAGCGCAGAGAGCCAGCAGGACGGCCGCTACAGCCGCAGTAGCGTCCTGACCCTCAGCAAAGCACGCTGGGAAGCGGGAGAGGTGTACGTCTGCAGAGTAACACATGATGGAGCTCCTCATGAGGTCTCGTTCCACAAGAGCTCTGAGTGCTGATGTTTCTCTCCTGAAGATGAGCCGTATCTGAGTGTCCTGTGTCAGGCAGGATTCACATGAGTCTAGTGCTGCAGCTGTAGTGATTTACAACTCAATACTGAAAGAGAGCTCGCATGTGTCAAAGCACTGTGTGATCTTTCAATCTGCTGTGTTTGCTGCAACATTCAATAAAGCTTCTCAACAAGTTCACTTTGTGTCTGACAACATCATTCAACTAACAGATGAAGATGCAGGTGCTTTTCAGAAGGTTGATCAGTAGCAGTAAATCAGTCAAATAAAGCTCTTGGGGTTTGAACATGGTCTCTGGAGACAGAGCTGCTCTATTCTGAGAGGATCACAATCACTCCACCCTGACAATGCAAATGGGATTTTCAGTCTCACTCTTTGATTGGTTACAGGATCTGGACTGGAACAGACCACTTTCACTTCTGCTACACATTTACAAGCGGAAGAAGGTGCTGAACTATAACATATAAAAATATGATCCCAAATCAATAATCAGCTGTTCTGACAGTAATTGCAGTTAAAAGTATGAATATGGTTTAAATATAGCTAGCTGAGGAACGAGTCAGATCAAATTAGTTCAAGTGTATGAGATTGTATGGTTTGCATACAATTTATGGAAAATTTTAATTATGCCGATCTTTAATCCAGTCAGTAGGTGGCGGTACTAATTGCTAGATTTCAAAAATTGACGCAAACTAATATCTACAAAGAATCTACATTGGTCAGTCAAACTTAAATATTAACACATGAAAAAATAGCTTAAAAGACCATTTAGACCATCCTTAGACTTTATTAAAACCCCAACAAGTCCAACTTCAACCAGCCTTGCTTCAAAATAAGTGTCAATGGATGTCGAGACGTCAAAAAAAGACCTTCCTTGGGGCATGTTAAAAAAATAGCCTTTACAACCTCTAACACACTTTTGCTTCGGGCTGCTCAAAAACTGAAATAACAGTGTCCCACATATCCATAATAATATAATACATATATAATACATAAAAATAAGAGCACCCTTCCTTTGGGAAAAAACTGAGTCCATTCTGAGTGGATGTTCAGAGTTGCTGCAGTAAATTGCAGCAAGATTCGTAAAAACAAAACATAACATTTATCGCTGAGAAACTTGCTCAAAATGTTGAAAATGAAAACATTCAAACATTATTGAAATGTCCACTCTCTTGATAATTTCTCTGTAACATCACATGGATTAATGTTAATACCTTTAAAATAAGTCAGAACATGAAAACAAGGTGGGGTGACCCACAGAATAGCGGTACATTTTATCTCCTCTTACTAAATAGTGTAAAAAATGACAATTCTTCCTCTTGGACATGCAGATAAAAAAAGCTTTCACACCCTCTTAAACATCCATGCTCTTTCAACTCTTTCAGGGCTAGTCAAAAACTGAAATTACACTGTGTCCCACTTGTAAAAAAGCATCCTTCCCACTCTGTTCATGTTTGCTCTACAACATAAAATACAAATTAGTGTATGCAAGATACACTCTAAAAAATGCTGAGTTAAAAATAACCCAAGTTGGGTTGAAAATGGACTAACCCAGGAATTGGGTTGTTTTAACCCAGCGATTGGGTTGTTTTAAGCAAACATTCAACCCAACCGCTGTGTTAAAACAACTCAAATGCTGGGTTAAAACAACCAAATTGTTGAGTTAGTCCATTTTCAACCCAACTTGGGACGCTGTGTGTCCTCCATCAGCTGCCAGTACTCATCCTTCAACTCCAGGATCCTGGCATCTTGAAGCTTGGTCACGGTTCGGTTCGACAGCACGACTGGGTAAGCCGGTGAGTTGCAAGGCCCATTTGCTCCTGTTTCTTTTGCAGCGCTTTGGTTGCTGTAGTGCTGTGATTAAAGTGGCTAATGAGTTTACTAGCCGCTGATATTACCCGATTAAGATACAGTGCAAATCCGTCATTTATGGCCAACTGGAGGGTGTGTGCAAAACGGAAATCCAGGGCACTCTGGTGGGACTGTTGGCAGCTACAATATTGACCGCTCTGTCATGAACACATACAATAACTCGGCTTTTAAGTCCCCACTGCTCTACAGCTCCATTCATTTTCTCAGCGAGGTGGTCAGCTGTATGCCGGCCTGGCAGGCTTTCTGTGAGCAGGACCGCTGAGTTCATTTGCCAGTCATCACTGATGTAGTGGCAGGTTATGGTGATGTAGCTTGTATCTGTTAAAGCGGTCCAGCAGTCTGTAGTTAGAGCAACTCTCTCAGCTTTGCTAAATTATTTTAACAGCTGCTGCTTTCGTTCTTCGTAGTGAGTTTCTACCAGTCTGGTGATGGTATGTCGTGATGGAATTTGATATGCTGGTTCCAATAAATGTATCAGTTCTCGAAAACCATTGCCCTCAACAATACTTAAGGGCAGAATATCCATCTCAATGAACTTGCAGATCCCTTGGGTAATTTTCTCTGCTGCTGTTGTGCATCACAGCTCTGAGTCCGTGCTAACGCCGACTTGATGCTATGTTAAGACTGAGAGCAGGATGCACCGCCACCGACATTAACCAGGGACGGATACACTTTGTTTAAGTGGTACATTATTTGAGTCGTGGCCGTGTTGTACTTATACACGGCATCGCAATGTTTGCAGTGAACTATTTCACTTTTTAAATCAAAATGGTCCCACACCACACTTCGCCGTGACCTCTTCATGATTATTCTTTTGAACGGAAGATCACAGATAAACGAGTATGGTGACAAATATTGCACCCTGGTGGTAAAATGTTTATTTACTGCCACACAGTGAAATTAATTTAATTGCTTCAAGACTCACACTACGCAATTCAACCTGCAATAGATTTAAAAAAAATGCATTAGATTAATCGATAACAAATTAATGCGATTGACGAAATTCTTAACGATCAATTATCTATCGTCAGTTGATCATGCCCATCCCTACATCAGACTGATATGTCAGTGCTTTGTTATGTTGTCATGATAACTCATACATGCTGTAAGTAACAAGGCTGTAAGTTTAACAAATCAGTATGTACTACTATAATTTAAGTAGTTAAATAAAAATATGTCATTCATATCAGTTCAAGCATTATTTGATATCATAATATATAGGAATGGCCTACAGGAAAGTTCAATTTATGTGTCAAATATTGTGTTTGTCAGTTTGCTGGCCAATTAAGAACAGGGATACTGTGGTCCTTAAACCAGGTACTGGTTGCTTTGGCACTGTGTGCAGGTGCCAAGTCCTGTTGGAAAATGAAATCTGCATCTCCATAAAGTTGGTCAGCAGCAGGAAGCATGAAGTGCTCTAAAACTTCCTGGTATACGGCTGCGTTGACCTTGGACCTCAGAAAACACAGTGGATCAACACCAGCAGATGACATGGCACCCCAAACCATCACTGACTGTGGAAACTTTACACTGGACCTCAACGTGGATTGTGTGCCTCTCCTCTCTTCCTCCAGATTCTGGGACCCTGATTTCCAAATGAAATGCAAAATTTACTTTCATCAGAGAACATAACTTTGGACCACTCAGCAGCAGCTCCAGTCCTTTTTGTCTTTAGCCCAGATGAGATGCTTCTGACGCTGTCTGTTGTTCAAGAGTGGCTTGACACAAGGAATGCGACAGCTGAAACCCATGTCTTGCATACGTCTGTGTGTAGTGGTTCTTGAAGCACTGACTCCAGCTGCAGTCCACTCTTTGTGAATCTCCCCCATATTTTTGAATGGGTTTTGTTTCATAATTCTCTCCAGGGTGCGGTTATCCCTATTGTTTGTACACTTTTTTCTACCACACATTTTCATTCCCTTCGCCTCTCTATTAATGTGCTTGGACACAGAGCTCTCTGAACAGCAAGCCTCTTTTGCAATGACCTTTTGTGTCTTGCCCTCCTTGTGAAAGGTGTCAATGGTCGTCTTTTGGACAACTGTCAAGTCAGCAGTCTTCCCCATGATTGTGTAGCCTATAGAACTAGACTGAGAGACCATTTAAAGGCCTTTGCAGGTGTTTTGAGTTCATTAGCTGATTAAAGTGTGGTACCAGGTGTCTTCAATATTGAACCTTTTCACAATATTCAAATTTTCTGAGATACTGAATTTGGGATTGTTCTTAGTTGACAGTTATAATCATCAAAATTAAAAGAAATAAATATTTGAAATATATCAGTCTGTGTGTAATGAATGAATATAATATACAAGTTTCACTTTTTGAATGGAATTAGTGAAATAAATCAACTTTTTGATGATATTCTAATTATTTGACCAGCACCTGTATGTAGTATAGTATATATTTTATACTATATAGTAGGCTACTATTTATACTATATAGCATGGGCATCAGAAGCAAAAAAAATGTGGGTGGGTCCTTTCACAGAAACATTTTACTGGAGTAGATGCAATTTACATTAAGTACAAATATATCGGCTTGTTTACTAAACGTCTGGTTGAGGCAGACAAAACTACAGAATAGGGATGAAACAATTACCGATTTCACGATAAACCACGATAAAATTTAGTGACGGTTAGTAATATCGTTTAAAATTGAATTATCATTAAAACCGCGTGTGATTATCATGATTTTGAAAACTCGCGGTAAATCTTGTCCAGTCAGCGTCAGTCTGGTGCAGGCGCAGCGCAGCGCTGTTTTCTGAATGAGAAGAAATGGCAGATGGCATTGACAGCGCTCCTGAGATTTTTTCAGCCGTCTAAAAGGACCAAATCTGAGGTGTGGTCATATTTTGGCTTTTACAAAAGTCCTGAGGGAAACTTAATCGAAGATGGTCACCCTGTCTGCACAACATGCCAGAAGAAAGTACAAACGCAAGGCAAGTGGACTTTGACCTCAATACCAAAACTACGTCTGGGAAATAATAACGTGAAGCAAACAAACAAATTCAGACAAGACTAGGGTGACATTTAAGGGATAATATTCAGGGCTTGACATTAACAAGCGCCATTTGCGGGTGTGTAACGTTATTTCGGCTGCACACTATTGCCACTTTTAACTTCTCAAAAGCCATCAGTTAAAATCGGGTTGCACATTATAACCACTCGCACGTGTTTCTGTTGAGTTTATGAATGCAATGTCTCAAAATCAGAGGCGTTTAGATTAGCCAGAGTTTTGTTCAGAGCGCGCGCCGCGCTCACTCGTTGAAATCTGAACTCAAAGCAGAGATAAACGAAACGTGGGATGTACGCAGGAGATTCACTCATCATACCGTGGTTGACTGTTTTGTTCTATTTCAGCAGCGAAAAATATTTTCAAACAAACAGCAGAACTACAGCACATCTGATATGACTGGCTTAAAGTTGGCGAATTTAGGGACCGTCTCTAAAGTTACATACAACATTGGTAACGTTATACACGTTTCTAACTTCAATAGCATTTGAAGAGAATGACAGTCATAAAACTGACTGTAAAGTGTTCATCTAGGTGTCAGGTATGATGCACACTAGGGCTGGGCGATATATCGCATGACATTGTTAAGCGCATCTCGTCAGTAAAGCCGGTTCCTTGATTAGTAGTAAATCGCCATCACCTGCTTTCAGATAGAGCGGCATTTACTACACAGAGCCGTAGTTCACTGACAAGCTGAGCCATATCGCATTAATTATCGCAGGCGATACGCCCGTGATAATTCAAATAAACGCTTCAAATAAACAGCAAGCACAAACAGTGGACTAATGTAGGGAATAGTGAATGAGGGTATAGGGGGCGATTTTGAACACAGCCAGGAGCGCCATGGCAGAGACGGAGAGTGCCCCTAAAAACGATAGTGTAAGACACATTTTACGCCAGACTACACAAAAATGTACCCGTTTTATAAGCGTTAAATGTAATGACAATCTTGCGCGCTGTACAGTTTGTAACTGATATGTTGAGGTTGAGTTAAACAAGTTTCATTTGATGTGCATATTTTTCAGGCCGGCTTGTTGCCAAGCCTACATGAAAACAACAAACTCATTAGACCTGTTTAAAGTTGCAATGGACTATAAATAAAAGCAGTTTACATAAATAGTATAAGCAGCTTATGTAAATAGTTAAGTAGTAAAAGTGATCTACATAATTAAAAATTTTCTTTTTACAAATAATTGCATAGGCCTGTAGAAACGATATATTAATGATATATTATATTATATACTATACAAGTAAAATCATGTTCTGTGGTGAAATGTCATATCCTTCTCTTCGGGATACCTTTCCTCCTTTCATGTTGTTTTTTTTTTTTTTTTCTCGGGGTGGGGGGTGAGTCTTCGGGATACCTCCCTGAAATGACTTTCTTCAGGTTGGGATATCTGTTGAAACATCTCCACAGACCTGTGACTTATGTTAGGATCTTTTCTGTGGACTTCAGTTCTTCCTTCAGAACCATCATGCCTGATCTTCTCACAGCCAAACCCAACCTTAATCTGTCAGTGGATCATCAGCTTCCTGACAGACAGGCAACAGCTAGTGAGACTGGGAAAAGCCACATTCAGCACTGGTGCTCCTGAGGTTTGCGTTCTTTCCGCACTTCTCTTCCCACTGTACATGAACAACTGCACTGCAAAAGATCCGTCAGTCATCAGCCTTATCCAAAACAGTGTCGAGTCTGCTTACAGACTGGCTGTCCAGTGTACTCACAACAACCTGGAGCTGAACACACTCAAAACAGAGGAGATGATTGTGAACTTCAGGAGGAACCCCCAGCACTTCCCCACTCATCATCACGGAGAAGCACTGTGGCACCACCATCTCTCAGGACCTGAAGTGGGACACTCACATTAACTACATAGTGAAAAAGGCCCAGCAGAGGAAGTTCAACCTCCCACAGGAGCTGCTGACACAGTTTTACTCAAGTGTCATTGAGTCTGATCTAGCACTTCTGTAACTCTCTGGTTTGGTTCAGCTACCAGAACCCTTTGGTTCAGCTGACTTCAGGAGACTACAACAGACAGTCCAGACTGTGGAGAGGATTATTGGTTCCCCCTTGCCCAACCTCCAAGATCTTCACACCTCCAGAATGAGAAAAAGGCTAATAAAATCAGCTGAGATACATTTGTAAAGCAATTTATCACCCTGTACAGTTGCACAGATTAATGAAAGAAATAGACAATAGAATCATACACACACTTGCTGCTGAGTGAGAAAACATGGCTTAGATCTAGAAACACACACTGTGTTCTCATTAACAATAGGTGCGATGCAATCTGATGGAGATAAAGCCTCAGCAACCATCTGAGCAAGCATCATAATGAAATCATTTGAAGCATCATTAACATAATCTGATCATCTGAAACATTGCCATTGGAAATAAATGAACGCGTCATTAGAGTAGCAGCTAAACATGGGAACCCCGTTGAAAGCGTGAATGCTTATATAACTGAACCTTTTCTCATATCCATACAGCGTATTCTCACAGAAATGACACACAACAGACGGCTTGCATGAATGCTGTGGCTTAAATGCTTAGAGAATCACTCCACAAGACTGTTAACACAACGCTTAGATTAAACTGTTATGATTGCTCATTTAGGAATTATTAAGCAAAGCACACAATATGCACAGAGATATGAGTAAAGGAGTGTTGCCTCATCTCAGATGTTGAATTCAGAGGCTTTCTGTGAGCGCTGCAGACTGCTAACAGCAACACTACCAGTGTTTAAATGTGGAGCTGCAGCTCATTGGCCGCTGACGCAACAGTAACCAATCAGCTGCGCTGTGTAGATGATGATGCGATCGCTGCTAAATGAGTTAAAGACCTGCGCCATCCAGAGGTTCATGCCAGAAATAGGTCAATATTTTCTTTCTATATTTCTATTACTTATAATATTATTATTGTGTTGTATTTCATTTTTGTGTAATCCTCTGTATGTCTGCACTATGTCTGTATTTTTCCTCCTGCACTGGAATTCCTTGTGTGTAAACAATAAAGCTCTTTCTGATTCTCACATTTTCTATAAGAGATATAAGATTGTGTTACATGTTTACTTGCATCATAATAAATAAAGTGTGTGAAAGGTTTGATACACTGTCATTGTGTTGTGTGTGATGGTCCATCAGCAGCTGCAGTATCTCTCAGCTGTATCAGTGCAGTCACTGTGACGTCTGACTGACACAGGTTTTTGTACGACTCTTTATCACTGTGTGAACACATACTGACTGTGATAACTCTGACAGTAATAATCTCCTGTATCTTCAGTCTGGACTCCACTGATGCTCAGAGTGAAATCACTGCCAGATCCACTGCCACTGAATCTAGATTGAGTTCCAGTATAAAGGGTTGTTGCGTAATATATGAGGAGTTTAGGAGCTTCTCCAGGTTTCTGTGAGTACCAGTGTAAGTAATTATTATTATACACACTACTGCTGGTTTTACAGTTTATTCTGACGTCTTCTCCTGGTTGAGCTGTTATTGATGGACTCTGAGTTAATGTGTACTGTCCTCTACACTCTGAGAGAAAACAGAAATTAAAATTATATATATTTTAAATTTTAAAGGCATTATTAATCATTATGAATATTTTAGTACAAACCTTGAGCAAACAGAGTGAGAGTCCAGATGAAGATGTTGATGGTGTTCATTGTTGTTCTTGTGTCTTGTGTGATGATGAAGATTGTGTTCTGTTCTGCTCTCAGTCATGAAGTGTTAAACTCACAGCACTATAAACACTCTCAGACTGAAGCATGTGCTGACAATGCAAAGAAGTGGGCAGGATTTACAACAGCTTGTGCTCAGAACAAACTCACACACACTAGAGTTACACAATGATCATTACATTCTGACTCATGTTATTTGAGTTAGTTCAGTAGTTTTATTTGTATTGTGACTCCTGAGACACTGAGGATGTGCAGATGAACGTCCATCTCTGTGTCCATATTCAGTCATGTGACCATCATCACTGCTACACTTCCACTAGATGAAGCGCCATCACTAAAGTCAGATCATGAATCATGAGTCTGTTCAGAAAGTATCAGGACTGATTGTGAATCTCTAATCAGAGTTGATGGTGTCACTCCATCTATCATGAAGCCTCATGTGTGTCTGAAATCATCAGATGGAGAAGAAACAGGCTGTTAAAGATGGAGACATATTAGAGCTTGTTCACGTTTCATGATCTTGTGTGGAGATTCAGAACCAGTCCAGAGACTTTTACAACAGACCTTGAATATGAAAACATGCTTGACTGTGGAGAACATGCAAAATACCTTTTATATTTTCATTGTTGACACTTTCTATTGACTTTGGCTATAATATTCAATAAACACATGATTTGAGCAGATTTTCACTGAAGATTGAAGTCTGAAGCTGCAGGTTTTTCTGTCAATCCTGAAGATTGAGCTGCATATGAAGAACAGAAGCATCATTATGAGAAACTCAAACACAACATCATCCATGATCAAAGAGGTCAAAGGTCACCTCAGAGGTCACAGATCATCAAATATATTTCTTTAAACAGTGTTATATCAGAAATCATTGAGTCAATCTGAATGAGTGAGTGTTGAGAAGAGCTGAGGAGCTTCTAATATCAGTGTGTTGAAGTGTTGTTTCTCTCTCTCTGCTGGAGTGTGTGTTCACTCGAGTGGAATAGAGGTTTTTGTACGAGCGTTTCATTAGATTGTATCACTGTGGTACACATTCGGTGGAGGAACCAAACTGGTGATCGGTAAGTCTGTCTATTTAATTACCTAATAAAAAAATACAGTTTAGATTTCAGAAAGTGTTTTACAGTCGAAACAAGAACAACATTTATTAATGATAATGATTATTAGATATTGTGCTGAAACTTTACTTGAAGCCTTTATGTATAATGCATTATAAAGATATTCATAATGTAGATTATAATGCCTTATATCTTTTCATTAATAATTGTAACCAAAGTTAAAATGCATTATAATATTTGCTAATTCCTTGTTGCATCTGAAATTGGTTGTTTGTCGTGAGTTTGAATGTATTATAATTTCTAAAGGTGTAACAATGAATAGATAATATTATAATGTGTTATAACTGTGGCTACAATTATTCATGAGATCATACATGCATTATAATGTGTATAACAATTCATAATTAATGCATTAAAATACTTTTATAATGCATTGTGTATAAAGGCTTTAAGTGTTACTGATATTGTTTAATAATTATTGAATCTAAATCAATGATATTGTCATGTTTATACATTCAGAAGAACGGCATTATTCCTTTCAACAACAAAATCTAAACATATTTCCATAAAGCGTCTCACTATGAGTTTATTGAGTTTATTACAGGTTTGTTTTCCTTCATTTATTTCTACACTGAGTTCATATATAGTTCATCTTTTATTGTAGATATCATACATGGAGAAAAGAGATTTGACATCAGAATGTAAATGTTGTACTTTCTGTAGTTCAGTCAATGATACTGAATCTCTTTTGCTCATGTTGTGATTATAATTCAGTGCTTTATAATACAAACACAATTTATGTGTGACTTTTAATTTTGAGTTGAATATCTCAGTAAAATGTAAGAACTTTATGTCCTGAGTTAAAAACTGCTGTGATGAAATCAGTCGGTGTATTACAATGTTGAGTTTGATTGATGAGGTTTGATGTAAATGTATATAGTGATTGTGTAGTTTGTATATTGTATATATATCAGCTGTAGTGATGTTGAAGGACATGAAGGATCAGATTGTGATTGTGATTTGTCCTGCTGTTGAAATGCTGTGAATGAAAGTGCAGTGTGTTTTCTTTGTGTTTGTGAATGTGTTGTGTTTGTCTCCTGCAGCTGGTCCCACAGTGAAGCCCTCAGTGTCTCTGCTGCCGCCCTCTTCTCTGCAGATCTCTGGAGGCTCAGCCGCACTGCTCTGCCTGCTCAGCTCTTACTCTCCACAGGGGGCGCTGGTGAGCTGGACACTGGACGGGTCAGAGGTCACCGAGGGGGTTCTGACCAGCGCAGAGAGCCAGCAGGACGGCCGCTACAGCCGCAGTAGCGTCCTGACCCTCAGCAAAGCACGCTGGGAAGCGGGAGAGGTGTACGTCTGCAGAGTAACACATGATGGAGCTCCTCATGAGGTCTCGTTCCACAAGAGCTCTGAGTGCTGATGTTTCTCTCCTGAAGATGAGCCGTATCTGAGTGTCCTGTGTCAGGCAGGATTCACATGAGTCTAGTGCTGCAGCTGTAGTGATTTACAACTCAATACTGAAAGAGAGCTCGCATGTGTCAAAGCACTGTGTGATCTTTCAATCTGCTGTGTTTGCTGCAACATTCAATAAAGCTTCTCAACAAGTTCACTTTGTGTCTGACAACATCATTCAACTAACAGATGAAGATGCAGGTGCTTTTCAGAAGGTTGATCAGTAGCAGTAAATCAGTCAAATAAAGCTCTTGGGGTTTGAACATGGTCTCTGGAGACAGAGCTGCTCTATTCTGAGAGGATC
This sequence comes from Gobio occitaniae, assembly GCA_033150135.1. Taxonomy (NCBI): domain Eukaryota; kingdom Metazoa; phylum Chordata; class Actinopteri; order Cypriniformes; family Gobionidae; genus Gobio; species Gobio occitaniae. The sequence goes on from JARQWZ010000033.1 coordinate 774,432, forward strand.
ACAATCACTCCACCCTGACAATGCAAATGGGATTTTCAGTCTCACTCTTTGATTGGTTACAGGATCTGGACTGGAACAGACCACTTTCACTTCTGCTACACATTTACATGCGGAAGAAGGTGCTGAACTTTAATATGGAAAATACCATAATCATTAAAAACACAAATCAAGAATGAGCCGTTGTGACAGTAATTGTGTAAGAATGTAAATCTTTCTGTGGGTCAAATGGAAAGCATCTCGTCCAGACAGCAGAAGTGACTGAATGCCGTCTGTTCAGTTTGATTGACAGGGATCATATATTAAACCTAAAACATGATGATCATATTAAAACACTGACTCATTCTCTTCATAAACACAGATTGATGTTAATTGTAATGATATAGTGTTATTAGTGTTCTCTTTATCACTGTGTGAACACAACTTTACTGATGGTCAGATGATGATGATGCTGAAAGTCATGTTTGTTGGTTGATGAAGAAGAGCTCTTGATCATGTCATGTTCAGGTCATAGAGCTATAAACACATGCAGAGCAGTGAAGCATGTGGCGCTCATGAACACACACTCTGAATGCAAAAGCTGCTGTAGACTGAGCTCAGGACGAGACCGAAGAGAGATCAGGACCATATACAGACTCACCTCAGACTCATCAGAGTCAAACAGCTTTACTGACAGGGTTACTCCCTCTTGGCAAGAGTTGTGTAGGTAACCGTCGCTAACAGGGTCGGCTCAAGGATTCAGAATGTGTGTTGATTTTGATCAGCAATTGAGATGAACCGGATCATTGGGCCAATCAGAAGACACAGGAGTTGTAGTTGTAGCAGAGATGAAATGCTCAAGGTGAACACACACCTTGAGGCTAGGGGTATAAAAACAAAAAATCAAGTCAGGAATCTTGGTGTGATTTTAGAGGCGGACCTTAGTTTCAGTCGTCATGTAAAAGCAATAACTAAATCAGCAAACTGTTGTAAATCTCAGAAGTGAAGACCAGGAGACCTGGATGTGTCTTCAGCAGATTCTGTCAGGGTTCTGTCACTTCTGTGAAGCAGATTATTGGGTCTGTGACAGAACTCTGACACTCCCCGTTTGGTCTTGTGTTTGTGTGAGCTCATGGTTTGTCACGTGTTCCTTGTGTCATGTGCTCTCATGTCTATTGTCTTGACCCCGCCCCTCTTGTTACCTAATTATTGATTAATTTGCCCCACCTGTTCTCCCTCATCAGCTGCCTTGTTTGTTCTCTATTTAGTCTCCTTGTGTTTGCTGTCCTGTGCTGGATCGTTGTCTCCTGTTCCCTGCCCTGCTTCATGTTCCTGACTCTTGTGTTTTGTCCTTGGCAAGTTTGACAGATTCTTCATTGAGAACACGTGTTGTTGGGAGCTGCAGTCCATCAAGTCTACTAGGCAGTATACATTGATTTTAGGGGGCAGGGGAGACAAAGCAAATGGGTGATGACCTATGGAGGGTGGGATGGTGTCCTCTTGGTAGTTGGTGCCCTACACAGACCGCATATTCTGCATATACAGAACGATGGTACTGGAGTCACTGCAGTAAAAGCTTTATTAGTATGAAAGTGATCAACCAGTGATCAACAAAAATACAACATCCAGTCCATGGCCTTTGGTTCCACATGTGTAAGACTCGCATCGCTCTCATACTGGGATCTGGAACACACACAATAAAACATCCCAGAGCTGCCATAATCAATATCAGCACTGACCGTTATTTCAGATACAAATACATCACTACATATAAATGTAGTCTTTATAAACTTTGCTCAACACTGCCATTGTGTTGTGTGTGATGGTCCATCAGCAGCTGCAGTATCTCTCAGCTGTATCAGTGCAGTCACTGTGACGTCTGACTGACACAGGTTTTTGTACGACTCTTTATCACTGTGTGAACACATACTGACTGTTTGGAAAGTGAAAACTCAGACAGTAATAATCTCCTGTATCTTCAGTCTGGACTCCACTGATGCTCAGAGTGAAATCACTGCCAGATCCACTGCCACTGAATTTAGATTGAGTTCCAGTATAAAGGGTTGTTGCGTAATATATGAGGAGTTTAGGAGCTTCTCCAGGTTTCTGCTGATACCAGGCTAAACGATCATTATTATACACACTACTGCTGGCTTTACAGTTTATTCTGACGTCTTGTCCTGGTTGAGCTGTTATTGATGGACTCTGAGTTACTGTGTACTGTCCTCTACACTCTGAAAGAAAACAGAAATGAAAATTATATATATTTAACATTTTAAAGGAATTATTAATCCATATGAATATTTTGGTACAAACCTTGAGCAAACAGAGTGAGAGTCCAGATGAAGATGTTGATGGTGTTCATTGTTGTTCTTGTGTCTTGTGTGATGATGAAGATTGTGTTCTGTTCTGCTCTCAGTCATGAAGTGTTAAACTCACAGCACTATAAACACTCTCAGACTGAAGCATGTGCTGACAATGCAAAGAAGTGGGCAGGATTTACAACAGCTTGTGCTCAGAACAAACTCACACACACTAGAGTTACACAATGATCATTACATTCTGACTCATGTTATTTGAGTTAGTTCAGTAGTTTTATTTGTATTGTGACTCCTGAGACACTGAGGATGTGCAGATGAACGTCCATCTCTGTGTCCATATTCAGTCATGTGACCATCATCACTGCTACACTTCCACTAGATGAAGCGCCATCACTAAAGTCAGATCATGAATCATGAGTCTGTTCAGAAAGTATCAGGACTGATTGTGAATCTCTAATCAGAGTTGATGGTGTCACTCCATCTATCATGAAGCCTCATGTGTGTCTGAAATCATCAGATGGAGAAGAAACAGGCTGTTAAAGATGGAGACATATTAGAGCTTGTTCACGTTTCATGATCTTGTGTGGAGATTCAGAACCAGTCCAGAGACTTTTAGAACAGACCTTGAATATGAAAACATGCTTGACTGTGTAGAACATGCAAAATACCTTTTATATTTTCATTGTTGACACTTTCTATTGACTTTGGCTATAATATTCAATAAACTTGTCAGCGGCCGAAAACACCATTAAATCTATTTATAGATGTAAAAGAAAATTTATTTGTACCCGACTACGCCACCTAGAGTTAAGATTGAGATCCCAGGAACTCACTATCAGCACAGGTTCTTTATCAGGGGGAAGGAACAGTGGAAAAACAACTCCTGACAAATTCAAGTCAACGTTTATTTATTACAGTGAAAATTGATTTGGAAAGGATAAAATAGGCAGAGGAAAAGTGCATTTAGGTCCACAGTCCAAAGTCCATAGTCCAAAACTCGATGAGCAATCAGGTTCAACTCAGTTTCTGCTGGGCCATCGAGTCAATTAATTATCAGTCTCCCGGAAAAGCCGTAGAAGTGACAGCACTGAAAAACAAAACAAAAACAACTGCCAGCAACACTGTCCGTTTCACAAGCACTTCACCTCCACACAATTTAAGTTCATTCAATCAAAACAGCTCATTTAAAATGGTCTGAAACGGTTAGGCACACCGTGAAGTTAAAATCACTGGTACTCACAGCGTGACCGGATAGCAACCCTGCTATCCAGTCCAATATAATCACGGCAGAAGGACCACGTCAGTATTCACTCTCGTCTCCACAGCACTCGCAGGCAGTAGGCACTCACAGCTCGTCACCAACCCGTCTCCCGCTGCTGATCCGAATGGCGCTCCACGACCAATGATTCCTCCGCTTGTGTTCTCCTTCAGAGTACTGCACACTCAATTGGCCATAAGCCGTCTCACTGCATCTGAATCACTCACTGCCAGACGCCGACGCATGCGCGAGCGATACGTTTCCTTCAGTTCACCCTCTCGTAGGCCGCTTCTCGTTATGCTCGCACACTGCTGCCACCTGCTGTTGCAGTCACAGCTGTCCTTTTATAAAAGGATATTCACTGCCCAAATCCAATCATGTTCGTCACTCAGTTCAATTTGTTTAAATAGAGGCGTGGCTTGGAGATACTACTTACAAAAGAAACAAAAACCCCACAGCAATCCACACAAAGAAACACAGCAATCCACACAAAGAAACACAGCAATTCAATGTGAACACATGCAACAACAATGTGCAACACTCATAATTTGTCCCTTACAACACCCCTCCACACTAAAATGTAAGCAGTCTCTGCCATAAGTTATACATTTCATTCTCGATATCTTCTGGGTCGCAGCCCAACATTTGTACGTGTAGATCGTCGAACTGTATCATTAGTCATTTCTACAGGTTCAGAAGCCGGGACAACCCAAACACTATAAGGTACAGGATCCTGGGCCGCGGCTGTGGGTGTTGCATTTAAGGTGCTAGGGGGTGAGAGAACCTCCGCCTCAGGTGCAAGACACAGTTTAAGTGCATTCCGATGTAGGACCTTTTCCTTCCCTCCCTTTTCAGGTTTACACGATATACCAAACCAGTTTCCCCCAATGTTCCAACTACCACATGGGGCACTGGACCCCACCAGCCACACAGCTTTCCACGGCCTTGTCTAATCCGGTCCCTAACCCAGACCTGCTGAACAATTAAAAGAGGTACATCCTTAACCCCACGATCATAAGTCAAGTCAAGTCAAGTCAAATTTATTTATATAGCGCTTTTAACAATGTAGATTGTTTCAAAGCAGCTTTACAGTGTTAAACAGGAAAATAATGCAGCATAATTTTATTCAGCTGTACAGCCATTCTGGAAAAAAAAATGTGACAGTGTGAGCTTTAGATCAATAATTCGATCAGTAATTTAGTTTAAATGTTTAATTTAGTTTATTAATTAGATTTATTTCGATGTTTAGTTGAAAAAATTTAGTGTATGTTTAGTGTATAAGTATGTTTCATCATCTCAGCAGCATGGTCCATCTTACTCTTAGCTACAGAATAGGCCCATTCCAACTTTTTGTAATGATCTTGGAGCCACCCTCTCAGATCCCACTTCTGCTGATCAACCACTACACCCAACCCCAAGTCTGTAGGGATCCTCACTGTACTCCAAAACATTAAATAAGATGGAGCAAAACCTGTAGCGCTATGTACAGTGTTCACTGCATGAAAAGTGGGATTTTCGTCAGTATGTGACACTGTAGATTGCCGTGGAACTTCAGGTTTACGACTGTGCACGGCAATTTGCAGGCAACACCGAAAACTGCCGTAAATTGTGGGAAATTGACGTGGGCCTTGCTTGGCAGTTTTCCCCCCATGACCCCCCCTCCCCTTAATTCTAGGGGAGGCTTTATCATGTAAATGAAGATGCTGTGAGCTACACAAATGCAAATCAGAGTAGCAGCAGGGGGAGTTTTATCTAGGTTCTGAATTTTTTTAACTAAAACTTTTAACTAAAATGTTAACTTAAATTTAAGTTAAATGTACTCGTTTTAGTTCACATTACTAAATTTTTAGGGAAACCAGTTTGCTCCAATTTTTTAAGTAGATTCAACTTGTCCGGGCTCACAGTGTAGATTAATTACTCTGTATGTCATTAGCAATAACCAATGTTGTGTAAAAAAAAATAAAAAATACAGGACAGCAGTTCATGTCTTCAACCTTTAGAGAGGTTATGTGATGCAACAATTTACTAGATTAGTTAAAAAATTGTTGCCTGGAACAAAGATTAAGCACAGATTACTAACACCTGGACTATGAGTCCTGAACTAAAATAAACTGGATTCATTTACAGTTTTATCTAATTGCTTACACACAATTTCTGAAAATATGGCTCCATTTCTTGTAACTCTACACACAAAACATACAACATGCAAAACATCAGACATCGCTTGCAAAAGCAACACTTTGTGCAAAACTATTTTAACTCTTCCAAAAATGTTGTTTTTGCATATATCTAACTACACACAAATATGCACAACTGAGGAATTTACAGTTGAACTGAAATCAGCTGAACTGAATCAACACTGAAGTCACTTGAGCTGAATATTGACACTATATTGGCTTGTTAGAGCCGGTTTACAGCAGAACTTGTTTTGAACTTGTTACTGAAGCTGCTATGAAACAATATATTTTGTTGTATGCATATTCTTTCTTTCTCAAACCTTAGTTTTGATTTCTAAGTGATCAATTTATGTATAAGTGTTTTCACACATGATCATTGGCTGTATAGGTGAAGGGTCAAGGGTCAAGCCAAACATCACTTGTCTCTTCATCAGACACATATCCTTCAAGAATGATATTAAATATTAAATATTTAATCAATATTAAAATAAGAATGAATGATAATCAAGTTATAACCATTTCCTACATTTGATAAATCAGTTCTCTATATTCAAGGAGTGATTTTGAATATTGTAGTGTTTTAGTTGCTCTGTGCTTTTGAATCCAGCTCTGATGTCTGTGTCAAGATGTGCTGACAGGCAAATGTCCTTTGTGTTTGAAGTGAGAAGAGCTCAGCATGTGTTAACTGTATGTCTTCCTAAAGCGACCCCCGGGGTCATCTATGTTACAGCTATGTGACTCTTTTGGGGACTCCGAGAAATGTACCTCTCTGATATACTTTTCTTTCTTTATAGAATAGAATAAAGTCACTTCTGTACTAAATGTAGTATCAGCATGTTTTGCAGATTCAGCTTTGTTGATAGTTAGTTAAGATGTTCCGACCTTGATGGAAACTGGTATTCTCTGGAGTATTGTGTGTGTGCGTTGTATGATTTGTGCAGATCCAGTATTAGATATGGGCCTTCCTGCAGGCGATGCCAGACCTTTAGACGCTTTTCTGTGACCTCCGAGGTCACTGGAGACTAATCTGGGCCTGGGCGACATCAAGTCTACGCATTTTTAGAGATATATGCTCCTATCTGTCTACGTGTGGAAAGTTGCTTACGTTGCATGTTGTTAGAACCAATCAGAATCATTCCACATGGCAGTAATGACGTGTCTAGACCTTGAAAACAGTATAACTGTTCAGAAAATTGTATGTACGATAGACGGAGGCGGGGAGACTGTTAGAGGGAGCGCGGCCTACGAACTCCTCTTGAGCTGGCTTCTAGTGATGAAACTGCAAACTATTCTTCAGTAAAATTTTCTCTAATTAATCTGACTCCTGACTCCTGGTCTTCATTTTTCACTACTGGTCCTGGGTCCTAAGCTGTTACCCCAACATAGGTCCTCAGTAAATTAATGTGGCATTTAAATGGCAAAAGTTATTCTTGTCTCTATAACTTATGGCTTCCTAAAGACACGTTTATGGGTAAATAAAATATTAATAATATAAATAAAATGTATTTATACAGAAGAGCTCTTTTAAACCGGCGGCGCGCGACCGTGAACGGGAAAAATACATGAGCAATCTCTCCCTAGCAGGCGGAGGCAAGTAACGTTACCAATAAAGGTATGTTTTTTTTTTCTCCCTCCCCATGCAATCACTCACCGTTATACATTTGTTTAAGTAGTTTTAATATGTGCACTGGTCGGCTAAGTTGGTGATCATTGTTTCTTAGTTGAGCTAGCCTTTCTTGTTTCATGAAATGTAACTATATTGTTAATGTAGCAGGGTGAGCAAGTTTCCTCCCCTGTATTTAGTGTGACAGTCTATCAGCATTCGAGGCCTGTCTATTTAAGACCGTGCATCTGCTACCTGAGGGTGGTCATTGTAAGCTCCGCCCCATGGCGAGGGCGCACCACCATTCAGTGTGGAATTGTTTGGTCTGCACTGTAGCTCTGCGGTGATGTGCAGGCTGTTGTTATTTGCAGGTAAGATAAATCCGATTGTTTATCAGTGTTAGTATGGTGGTTGTGGTAACTCTCGTTTAACCCATTCTAGTACTTTGTACTGTAAATGCGTCTGAGCAGCGGCGACTCGTGCTGTGAGTAATTGTACAGCTATGCGTTTCCGGTGCGATCACTCGGTACGTACAAGTTATCCCTTTTTAAACTAATATTTTAATCAAGTGAGCTAATCAACTGTTGTTTTAGCAGGAGAATCAGTTCCTTCACGGACGCTCCGCTTAAATAAGGATGGGGCGATTGTCTCCTGCATGAAACGCGTTTGGGACAGCGCTGCTGTTTTGTTGCTACCACAAGTTATGCTGTTACCACAGCTTCATTGTCTACTGTCAAGTTTCTATTATTATAGTAACTATTGTTGTGAGTATTGCCTCGCGCCTCCTTTGGAAGTTTGAGTGGCTTTGTTGGCCGATCCGGTTTCACCGACCGCCACCGGTTTGACTCTAGTGGCTATACATTAGCTGTGTGTATTCAAATTGAGATGTTTATTTATTGTGTTTTGTTTGTTTATCATTTTACTCTGGCGTTGTAACCAGATGCCTGAGTGAATGTAAGTGTGTTGAATTTGTCCTTAATTTAATTTGTGACATTTTTTAAAATTGGATTGTTATTTTTTTGGGGTTCTTGTTGATTGTTTTCTTCTGTTGTCTTCTTCTGTTTTGTTACAGGAGCGGGGGGGTTCTGGAGAGTGAGGTTCAGCTGCCATAGTGTGGTGTTTACACCGAGTGCTGTGTTTTCTTGTATCAAATCTTCACGTGTGGCATGGGCGTGTGTATTGTATCATGGGGAACCGTCTAATCGGACTGCTGGCCACCCTCCAGATACCTCCGCTGCTGGTCATTTTGTATTATTTGTTTGTTTTTGTGTGGTGTGCCGGAGACAGATTGGTGCACTTTACTGCATAGCTAATTTTGCTCAAGTTTATTTATTCAACATTGATACAATAAAGTTGTTACTCCCTTTTTCTACGACCTACGTCTTTTCACCCATTCTTTATAAAAAGATGACGAACCTGTGCGCCCATAGGGCGTGATTTCCCTGTTTTTTTCCGGGGTGGCGTAGTCGACCTATGTAGGTGCCAATCATTAATATTAGATAAAGAGTGTGTGAGATTGGTCCTCCTTCTCGTTTCTCCTCCCATATCATCTTAGACTTTCCCCTCGGGTTGCCACATTAAGTTTGCCATCCAATCGTCTCATAATTAAAGATGCTCTCATATTAAACAATGTATTCCTTATATTGTCTTCAGCTTTACCTTCTAGAAAAAATACAGAACAGGGTGGGTCTTCACAGGTCAAGTAACTTATGCACCTATTGTAACACTACCATGTGTACCATGTTGTTCTTTTCTTTTTTCGTTTTTGGTTTGGTTTGGTTTGTTTTTGGTGGATGATAACATTTATAGAAATACCATATAGGCTTTATAAAATGTTAATTAATCTGCTCTGTGACTCACTGCAGCTTCCAAATAGGCCTACTGGGCAAAAAATATCCCTTTACTTTACTATGGTATTTCTATAAATGTTATCAAACCAAAAAAGAAAAGAAAAACATGGTTCACATGGTAGTCTTACAACGGGTGCATAAGTTACTTGATATGATGCTGACTTGTGAAGACCCACCCCGTTCTGTCATTTTTCTAGAAGGTAGCTGAAGAGAAAATAAGGAATACATTACTTAATATGAGAGAATATTTAATTATGAAACGATTGGATAGCAAACTTAACCGTACAGATAGGCTAGTGTTAGTGTAACTTACATTTTGTGAAACAGGAAAGGCTAACCCAACTAAGAAACAATGATTACCATCTTAGTCGACCAGTGCACATATTAAAACTACTTAGATACATGTATAACAGTGATTGATTGCAGGGGGAGAGAGAAAAAACATACCTTTCCAGGACTCAATTTTGATCAAAAGTTTGGAGTGAGATTGTGTCTGTTAGGGGAGGAGCCACTCAGATATTTGCAGCAGCGGCCCGTCTGCCCCAATTTTACTTATTGTTCATAAATGACCAGCACAAATAGAAGTTATGCCGCTCGTTGACTGAAGTGACTGTTCTTTGGCCTGATGCCCTTTACTGTTTACATGCCTGTTCATATCGGTCACACCTTGATGGGCACATGAGCTCTCCTGTCTGCAGTAGGAGGAGCTGGAGGTGATGAATGGCCATGTGTTGACCACTCACTTTTAAAAGTACACCTATAGGTGGCTGCTCCACTTAATGCTTCTTCCCTGTTTTGTCATTACCTCTTCCACTGTCTCCTCCTCTGATCTGGCACTCTTTTTAAGGGACTGACCCTTTGGAGCCCAGGATTAAATAATACTCTTGATTTTTCTCTGATATCTTTAATCAGACAAATGCAGTGATGTAAGTAAATGTATCCATTACCAGGATATAAAACATTACTGAAACGTGGCAATCTGCTTTAAGTCTTAACACAGCTGAAAAGAGTATTAGTTCATGAGAATTTGAAATAAAATAAAACACATCTCCAGTTCTTTCTTTATTTTTTGGTAGCCAAAGCTAAGCTCTAGCTTCTGGTTACAAAAGCAGTTGGAGAGTTTTTGACTACATCAATAATAATTGGGGGGTTGAAGTTTAAACCGTTTAGGGTTTATTTTTGCAAAATCCACATTCAGAATAATTACAATTAATAAGTAACAAGTAATAAAAAACAATTACAGGTGAGACCACTGATGTCTCCTCATTAGCATAATGCCAACATTAACATTTTTTATCTATAGCGTTAGTTATGAAAAATAGCATCCTACACATAGAAACTATAGCCACCACAACATACCACAGATGTAATATACATCTTAGTGAAAAACCTATTCCCTTATCTTTTCCTTGCCAATGTACGATCGCTAGTGAACAAAATGGAGGAGATTCGACTGCATTACACACAGTAAGAAACTTTTGAACTGTAACGTCCTAATCTTCACTGAAACCTGGTTAAACAGCGGAATACCGGACACCGCTATTGAGCTAGCGGGACGCCACACACTCCGGGCGGATAGAACACTAGATGGCTCCGGGAAGAGCAGAGGGGGTGGATTGTGCATTTATATTAACAAAGCTTGGTGCACAAACTCTGCTATTGTTGGGAGTCATTGTTCAGCTAACCTGGAGTTTCTCATGGTTAAATGTAGACCGTTTTATCTACCGCGGGAGTTCACTTCCACCATTATCACTGCAGCCTATATTCCCCCGGATGCTGATGCCAAGCTTGCTATGAAAGAACTTCACGCAGCCATCAGTAAACAACAGACTGATCACCCGGAAGCTGCGTTTATTGTTGCAGGTGACTTTAATCATTCAAACCTAAAGTCAGTGCTACCCAAGTTTCACCAGCATGTTTCCTGCCACACCAGAGGAAACAAAACCTTAGACCATGTTTACACAAACATGGCCGGAGCTTACGTTGCAACACCCCTCCCCCACCTGGGACAGTCAGATCACCTCTCTTTGTTTCTATCACCCAAATATTCACCCCTCATCAACCGTGTGAAGCCAGAAGTAAAGACCATCAAGGTGTGGCCTGCGGGGGCAGATTCCACACTCCAGGAAAGGTTTCTAAACACAGACTGGAGTATGTTTGCTTCTCAAGCCACCAGTGGCGCTCACACGGACATTGACTCATTCACTTCCTCTGTATTGGATCATATCAATACCACCATCGACAGTGTTACAACCCAGAAACAGATCACCACATACCCTAATCAGAAGCCTTGGATGAACAGGGAAGTTCGACTCCTGCTGAAGTCACGCAATACTGCCTTCAGATCAGGAGATGCACAAGCCTACAGCACATCCAGAGCTAACCTGAAGAGGGGCATCAAAAAGGCCAAGCACTGCTACAAGCTAAAGATAGAGGGTCACTTTTCCAACTCTGACCCTTGACGCATGTGGCAGGGCATTCAGGCCATCAGTGACTACAAACCCCCCCACTCCACCCCCGCAGCCACTGATGTCAACTTCCTGAACGAGCTAAATTACTTTTATGCTCGTTTTGAAAGAGACAACAGAGAAACTGCCACCAAGCTCAAACCCTCAGCTGACCACCCACCAATCACACTCTCCTCCACAGATGTCTGCAAGGCACTGAGCCGGATCAGCGCGCACAAGGCTGCTGGACCAGACAACATCCCTGGACGTGTGCTCAGGGCATGTGCGGAGCAGCTCGCTGGGGTTTTTACAGACATTTTCAACCTGTCTCTTGCCCAAGCAGCTGTACCGACATGCTTTAAACGCACTTCCATTGTGCCAGTGCCGAAAAGCTCTAGCCCGAGGTGCCCTAATGACTACCGCCCTGTAGCACTCACACCCATCGTTATGAAGTGCTTTGAGCGGCTGGTCCTGGAGCACCTAAAAGACTCTCTACCATCCACATTGGACTCACACCAGTTTGCCTATCGCAGCAACAGGAGCACAGAGGATGCCGTTTAAGCCCAGTAAGCTGGATGAACGGTTCTTCAGGCGCAAGCCTCAACCTCCACGCCGGGGTCTGCCTTTTTTCCCGGACCTACACAATGAGTTGTGTAGGTCCTGGGATAAACCCTATTCGGCCAGATTGACCAGCCCTCCAGTACTCGACTTCGGTAACGTGCTGGGGGCGGCCGAACAGGGTTATGGGGCACTGCCTAGGGTAGAGGAGGCTCTCGCGAGCTACCTTTCTCCCGAGGCCGCTTCGTCCCTGAAGACCCCGGTATTGCCCGCCAAACCAGCGCGCGATACATCAGCGCTGGTTGGGAGGGCATATATGGCGGCTGGGCGGGCTGGTAGTTGCCTGCACACTATGGCGGTGTTGCAGGCCTACCAGGCCGACCTCCTCAAGGAGCTCGACGAGGGCGGGGGCCCGTCTCCGGACGATGTCCTCGAACTCAGGAAGGCCACCGATTTGTCTCTCCGCATCGCCAAGGAGACGGCCCGTTCCATCGGCCGCTCCATGGCAGGTATGGTGTGTGTGGAGAGGCATCTCTGGTTAAACCTGTCGGGGATGAAGGAGAGAGAGAAACACTTTCTCCTGGATTCCCCGGTCTCGCCTTCTGGGCTTTTCGGCGGCGCGGTTAACACCGTCGTCGAGAGGTTCCAGGAGGTGAGAAAACAGGCGGCGGCCTTCCAGCAGTATCTCCCTCGTCGATCCAGCTCTTCGGGGAAGGCTGTCTCAAAGGGACAGCCTCGGCCGTCTGCTAGCTCCTCGCACCGGCAGGTGCAGAAGGAGAGCGTTGCTTCTCGCGCCCCTCCTGAGGGAGCCTGGCAAAAGAGGCGGCGCTCTCGTGGCAAGCCTTCAGAGCCTAAGGTCGATCTGAGGACCGTCCTTCAGGCGAAGAAGGCTGCCACTAAGCGGTCCTAGCTGCGGCTGGATCGCTCAGAGCTGCCCCCCCCGGGTTGGAACGACCGAGGTCGTCTTCCCCCCGGAGCTCTCGGGAGATCAGTGCTGTGTTCCCGCCGTCACAGACGCTTCGGGCCTCACTGATCTCCCGCACATGTGCGCTGTCTTCGCTGCCTCCAACAGGACTTGCGGCTGGACAGCAAACGTGTGCACCCACCGAAAATCGTTCCCGACTTCTCCCTGCCGGTCAGCCGCTTCAGGGGATCGGGAACGAGGCTCGGTTGACACCCGTGGCCAGCCTCGAGAGGCTGGTTCCCTTAGTAGATTATCTTGGCGCATGGACATGCCTTCCGAGTGTATCTACATGGGTCCTGCAGACTGTAGAGCTGGGTTACAGACTGCAGTTCGGTTCTCCTCCCCCGAAGTTCAACGGGGTGGTCCGGACTGTGGTCGGCCCAGAGCAGGTTCGGGTTATGGAACAAGAAGTACAGGCCCTGTTAGCCAAGGAAGCCATAGAGCGGGTTCCGTTGGCGAACAGGGACTCCGGGTTCTACAGCCGGTACTTTATAGTTCCCAAGAAGGATGGTGGGTTGCGTCCGATAATAGATCTCAGGCTCCTGAATCGGTCTCTGAGGAGATTCAGGTTCAGGATGCTCACAATTCCAGCCATCGTGAGTCAGATCCAGCCCGAGGACTGGTTCGTCACGATAGATCTAAAGGACGCATACTTCCATATTTCCATCCTTCCAACCCACAGGAGGTTCCTGAGGTTTGCTTTCGGGGGCGAAGCGTACCAATATCGGGTTCTTCCCTTCGGCCTGGCACTCTCCCCTCGCACCTTCACCAAGTGTATGGATGCAGCGCTGGCTCCGCTGAGACTCCAGGGCATCCGTATACTAAATTACATCGACGACTGGCTCATATTGGCCAGATCGCTCGAGATGGCGGTTCGGCATCGAGATGTCGTTCTGGCCCACATAAGGTGCTTGGGGCTGAGACTCAACACGAAGAAAAGCGTGTTGACGCCCTCCCAGAGGACCACGTTCCTGGGAGTCGTATGGGATTCCACGTCAATGCGGGCACGTTTGTCTCCCGCACGCGTGGAATCCATACTGGCGAACGTCTCCAGAGTGAAGCCAGGCCGCAGCCTCACTGTGAAGCAGTTCCAGAGACTGCTGGGGCTCATGGCAGCAGCGTCCAACGTGATACCTTTTGGCCTGCTGCATATGAGACCCCTACAGTGGTGGCTGAGGGCCAGGGGGTTTTCCCCGAGGGGAAATCCGTTTCGTATGATCAGAGTAACGCGCAGATGCCTTCGTTCCCTCATCATATGGCGGAAACCTTGGTTCCTGTCCCAGGGGCCAGTGCTGGGAGCATCATGTTGCCGGAAAGCCGTTTCAACAGATGCCTCCCTCACTGGTTGGGGCGCGGTCATGGAAGGCCGCTTTGCGAGAGGTCTGTGGGAGACCCGGCATTCTTCATGGCACATCAACTGACTGGAGATGCTGGCGGTCTACAAAGCTCTGAGGAGCTTTTACCCGGACCTCCGCGGCCACCATGTCCTGATACGCTCAGACAACACTTCGGTTGTCGCGTATCTCAATCACCAGGGGGGTTTGAGGTCGCGCCCTCTATGCAGACTGGCGCATCAAATCCTCCTGTGGTCCCAGGGGAAGTTATCGTCCCTCAGGGCGATATACATTCCCGGGGACCAAAACCAGGGAGCAGACATCCTGTCGAGGCAGGGGCTGAGGCCCGGGGAGTGGCGACTCCACCCAGAGGTGGTGGAGGCCATGTGCGAGAGATTCGGCCCAGTGGAAGTGGACTTGCTCGCGTCTCGAGAGACGTCCCACTGTCCACTGTGGTTCTCTCTCAGGCATCCAGCCCCGTTGGGACTGGACGCCATGATACAGACGTGGCCGAGGCTGCGTCTGTACGCATTTCCCCCGATCGCTCTGCTCCCGGGAGTTCTGGAGCGGGTCCGCCGGGAGGGCATCAGCCTGCTCTTAGTAGCACCCCGGTGGCCCACTCGAGTATGGTTCTCGGACATCATAACTCTGCTAGACGGCTCTCCATGGCAGGTTCCTCTGAGGAGGGATCTGCTCTCTCAGGCAGGGGGCACAATATTTCACCCCCGGCCGGAGCTGTGGAGCCTCTGGGTCTGGCCCCTGAGGGGGCTCGGTACCTAGAGGCGGGCCTGTCAGCAGAGGTAGTCGAGACCTTACTCAGCTCCAGGGCTCCTTCTACCAGGAGACTGTACAGCCTCAAGTGGAATGTATTTTCCACTTGGTGTAGAGAGCGTGAGGTGGACCCAGTTAACTGCCCAGTGGCTTCAGTGCTGGAGTTCCTCCAAGATCGCTTCTCCGCTGGTCTTACCCCGTCCACCCTGAAGGTGTACGTGGCTGCCCTTGGGGCTTTCCACGCGCCTCTAGGTGATGGACCTTTGGGGAAGCACCACCTGGTTGTACAGTTCCTCCGTGGGGCTCGGAGGATGAGGCCGGTAGCTCGCTCCAGAGTCCCAACCTGGGACCTAGCGGTGGTTCTGGAAGGGCTGGCTGAGGCCCCCTTCGAGCCACTGGAGCTGGCTGAGCCTAAGAACCTGACCTTGAAGGTGGCCTTTCTACTCGCCATTACCTCTCTGAGGAGAGTGGGGGATCTCCAGGCTTTGGCGGTCACGCCAACTTGCCTGGAGTTTGCCCCTGGCAGAGTGAGGGCCATTCTTCACCCTAGACCGGGTTACATTCCCAAGGTTCCATCTCAGGGAGCTCGGTCCCTGGTTCTTCAGGCTTTCCATCCCCCTCCCCACCTGACGGCGGAAGAGGGGAGACTTCATCTGCTCTGCCCGGTCAGAGCTCTGGGTATTTATCTAGAGAAGTCTTCCCAGTGGAGGAGGTCAGACCAGTTGTTGGTGTGCTTTGGCTCACCCAAGAAGGGGCTGCCTGCGTCAACTCAGACGATCAGTAACTGGATCGTCCAGGCTATAGCCACGGCTTATAGGGTGCGCAATTTGCCTTCACCCATGGCCGTGAGGGCCCATTCCACCAGGAGCATGGCTTCATCTGTGGCCCTCCTTTCTGGCGTCTCGCTTCAAGAGGTATGCGAGGCGGCCGGGTGGGCCACCCCGCACACCTTCATACGTTTCTACAGTCTGCACCTCCCGGTGACGCCTGGTGCTCGAGTTCTTGCGTCCTGAGTGTGCCTGGGTCTCCAGCTTCACACTGGGACGTGGGGTGATTTCGGTGTGGCCTAGTGGGTATTAACGTTCCCAGAGTGTTGTCACTCGACGACGCAGTTCGAGTTCCCTCGAAGGGGAACGTCTCGGGTTATGACTATAACCCTTGTTCCCCGAGAAGGGAACGAGACACTGCGTCTCGTCGCCACACCTATCACGGTTAGAGCGCTTGCTTCATCGCAAAAGAGCTAATGTGTGTGTGCATCAGCTTCCTTTTTGTATCTTCCGGGTATGCCGTCATCTACTACGTCACGACGCACCACCAATCAGATTGGCTTGATTTCATTCATACTTCAGATGCGTAACGCTGTGGGCGTTCCCAGAGTGTTGTCACTCGACGACGCAGTGTCTCGTTCCCTTCTCGGGGAACAAGGGTTATAGTCATAACCCGAGACGTTTTATTTGTATTGTGACTCCTGAGACACTGAGAATGTGCAGATGAACGTCCATCTCTGTGTCCATATTCAGTCATGTGACCATCATCACTGCTACACTTCCACTAGATGAAGCGCCATCACTAAAGTCAGATCATGAATCATGAGTCTGTTCAGAAAGTATCAGGACTGATTGTGAATCTCTAATCAGAGTTGATGGTGTCACTCCATCTATCATGAAGCCTCATGTGTGTCTGAAATCATCAGATGGAGAAGAAACAGGCTGTTAAAGATGGAGACATATTAGAGCTTGTTCACGTTTCATGATCTTGTGTGGAGATTCAGAACCAGTCCAGAGACTTTTACAACAGACCTTGAATATGAAAACATGCTTGACTGTGTAGAACATGCAAAATACCTTTTATATTTTCATTGTTGACACTTTCTATTGACTTTGGCTATAATATTCAATAAACTCATGATTTGAGCAGATTTTCACTGAAGATTGAAGTCTGAAGCTGCAGGTTTTTCTGTCAATCCTGAAGATTGAGCTGCATATGAAGAACAGAAGCATCATTATGAGAAACTCAAACACAACATCATCCATGATCAAAGAGGTCAAAGGTCACCTCAGAGGTCACAGCTCATCAAATATATTTCTTTAAACAGTGTTATATCAGAAATCATTGAGTCAATCTGAATGAGTGAGTGTTGAGAAGAGCTGAGGAGCTTCTAATATCAGTGTGTTGAAGTGTTGTTTCTCTCTCTCTGCTGGAGTGTGTGTTCACTCGAGTGGAATAGAGGTTTTTGTACGAGCGTTTCATTAGATTGTATCACTGTGGTGGACATTCGGTGGAGGAACCAAACTGGTGATCGGTAAGTCTGTCTATTTAATTACCTAATAAAAAAATACAGTTTAGATTTCAGAAAGTGTTTTACAGTTGAAACAAGAACAACATTTATTAATGATAATGATTATTAGATTTTGTGCCGAAACTTTACTTGAAGCCTTTATGTATAATGCATTATAAAGATATTCATAATGTAGATTATAATGCCTTATATCTTTTCATTAATAACTGTAACCAAAGTTAAAAGGTGTAACAATGAATAGATAATATTATTATGTGTTATAACTGTGGTTACAATTATTCATGAGATCATACATGCAATATAATATGTATAACAATTCATAGTTAATACATTAAAATACTTTTATAATGCATTGTGTATAAAGGCTTTAAGTGTTACTGATATTGTTTAATAATTATTTAATCTAAATCAATGATATTGTCATGTTTATACATTCAGAAGAACGGCATTATTCCTTTCAACAACAAAATCTAAACATATTTCCATAAAGCGTCTCACTATGAGTTTATTGAGTTTATTACAGGTTTGTTTTCCTTCATTTATTTCTACACTGAGTTCATATATAGTTCATCTTTTATTGTAGATATCATACATGGAGAAAAGAGATTTGACATCAGAATGTAAATGTTGTACTTTCTGTAGTTCAGTCAATGATACTGAATCTCTTTTGCTCATGTTGTGATTATAATTCAGTGCTTTATAATACAAACACAATTTATGTGTGACTTTTAATTCTGAGTTGAATATCTCAGTAAAATGTAAGAACTTTATGTCCTGAGTTAAAAACTGCTGTGATGAAATCAGTCGGTGTATTACAATGTTGAGTTTGATTGATGAGGTTTGATGTAAATGTATATAGTGATTGTGTAGTTTGTATATTGTATATATATCAGCTGTAGTGATGTTGAAGGACATGAAGGATCAGATTGTGATTGTGATTTGTCCTGCTGTTGAAATGCTGTGAATGAAAGTGCAGTGTGTTTTCTTTGTGTTTGTGAATGTGTTGTGTTTGTCTCCTGCAGCTGGTCCCACAGTGAAGCCCTCAGTGTCTCTGCTGCCGCCCTTTTCTCTGCAGATCTCTGGAGGCTCAGCCGCACTGCTCTGCCTGCTCAGCTCTTACTCTCCACAGGGGGCGCTGGTGAGCTGGACACTGGACGGGTCAGAGGTCACCGAGGGGGTTCTGACCAGCGCAGAGAGCCAGCAGGACGGCCGCTACAGCCGCAGTAGCGTCCTGACCCTCAGCAAAGCACGCTGGGAAGCGGGAGAGGTGTACGTCTGCAGAGTAACACATGATGGAGCTCCTCATGAGGTCTCGTTCCACAAGAGCTCTGAGTGCTGATGTTTCTCTCCTGAAGATGAGCCGTATCTGAGTGTCCTGTGTCAGGCAGGATTCACATGAGTCTAGTGCTGCAGCTGTAGTGATTTACAACTCAATACTGAAAGAGAGCTCGCATGTGTCAAAGCACTGTGTGATCTTTCAATCTGCTGTGTTTGCTGCAACATTCAATAAAGCTTCTCAACAAGTTCACTTTGTGTCTGACAACATCATTCAACTAACAGATGAAGATGCAGGTGCTTTTCAGAAGGTTGATCAGTAGCAGTAAATCAGTCAAATAAAGCTCTTGGGGTTTGAACATGGTCTCTGGAGACAGAGCTGCTCTATTCTGAGAGGATCACAATCACTCCACCCTGACAATGCAAATGGGATTTTCAGTCTCACTCTTTGATTGGTTACAGGATCTGGACTGGAACAGACCACTTTCACTTCTGCTACACATTTACATGCGGAAGAAGGTGCTGAACTTTAATATAGAAAAATATTATAAAAACACAAATCAAGAATGAGCCGTTGTGACAGTAATTGTGTAAGAATGTAAATCTTTCTGTGGGTCAAATGGAAAGCATCTCGTCCAGACAGCAGAAGTGACTGAATGCAGTCTGTTCAGTTTGATTGACAGGGATCATATATTACACCTAAAACATGATGATCATATTAAAACACTGACTCATTCTCTTCATAAACACAGATTGATGTTAATTGTAATGATATAGTGTTATTAGTGTTCTCTTTATCACTGTGTGAACACATCTTTACTGATGGTCAGATGATGATGATGATGCTGAAAGTCATGTTTGTTGGTTGATGAAGAAGAGCTCTTGATCATGTCATGTTCAGGTCATAGAGCTATAAACACATGCAGAGCAGTGAAGCATGTGGCGCTCATGAACACACACTCTGAATGCAAAAGCTGCTGTAGACTGAGCTCACGACGAGACCGAAGAGAGATCAGGACCATATACAGACTCACCTCAGACTCATCAGAGTCAAACAGCTTTACTGACAAGAGTTGTGTAGGGAAGCCTCGCTAACAGGGTCGGCTCAAGGCTTCAGAATGTGTGTTGATTTTGATCAGCAATTGAGATGAACCGGATCATTGGGCCAATCAGAAGACACAGGAGTTGTAGTTGTAGCAGAGATGAAATGCTCAAGGTGAACACACACCTCGAGGCTAGGGGTATAAAAACAAAAAATCAAGTCAGGAATCTTGGTGTGATTTTAGAGGCGGACCTTAGTTTCAGTCGTCATGTAAAAGCAATAACTAAATCAGCAAACTGTTGTAAATCTCAGAAGTGAAGGCCAGGAGACCTGGATGTGTCTTCAGCAGATTCTGTCAGGGTTCTGTCACTTCTGTGGAGCATATTATTGGGTTTGTGACAGAACTCTGACACTCCCGGTTTGGTCTTGTGTTTGTGTGAGCTCATGGTTTGTCAAGTGTTCCTTCACTCTAAAAAAAAAAAGGTTCCATATTGCACCAAAAATAGTTCTTGGCTCGTAATCATAGGGGAACCTTTTTTAGTGCTATATAGCACCATTTTTGGTGCTTCAGTGGTTCTTCAGCGGTTCTTCAGAGGTTCTTCACCGGTTCTTCAGAGGTTCTTCACCGGTTCTTTGACTAAGGTGCTATATAGCACCTCTGAAGAACCACTGAAGCACCAAAATTGGTGCTATATAGCACTAAAAAAGGTTCCCTTATGATTACGAGACTTGTTTTTTAGAGTGTTGTGTCATGTGCTCTCATGTCTATTGTCTTGACCCCGCCCCTCTTGTTACCTAATTATTGATTAATTTGCCCCACCTGTTCTCCATTATCACCTGCCTTGTTTGTTCCCTATTTAGTCTCCTTGTGTTTGCTGTCCTGTGCTGGATCGTTGTCTCCTGTTCCCTGCCCTGCTTCATGTTCCTGACCCTTGTGTTTTGTCCTTGGCAAGTTTGGTTTTCCCCCTCGTGGGTGTCTGCCTTTGTTTTATTTTATTATTTATTTAATTTTATATAAACCCATATTCCTCCTGCAATTGAGTCCTCGCTCCTTTTCACCCATACCCACCGTGACAGATTCTTCATTGAGAACACATGTTGTTGGGAGCCGCAGTCCATCAAGTCTACTAAGGCAGTAAACATTGATTTTAGGGGTCAGGGGAGACGAAGCAAATGGGTGATGACCTATGGAGGGTGGGATGGTGTCCCCTTGGTAGTTGGTGCCCTACACAGACCACATATTCTGCATATACAGAACGACAGTACTGGAGTCACTGCAGTAAAAGCTTTATTAGTATGAAAGTGCAGCTCGACTGTGAATGTGATATTACTTTATATAACAGATCTATAAGCAAGAACTTTATAACTTACCTTTCAGACAAAATCTGATTAGTTAGTCTGCAGATTATTTCCACGACCACTGGTGAAAGAAAACACTGAGCAATCCTGGAGTGAGAGAAAACACATGAAGAACAGCTGCTATTTCTGCTTGACTCGCATCGTCTCCTACTGTGATCTGGAACACACACAATAAAACATCCCAGAGCTGTCATAATCAATATCAGCACTGACCGTTATTTCAGATACAAATACATCACTACATATAAATGTAGTCTTTATAAACTTTGCTAAACTCTGTCATTGTGTTGTGTGTGATGGTCCATCAGCAGCTGCAGTATCTCTCAGCTGTATCAGTGCAGTCACTGTGACGTCTGACTGACACAGGTTTTTGTACGACTCTTTATCACTGTGTGAACACATAACCACTGTGATAACTCTGACAGTAATAATCTCCTGTATCTTCAGTCTGGACTCCACTGATGCTCAGAGTGAAATCAGTTCCATATCTGGCTCCACTGCCACTGAATCTAGATGGAGTTCCTGACTGGAGGGTGTTTATGCTATAAATCAGGAGTTTAGGAGCTTCTCCAGGTTTCTGCTGATACCAGGCTAAGTCATTACTGCTTAGTCCTACATCCATGTGACACTCTATTGAAGCTGTTTGACCCTGTTGGACAGTTTTAACTTCAGGTTGAGTCAGAGTGACTCCTCTGGATCCTGAAGAAGAGAAAAGAAAATCAATCAGTGTTTAAAACTACTATCATCATATACTTTTACAAGAACACCAAAACCAGAGTCAACATGTTTGTCTCACCTTGAATAAAGAGTGAAATGGTCCAGATGAAGATGTTGATGGTGTTCATTGTTGTTCTTGTGTCTTGTGTGATGATGAAGATTGTGTTCTGTTCTGCTCTCAGTCATGAAGTGTTAAACTCACAGCACTATAAACACTCTCAGACTGAAGCATGTGCTGACAATGCAAAGAAGTGGGCAGGATTTACAACAGCTTGTGCTCAGAACAAACTCACACACACTAGAGTTACACAATGATCATTACATTCTAATGTCATTTTTCATAACTATTGTTGAATCCAGAGGGAGGTCAAGGGTCAGTGAATAGTTTTCTCTTAAATAAATACAGTTTTCTAAATACTTTTTGACATCTCTAATCAGAGTTGATGGTTTCAGTCTATCTATCATGTGTGTCTGAAATCATCAGATACTGTCTAACACTTGATGGCTGCTCTGTCAAGTCCTTCGTTTTTAAGGTTTTTAATTTATTTTTATGTTTTAAAAAAAAAATCCTTGGTTATTTGCACATTAAGGGAACATACCATTTTATTGTATTTGTAATATTATGGGAACGTTACTTTTAAATGTTCTCTGAACGCTCTGAAACAAGCAGCAGCATTTGTCAAATGAAAACATGAAAAATGAAGCATGAATAATGTTGTTGTGCTAATGTTTTGAAAATATTATTAAAGACCAGGGCCCGTAAGATTTATAAAAAATCTTAATGCAAAGAGCGAAACATGAAGAGGGAGAAGAAATGAGTTGCACACAATGCATGAGTGAGTTCATAAGATCAGGGATCATGTTTGAGATGATCTTATTAGAGACACGCTAACATCTCAGACAGCGCAGAAATGCCATAGCGCCAGAAATGGAAGTAATCAATACATTAACATGTTTGGCTACTGGATAAGCGATGATTTGGGTCTGTCACAACCTTCTATACGCAAAGTGATCACACAGTTACATTAATTTCAGAACCTTATTGTGTCGCTGTTCATTTCCTATCAAATACATTATGTACAACATTAACAGCACGGTAAATGAAAAATAAAGAAACAATAATTATTATAAATATATATATATATATGGGTGCTGGTCAAAAAGTTTATTCATTTCATTAATAGAATTCAAAAAGTGAAACTTATATATTATATTCATTTATTACACACAGACTGATATATTTCAAATTTTTATATATTTTAATTTTGATGATTATAACTGACAACTAAGGAATATCCCAAATATCTCAGAAAATTTGAATATTACTTAAGACCAATACAAAGAAAGTATTTTTAGAAATCTTGGCCAACTGAAAAGTATGAACATGAAAAGTATGAGCATTTCCAGCACTCAATACTTAGTTGGCTTACTCCTTTTGCCTGAATTACTGCAGCAATGCGGCGTGAGGAGATCAGTCTGTGGCTCTGCTCAGGTGTTATGAGAGCCCAGGTTGCTCTGATAGTGGCCTTCAGCTCTTCTGCATTGTTGAGTCTGGCATATCGCATCTTCCTCTTCACAATGCCCCATAGATTTTCCATGGGGTTAAGGTCAGGCGAGTTTGCTGGCCAATTAAGAACAGGGATACCATGGTCCTTAAACCAGGTACTGGTTGCTTTGGCTCTGTGTGCAGGTGCCAAGTCCTGTTGGAAAATTAAATCTGCATCTCCATAAAGTTGGTCAGCAGCAGGAAGCATGAAGTGCTCTAAAACTTCCTGGTATATGGCTGTGTTGACCTTGGACCTCAGAAAACACAGTGGACCAACACCAGCGGATGACATGGCACCCCAAACCATCACTGACTGTGGAAACTTTACACTGGACCTCAAGCAGCGTGGATTGTGTGCCTCTCCTCTCTTCCTCCAGATTCTGGGACCCTGATTTCCAAAGGAAATGCAAAATTTACTTTCATCAGAGAACATAACTTTGGACCACTCAGCAGCAGTCCAGTCCTTTCTGTCTTTAGCCCAGACGAGACGCTTCTGACGCTGTCTGTTGTTCAAGAGTGCGACAGCTGAAACTCATGTCTTGCATACGTCTGTGCGTAGTGGTTCTTGAACGGTGCTTGTACACTTTTTTCTTCCACATCTTTTCCTTCCCTTCACCTCTCTATTAATGTGCTTGGACAGCCAACCTCTTTTGCAATGACCTTTTGTGTCTTGCCCTCCTTGTGCAAGGTGTCAATGGTCGTCTTTTGGACCATTGTCAAGTCAGCAGTCTTTCCCCATGATTGTGTAGCCTACAGAACTAGACTGAGAGACCATTTAAAGGCCTTTGCAGGTGTTTTGAGTTCATTAGCTGATTAAAGTGTGGCACCAGGTGTCTTCAATATTGAACTTTTTCACAATATTCTAATTTTCTGAGATACTGAATTTGGGATTTTCCTTAGTTGTCAGTTATAATCATCAAAATTAAAAGAAATAAACATTTGAAATATATCAGTCTGTGTAATGAATGAATATAATATACAAGTTTCACTTTTTGATATATATACAGAGAGAGAGAGAGAGATCACTGCTTGTTTGTAACTTGATCAATAATTACATACATTCCAATAACATTTACCTGGATTAATAACAAACAAAATTAAAATAAACGTAATAGATCCAATAAAATAATATCAATCACCTCATCCTTGAATCCTAGCCAAAAATGGCTAATGAGCATTGCATCCATTTTTCTAGAGGTTTGTCTCCAATACTGGGAACCTTAACACATACAGTACACACAAAGGACACTACGCCAGTAACAGAATAACTAAACAAATGACAATACAATATAATACAAATCGTGAGAGTTTTATTACCTCGTGTTCCTTCTGAATCCATTATTTCGTTCCAGTTTGAATCCAGTCCTTAGATACGCTTGAAGTTTCTGAACAATGCCTGTAACACTGGCCTCAGCTTCAGTAAACCTTACCACCACAACACTTTTGGGAACTGGTTTGCCATATAGCACTTAAAGTTGGAAACAGATTTAACATTTGATGAACTCTCTAGTAGTATTTAGTTTACATATGAACCCTGTTGAAAAGACTCACAGTTAAGAGCAGTAATATTAACTAATAAAAAGAAGGTTTTCAAACCTTGTCCAACTTCGGCTTGCACGGGGCGTTGTTGTGAGAACAGATCCAGATGATGCTGGTCTTGTGAAAGAGAAATGTCGCTGAACTGGTGTTGAAGCAAATGCTGAAGTTGATGGGGTGTTTTGCGGCATCTCAATTGGGTCACCATGGACTTCATAATGAGCCCTTAATGTCAAGACCAACGAGCTGAAAGACCCTTCAGCATTGGGAAAGATTGCAACGTTTGAATCATCAGTCAAACAAAGACTGTCACTGCTGACCTACACCAGAAAGAACAAGAATTAGCCGAGTAAAATAGTATGTCATTTTAAAGCCAGACATATTCAATTCATTTTAATCAAGTTATGTAGCAGGCCAATGTTGCATCTATAACAGTTCTGTAAAGTAATATGAAGGTAAATGTAAAACCTCTGTGCAACAGCAACTTAAAATGTTTATCTCACCCTTACTTTCTTTATATAACTTATGGAAAATATGGGCTGGCATATGTTCTATGCCAGAGCTTCTCATGCTTGGTCCTTGACTGTAGCTCTGCACATGTTAGAGTACTAATGAGCTCATCAGGAAGCATTATGTAAGGTGTGTTTGTTGTTTTGGATGTCTCCCATATTTAACACACCTGACATAGTACTCTAAAAACTGAAATAGATGTGCCATACAAGAAAACTGCAGTGCTACATGGCATGAGAAACACTGGCATAGAACACAGACCAGCCCATATTTTCCACAACTGTTATTAATAACGTAAGGATGAGATATATAAATTGATGTTGCACAGAGGTTTTACATTTACTGCCGAATCACATTACAAAACTGTTATAGATATAAATATTTCCCAGTTATAGAAATCGATTCAAGTGAACTGACAGCTGAGATGTCAAATATATTAGAAGCAAACCTAAAAATCTTTAGTAGATTTCATACACACATTAGCAAAAAGTGTTACAATGCATGTATAGCTCTACATTTATTCATACTCACATGCTAATAGGTCGTTTACTAAGACCAAACTATTCGTTTAGGACTATTCCATTTCGTTCCTGGAGGGCCACGACCAGCAGAGTTCAGTTGAACTTAATCAAACAAATCAGAACCATCGAATCAAGCTCTTCAGGATTATTACATTATTACAGGCAGGTGTGTTTGATTCAGACAGCTCTATGACACAAACACAACAGGAAGGAAGCACAATATAGAGGGAGGAAAACACACAAGGACCAGGTGAGCACAATTACACAAAAAACACAAGCACTATTAGAAAGCAGTTATAATGCCCCAACATTCCAGGGCTCTCATTTATAACTGTCCTACGTTTGATCTAAGATCGTTTCATCTCGTCTTTTTTCGTCAACGATATTGCATGTTGATATAGTCACAGTATCGTTTATGGACGTTTGTGTCATTTCGTCTTTATAATTTCACATATCAATACTCAATAACATTACTCTTATAGCATGCAGTGTACATGCATCGTGTAAATTCCCTTTACTTGCCAATGGAAACTTTTCTTGAGTTGGCAGAGGCTATTGTAGATGCATTCTAGATTCTAGATGCCATTTAGTGCATATACATTATTATCTTGTAGGTCTATTAAGTAGGCTACCTGTTTTTTACACTTTATTTTTATTTAAAAGGAAATGCCTCTCCAAGCTGATTAGCGATGGGTATATGAAAAAGAAAGGGATCGGGAAAAAGGAGACTCGGACTCTCACTTATCAGATCGGGTTCAACCAGACAGTGGTAGGCATATTTAATATGAAAGTTTTTCTTTTTCCATAATTTAGTGGTTTCCATAACCCCTAAATTAGCCTTTAAAAAAGAGACGCTCTAATATTTACACATGCACACGCGAATCAACTTTCTCCTGCCGCAGCTGCTGTTCGGTCTTGATTGACAGATGTCTCGCCCAATCAGCGGTCAGTATTCCATACCTACCTTTTCCATTTTGTCCGACTTGTTGTTGTGTTTTCTTATTTGTTAATTTGTTGTTGGACTTGCCATTGCGTTTATAATTTGTTATTTTGTTTTCAGAATTGTGATTTGTTTTGCACTTCTCAGCCACTGTGGATAATAGCCCGACCGCTCTCGACACAACAGTGCAACCGCGCTGGAACTTGAAGTGAACAAAACGTCCTGTAGTGGCGGCATTCACACAGCTCCCAGTTCCCTGCCCTGAGCAACCTGGCAAGATAAAGTTTCATTTCTCAACCATTCTCTCAAGAAGAGGAATCAGTCTGTCCATTCTCTCCCTGCTCTTTCTTTTTCTTAAATTAGTATTTTTTTCTGCACTTTCTTTAAATATAAATTAGATCTGTGCAGGGCTGTTTCTTCATCCCGCTCCTGCTATATGATCTATTCCGCTCCCTCCCATTCGCGCTTAAAATTCACTCCGTGCTCACCGCTATAAATTATTTTATTCCCGACCCGACCGATCCCGCTAAATTTAGATTTAGTTTCCAGAATCTCTCATTTGAATTTCTCCTACAGAAAGAGAGAGACTGGGGATAACAAATGTAAAATGTTGGCTATATAATCATTTTATTTATTTTGTCTCATACTTCATAAGGGGTTTTTGAACCAAAAACCCCTTATGAAGAAAACAAAAACAAGGACCGTGACGTCGCCCGGTACGGCGCAGCCGGGGCCCCACCCTGGAACCAGGCCTGGAGTTGGGGCTCGTTTGCGAGCGCCTGGTGGCCGGGCCTTCCCCCACGGGGTCCGGCCGGGCTCAGCCCAAAGGAGCGACGTGGGGACACCTTCCCGTGGGCTCACCACTCACGGGAGGGACCGTAAGGGGCCGGTGCAAAGCGAATCGGGCGGCAGTCGAAGGCGGGGGCCTAGACGACCCGATCCCTGGACACGGAAACTGGCTCTTGGGACATGGAATGTCACCTCGCTGGCGGGGAAAGAGCCTGAGATTGTGCGTGAGGTTGAGAGGTTCCGACTAGAGATAGTCGGAATCACCTCCACGCACGGCTTGGGCTCTGGAACCACACTCCTCGAGAGGGGATGGACTCTTCACCACTCTGGAGTTGCCCATGGTGAGAGGCGGCGGGCTGGTGTGGGTTTGCTTATAGCCCCCCAGCTCTGCCGCCATGTGTTGGAGTTTACCCCGGTGAACGAGAGGGTCGTTTCCCTGCGGCTTCGGCTCGGGGATAGGTCTCTCACTGTTGTGTGTGCCTACGGGCCAAACAGCAGTGCAGAGTACCCGGCCTTCTTGGTGTCCCTGGGAGGGGTGCTGGAGAGTGCTCCGACTGGGGACTCCGTCGTTCTACTGGGGGACTTCAACGCCCACGTGGGCAATGACAGTGAAACCTGGAGGGGCGTGATTGGGAGGAACGGCCCCCCTGATCTGAACCCGAGTGGTGTTCAGTTATTGGACTTCTGTGCTAGTTACAGTTTGTCCATAACGAACACCATGTTCAAGCATAAGGGTGTCCATCAGTGCACATGGCACCAGGACACCCTAGGTCGTAGGTCAATGATCGACTTTGTGGTCGTTTCATCTGACCTGCGGCCGTATGTCTTGGACACTCGGGTGAAGAGAGGGGCGGAGCTGTCAACTGATCACCACCCGGTGGTGAGTTGGATCCGATGGCGGGGGAGGAAGCTGGATAGACTCGGTAGACCCAAACGTACTGTGAGGATCTGCTGGGAAACGTTTGGCCGAGTCTCCTGTCAGAGAGATCTTCAACTCCTGCCTCCGGCAGAACTTCGACCAGATCACGAGGGAGGCTGGAGATATTGAGTCCGAGTGGACCATGTTCTCCACCTCCATTGTCAAAGCGGCTGCTCGGAGCTGTGGACGCAAGGTCTCCGGTGCCTGTCGAGGCGGCAATCCCCGAACCCGGTGGTGGACACCGGAAGTAAGGGATGCCGTCAAGCTGAAGAAGGAGTCCTATCGGGCCTGGCTGGCTTGTGGGACTCCTGAGGCAGCTGACAGGTACCGGCAGGCTAAACGGACTGCAGCCCGGGTGGTTGTGGAGGCAAAAACTCGGGCCTGGGAAGAGTTCGGTGAGGCCATGGAAAAGGACTATCGGCTGGCCTCGAAGAGATTCTGGTAAACCGTCCGGCGCCTCAGGAGGGGGAAGCAGTGCCCTACCAACGCTGTTTACAATGGCGATGGGCGGCTGTTGACCTCGACTGGGGATGTTGTCGGACGGTGGAAGGAATACTTCGAGGATCTCCTCAATCCCGCCGTCACGTCTTCCATTGAGGAAGCAGAGGCTGGGGGCTCAGAGGAGGACTCGTCCATCACCCAAGCTGAAGTCACCGAGGTGGTCAAGAAACTCCTCGGTGGCAAGGCACCGGGGGTGGATGAGATCCACCCTGAGTACCTCAAGTCTCTGGATGTTGTGGGGCTGTCTTGGCTGACACGCCTCTGCAGCATCGCGTGGCGGTCGGGGACAGTGCCTCTGGGATGGCAAACCGGGGTGGTGGTCCCTCTTTTTAAGAAGGGGGACCGGAGGGTGTGTTCCAACTATAGGGGGGTCACACTTCTCAGCCTCCCCGGGAAAGTCTATGCCAGGGTACTGGAGAGGAGAATTCGGCCGATAGTGGAACCTCGGATTCAGGAGGAACAGTGTGGTTTTCGTCCTGGTCGCGGAACACTGGACCAGCTCTATACCCTTTACAGGGTGCTGGAGGGTTCATGGGAGTTTGCCCAACCAGTCCACATTTGTTTTGTGGATTTGGAGAAGGCATTCGACTGTGTCCCTCGCGGTGTCCTGTGGAGGGTGCTGGGGGAATATGGGGTCCGGGGTCCTTTGCTGAGGGCTGTCCGGTCCCTGTATGACCGAAGCAGGAGTTTGGTCCGCATTGCCGGCAGTAAGTCAGACTTGTTCCCGGTGCATGTTGGACTCCGGCAGGGCTGCCCTTTGTCGCCGGTTCTGTTCATAATTTTTATGGACAGAATTTCTAGGCGCAGCCAAGGGCCGGAGGGTGTCAGGTTTGGGGACCACACGGTTTCGTCTCTGCTCTTTGCGGATGACGTTGTCGTGTTGGCCCCTTCTAACCAGGACCTTCAGCATGCACTGGGACGGTTTGCAGCCGAGTGTGAAGCGGCTGGGATGGGGATCAGCACCTCCAAATCCGAGGCCATGGTCCTCAGTCGGAAAAGGGTGGCTTGCCCACTTCAGGTTGGTGGAGAGTTCCTGCCCCAAGTGGAGGAGTTCAAGTATCTAGGGGTCTTGTTCACGAGTGAGGGGAGGATGGAACGGGAGATTGACAGACGGATCGGTGCAGCTTCTGCAGTAATGCGGTCGATGTACCTGTCTGTCGTGGTGAAGAAAGAGCTAAGCCGTAAGGCGAAGCTCTCGATTTACCGGTCAATCTACGTTCCTACTCTCACCTATGGTCATGAGCTTTGGGTCATGACCGAAAGGATAAGATCCCGGATACAGGCGGCCGAAATGAGCTTTCTCCGCAGGGTGGCTGGGCGCTCCCTTAGAGATAGGGTGAGAAGCTCAGTCACTCGGGAGGAATTCGGAGTAGAGCCGCTGCTCCTCCACATCGAGAGGGGTCAGCTGAGGTGGCTCGGGCATCTGTTTCGGATGCCTCCTGAACGCCTTCCTGGGAAGGTGTTTCGGGCATGTCCAACCGGGAGGAGGCCCCGGGGAAGACCAAGGACACGCTGGAGGGACTATGTCTCCCGGCTGGCCTTGGAACGCCTCGGTGTCCCCCCGGAAGAGCTAGAGGAAGTGTCTAGGGAGAGGGAAGTCTGGGCATCTCTGCTTAGACTGCTGCCCCCGCGACCCGGCCCCGGATAAGCGGAAGAAGATGGATGGATGGATGGATTGTCTCATACTGTCAACGCCGTAAAAAAAATGTCACAGAGAAAAATAGGCTAAATCAAATATGACATCTGTCACTCAAAACTATAAGCCAAAATACAAATAAAACTAAAACTGTTGACTTACTAGCTGTACCGCAAAATGAATGAATGAATGAATGAATGAATGAATGAATGAAGAGCGCGCCGCGCTCACTCGTTGAAATCTGAACTCAAAGCAGAGATAAACGAAACGTGGGATGTACGCAGGAGATTCACTCATCATACCGTGGTTGACTGTTTTGTTCTATTTCAGCAGCGAAAATAGTTTCAAACAAACAGCAGAACTACAGCGCATCTGACATGACTGGCTTAAAGTTGGCGAATTTAGGGACCGTCTCTAAAGTTATATACAACATTGGTAACGTTATAAACGTTTCTAACTTCAATAGCATTTGAAGAGAATGACAGTCATAAAACTGACTGTAAAGTGTTCATCTAGGTGTCAGGTATGATGCACATGTTTTGATATTTAATAAAATAAACTGTCAAATCATATGAAAATATGGATATGCATTATTTCACTAGGATACAGTTTGGGCTCTTACACAAAATATACTAGATTTAAATGCATCATTGCTGAACAATGATGAGAATATTGCCTGGTAATATTTTATAGAGATAATATTAGAGATTATATTTACACCAAAGTATTATTATTATTTATGCGTTGCTATTGGCGACGGCCATTATAAGGAAGGAAATCCCACAGAATAGAATCTAGCTTAAAAAAGTGCATAGAGCTGCTTGATTTATTTGTTGTTTGTTGATATAAAACTTGTTGAAATTTTTTAAGTGTGTGCATCTGTTCTTTTTGAACACTTTCATCTCATTTGAACAAAACCGTGATAATATTGATAACCGTGATAATTTGGGTCACTATAATCGTGATGTGAAATTTCCATACCGTTTCATCCCTACTACAGAAAACTCAAAATCTTTCACAGCACTAATAGTGTAGGGGTAAGACGCATGGCATGAAGATCTGACACAAATCTACCTGCGGTTCGAATCCACCTTTTACCGAACTCGCTCTACTCCTTTTTCCCATCACATATCAGATTGGAAAGGCATTTATTTTCAATGAAAATAAAGAAAATATTAGAAAAGTGGAAATGAAGCTTCTAAACACGTTTAGTCAGTGTTTATCAGGGTGTTTAAACAGACAATATCATTGGACTTAAAAAGTGTGTGAGTCGATGCCATCTCCTGGCGAAACGCGGGAATTCATTCAATGCACAGCGTGACTCTCACAGTGAATTATGGGTATGCCCTAGCCGTCGAGCATACATCGATTGTAAACTCGTTATTACAGTGCATTGTGGGATTGAATGAGTGCACTTAATAACGTCCACTATGGTTTCGGACACCACTAAATGGCTGTTCCGTCAAATAGTGCCCACAGCTGAATCAATCCTCCATCCATCTTCCAAACCGCACTGGTCCAGCGCAATATCATGCATACAGGTATAAATTCCTTTAAAAATAATTATTATATTGTTTGATTAAGGTTTAAACATGCTAGTTTCCATGGCAGAGTTCAAGATACATTTTTTCAGAGCTGCCGGTTTGCCATGTTTCAAATAAACAGCAAGCACAAACAGTGGACTAATGTAGGGAATAGTGAATGAGGGTTTAGGGGGCGATTTTGAACACAGCCAGGAGCGCCATGGCAGAGACGGAGAGTGCCCCTAAAAACAAAAGTTTAAGACACATTTTACGCCAGACTACACAAAAGTGTACCCGTTTTATAAGCGTTAAATGTAATGATAATCTTGCGCGCTGTACAGTTTGTAACTGATATGTTGAGGTTGAGTTAAACAAGTTTCATTTGATGTGCATATTTTTCAGGCCGGCTAGTTGCCAAGCCTACATGAAAACAACAAACTCATTAGATCTGTTTAAAGTTGCAATGGAATATAAATAAAAGCAGTTTACATAAATAGTATAAGCAGCTTATGTAAATAGTAAAAGTAGTAAAAGTTATCTACATAATTACATTTTTTCTTTTTACAAATAATTGCATAGGCCTGTAGAAATTATATATTAATGATATATTATATTATATACTATACAAGTAAAATCATGTTCTGTGGTGAAATGTCATATCCTTCTCTTCGGGATACCTTTCCTCCTTTCATGTTTTTTTTGTTTGTTTTTTTCTCGGGGTGGGGGGTGAGTCTTCGGGATACCTCCCTGAAATGACTTTCTTCAGGTTGGGATATCTGTTGAAACATCTCCACAGACCTGTGACTTATGTTAGGATCTTTTCTGTGGACTTCAGTTCTTCCTTCAATACCATCATGCCTGATCTTCTCACAGCCAAACCCAACCTTAATCTGTCAGTGGATCATCAGCTTCCTGACAGACAGGCAACAGCTAGTGAGACTGGGAAAAGCCACATTCAGCACTGGTGCTCCTGAGGTTTGCGTTCTTTCCGCACTTCTCTTCCCACTGTACATGAACAACTGCACTGCAAAAGATCCGTCAGTCATCAGCCTTATCCAACACAGTGTCGAGTCTGCTTACAGACTGGCTGTCCAGTGTACTCACAACAACCTGGAGCTGAACACACTCAAAACAGAGGAGATGATTGTGAACTTCAGAAGGAACCCCCAGCACTTCCCCACTCATCATCACGGAGAAGCACTGTGGCACCACCATCTCTCAGGACCTGAAGTGGGACACTCACATTAACTACATAGTGAAAAAGGCCCAGCAGAGGAAGTTCAACCTCCCACAGGAGCTGCTGACACAGTTTTACTCAAGTGTCATTGAGTCTGATCTAGCACTTCTGTAACTCTCTGGTTTGGTTCAGCTACCAGAACCCTTTGGTTCAGCTGACTTCAGGAGACTACAACAGACAGTCCAGACTGTGGAGAGGATTATTGGTTCCCCCTTGCCCAACCTCCAAGATCTTCACACCTCCAGAATGAGAAAAAGGCTAATAAAATCAGCTGAGATACATTTGTAAAGCAACTTATCACCCTGTACAGTTGCACAGGTTAATGAAAGAAATAGACAATAGAATCATACACACACATGCTGCTGAGTGAGAAAACATGGCTTAGCTCTAGAAACACACACTGTGTGTTCTCATTAACAATAGGTGCGATGCAATCTGATGGAGATAAAGCCTCAGCAACCATCTGAGCAAGCATCATAATGAAATCATTTGAAGCATCATTAACATAATCTGATCATCTGAAACATTGCCATTAGAAATAAATGAACGCGTCATTAGAGTAGCAGCTAAACATGGGAACCCCGTTGAAAGCGTGAATGCTTTTATAACTGAACCGTTTCTCATATCCATACAGCGTATTCTCACAGAAATGACATACAACAGACGGCTTGCTGATCATAAACACAACTGTGTAAACGCTGTGGCTTATATGCTTAGAGAATCACTCCACAAGACTGTTAACACAACGCTTAGATTAAACTGTTATGATTGCTCATTTAGGAATTATTAAGCAAAGCACACAATATGCAGAGAGATATGAGTAAAGGAGTGTTTCCTCATCTCAGATGTTGAATTCAGAGGCTTTCTGTGAGCGCTGCAGACTGCTAACAGCAACACTACCAGTGTTTGAATGTGGAGCTGCAGCTCATTGGCCGCTGACGCAACAGTAACCAATCAGCTGCGCTGTGTAGATGATGATGCGATCGCTGCTAAATGAGTTAAGGACCTGCACCATACAGAGGTTCATGCCAGAAATAGGTCAATATTTTATTTCTATATTTCTATTACTTATAATATTATTATTGTGTTGTATTTCATTTTTGTGTAATCCTCTGTATGTCTGCACTATGTCTGTACTTTCCTCCTGCACTGGAATTCCTTGTGTGTAAACAATAAAGCTCTTTCTGATTCTCACATTTTCTATAAGAGATATAAGATTGTGTTATATGTTTACTTGCATAATAATAAATAAAGTGTGTGAATGGTTTGATACACCATTGTGTTGTGTGTGATGGTCCATCAGCAGCTGCAGTATCTCTCAGCTGTATCAGTGCAGTCACTGTGACGTCTGACTGACACAGGTTTTTGTACGACTCTTTATCACTGAGTGAAATCACTGCCAGATCCACTGCCACTGAATCTAGATTGAGTTCCAGTATAAAGGCTTGTTGCGTAATATATGAGGAGTTTAGGAGCTTCTCCAGGTTTCTGTGAGTACCAGGCTAAACGATTATTACTATATACACTACTGCTGGTTTTACAGTTTATTCTGACGTCTTGTCCTGGTTGAGCTGTTATTGATGGACTCTGAGTTAATGTGTACTGTCCTCTACACTCTGAAAGAAAACAGAAATTAAAAATATATATATTTTAAATTTTAAAGGCATTATTAATCATTATGAATATTTTAGTACAAACCTTGAGCAAACAGAGTGAGAGTCCAGATGAAGATGTTGATGGTGTTCATTGTTGTTCTTGTGTCTTGTGTGATGATGAAGATTGTGTTCTGTTCTGCTCTCAGTCATGAAGTGTTAAACTCACAGCACTATAAACACTCTCAGACTGAAGCATGTGCTGACAATGCAAAGAAGTGGGCAGGATTTACAACAGCTTGTGCTCAGAACAAACTCACACACACTAGAGTTACACAATGATCATTACATTCTGACTCATGTTATTTGAGTTAGTTCAGTAGTTTTATTTGTATTGTGACTCCTGAGACACTGAGGATGTGCAGATGAACGTCCATCTCTGTGTCCATATTCAGTCATGTGACCATCATCACTGCTACACTTCCACTAGATGAAGCGCCATCACTAAAGTCAGATCATGAATCATGAGTCTGTTCAGAAAGTATCAGGACTGATTGTGAATCTCTAATCAGAGTTGATGGTGTCACTCCATCTATCATGAAGCCTCATGTGTGTCTGAAATCATCAGATG
This sequence comes from Gobio occitaniae, assembly GCA_033150135.1. Lineage (NCBI taxonomy): Eukaryota > Metazoa > Chordata > Actinopteri > Cypriniformes > Gobionidae > Gobio > Gobio occitaniae. Next base: position 810,264 of record JARQWZ010000033.1, read on the forward strand.
GAGAAGAAACAGGCTGTTAAAGATGGAGACATATTAGAGCTTGTTCACGTTTCATGATCTTGTGTGGAGATTCAGAACCAGTCCAGAGACTTTTACAACAGACCTTGAATATGAAAACATGCTTGACTGTGGAGAACATGCAAAATACCTTTTATATTTTCATTGTTGACACTTTCTATTGACTTTGGCTATAATATTCAATAAACTCATGATTTGAGCAGATTTTCACTGAAGATTGAAGTCTGAAGCTGCAGGTTTTTCTGTCAATCCTGAAGATTGAGCTGCATATGAAGAACAGAAGCATCATTATGAGAAACTCAAACACAACATCATCCATGATCAAAGAGGTCAAAGGTCACCTCAGAGGTCACAGCTCATCAAATATATTTCTTTAAACAGTGTTATATCAGAAATCATTGAGTCAATCTGAATGAGTGAGTGTTGAGAAGAGCTGAGGAGCTTCTAATATCAGTGTGTTGAAGTGTTGTTTCTCTCTCTCTGCTGGAGTGTGTGTTCACTCGAGTGGAATAGAGGTTTTTGTACGAGCGTTTCATTAGATTGTATCACTGTGGTGGACATTCGGTGGAGGAACCAAACTGGTGATCAAATGTAAGTCTTTTTCTCAATTCCCTATTTAAAAAATACTATTTAGACTTCAGAAATGTATGTTGCATTATAAAGATATTCATAATGTAGATTATAATGCCTTATATCTTTTCATAAATAATTGTAACCAAAGTTAAAATGCATTATAATATTTGCTAATTCCTTTTTGTATCTGAAATTGGTTGTTTGTCGTGAGTTTTAATGTATTATAATTTCTAAAGGTGTAACAATGAATAGATAATATTATAATGTGTTATAACTGTGGTTACAATTATTCATGAGATCATACATGCATTATAATGTGTATAACAATTCATAATTAATGCATTAATACTTTTATAATGCATTGTGTATAAAGGCTTTAAGTGTTTCTGATATTGTTTAATAATTATTTAATCTAAATCAATGATATTGTTATTTTTATACATTCAGAAGAACGGCATTATTCCTTTCAACAACAAAATCTAAAAAATTTTCCATAAAGCGTCTCACTAGAGATTTGACATCAGAATGTAAATGTTGTACTTTCTGTAGTTCAGTCAATGATACTGAATCTCTTTTGCTCATGTTGTGATTATAATTCAGTGCTTTATAATACAAACACAATTTATGTGTGACTTTTCATTTTGAGTTGAATATCTCAGTAAAATGTAAGAACTTTATGTTCTGAGTTAAAAACTGCTGTGATGAAATCAGTCGGTGTATTACAATGTTGAGTTTGATTGATGAGGTTTGATGTAAATGTATATAGTGATTGTGTAGTTTGTATATTGTATATATATCAGCTGTAGTGATGTTGAAGGACATGAAGGATCAGATTGTGATTGTGATTTGTCCTGCTGTTGAAATGCTGTGAATGAAAGTGCAGTGTGTTTTCTTTGTGTTTGTGAATGTGTTGTGTTTGTCTCCTGCAGCTGGTCCCACAGTGAAGCCCTCAGTGTCTCTGCTGCCGCCCTCTTCTCTGCAGATCTCTGGAGGCTCAGCCGCACTGCTCTGCCTGCTCAGCTCTTACTCTCCACAGGGGGCGCTGGTGAGCTGGACACTGGACGGGTCAGAGGTCACCGAGGGGGTTCTGACCAGCGCAGAGAGCCAGCAGGACGGCCGCTACAGCCGCAGTAGCGTCCTGACCCTCAGCAAAGCACGCTGGGAAGCGGGAGAGGTGTACGTCTGCAGAGTAACACATGATGGAGCTCCTCATGAGGTCTCGTTCCACAAGAGCTCTGAGTGCTGATGTTTCTCTCCTGAAGATGAGCCGTATCTGAGTGTCCTGTGTCAGGCAGGATTCACATGAGTCTAGTGCTGCAGCTGTAGTGATTTACAACTCAATACTGAAAGAGAGCTCGCATGTGTCAAAGCACTGTGTGATCTTTCAATCTGCTGTGTTTGCTGCAACATTCAATAAAGCTTCTCAACAAGTTCACTTTGTGTCTGACAACATCATTCAACTAACAGATGAAGATGCAGGTGCTTTTCAGAAGGTTGATCAGTAGCAGTAAATCAGTCAAATAAAGCTCTTGGGGTTTGAACATGGTCTCTGGAGACAGAGCTGCTCTATTCTGAGAGGATCACAATCACTCCACCCTGACAATGCAAATGGGATTTTCAGTCTCACTCTTTGATTGGTTACAGGATCTGGACTGGAACAGACCACTTTCACTTCTGCTACACATTTACATGCGGAAGAAGGGGCTGAACTATAATATAGAAAAATATAATAATCATTAAAAAAACATGATCCCAAATCAAGAATGAGCCGTTGTGACAGTAATTGTGTAAGAATGTAAATCTTTCTGTGGGTCAAATGCAGGGCCGTTTCTAGCCATTCTGACGCTCTAGGCGAAATCCTTATTGGTGCCCCCAGTCAAATTTTAAAAAGCAACATTGGTATTACTGGTATTAATTAACAAATACATGCATACCAAATTATATTTGTATATACAGTATTTGTTAATAAGGATTCAAATGAATAGCCAGATGCCTGTATAGCCCTAGGCCTATAATATATAGCCTATATTTGTGCAGTCCCTAGTTACTAAGAAATTGTTCTCAGACATAACTACAAAATTATTATGTGTTATTAGTACATTTCACATGAAAGTATAAGAATAAAGACTGATTCAGTGTGGTTTTTGTTACTCATTGATGCGTGAACTTCCCCTTTAATAACGCAACACTTTGCCCTCTGTGTGTTCGACGCTGCTTGCATTAAGCGCTATTAGAACTGAATGAATCGATTCAGCATTCAACACCATCCGTAAAGATACGTTAAATTCGTCAACGTGAATTAATAAAGGATGTATTCCTGTTGTGAATTTGCACATTTTATTATACAATTTTTAAATTGGCCGCTAGAGTTTTATATGGGACAATTACAAAACACACTGATTCTTTTAACAATGCATTGGCCCAAAAGCCTTTTGGAGTTGCAATTAAGAGAAGAAAGCTTTATAGAGTCAAAATATAACTGCACACTCACTTTATCATGAAATGCTGAAGTGAAATGTGCAGTTATATTTTGCCTCTAACATACACACCGACTAATGCTATCTGCCCATTTCACAGCGTGATTTCTAGACTGCCACAAATACTGCCCTAACAAAATACAGATTTATACCTGTTATTTTAATTGGCCTTTAGTTTGAATTTAGCTTTATTTATGGTTAAAAAAGTGTTACCTTGCCAAAGCATTGACCGAGTTCATTGATCTAATGGTGTGGTTGAGCGCTCCAAACGCAAACTTTTTTGACAGTAGCCTACTCTGATCTGATGGCATATAGGAATCGTCAGATTGACAGTTCTCTGATCCAATAGTGTGAGGGAACTAGTGGGGGCGGCAATAACATTTTAGGGTGGCCGTGACACTCTTTACACACAAACATCTAGTGCCAGATATGCGCTTATTGGCGCCTAAAACATGATGATCATATTAAAACACTGACTCATTCTCTTCATAAACACAGATTGATGTTGATTGTAATGATATAGTGTTAATAGTGTGTGTGCTGTGATCAGTGGTGTGTGTGATTGTGTTGTTCCTGATATCATGGTGACTTTGACACAATGTTGAGTTTTGATCCAAACCATCATTTTGGCTGAGGTTGATATTTCAGTGTTTAAAGTGTGTTGGATCTGAACTTCTGATGAAGTCGACACACACATGGGTGGAGTCAGTGGCCGTTTCTCAATATGTGTTCTTGTCTGGACTCGTGTTCTGGTGTTCTTGTGAATCGTCATCAGTCGCTGCCCAAGTCCTGTTCCTATTCAAAGTTCACATCTGGCCAAGTACAGTTCAAATCCCCAGATGTGTTCTTGATCCGGCCCTTTTATTGAGGACGCATCGAGAGGAGACTTGTGTGGACTTCAGACAGACAGATATCCCAGAATGCATCTCACACTGTTAGACATTTCTGTAATTTGTACAGTTATTTACTATATATCACCCAGTATAATACTGTAAATTCTCTTTACAGTAAATAACTGTAATTCCCGTTGCATCATGGGAATTTTCTATGACGTCAAACACCAAATACAAGAAATTCCTGTATTTTTAAAAAATAAAGTATAATACTGTATTTACCACAACGGCCTCTTTGGCATAATTGGGATCGACAGGATTTGCTTAAGATTTATATCAGGAACCATCAGTGCAGCGTTGAAAGTTTCACCCGAGGAGAGAGCTCACGGTTCCAGAGAACATATGAGCTGTGTCCGGACACCCTGCGAAGATTTTTTCATCCCCCGTGAGAACGGCAAACAAGCAAGGTAAGTGTGATTTGTACTAGCCGCGGTTGTCTGCACCCCAATTTTAGCTTGTCAGCATTGGTGCTAAAAACTGAGGTAAACCTAACGTTTTATTAAAAAAAATGAGTTTATTGAATTAGATTAGGAACCAGTGCAGCGTCGTAAGTTTTGCCCGAGGAGAGAGCTCACGGCACGGACCGGACAACATAAGTTACTTTACATAACTTTAGGCTATCATTTGCTTCAGCTTTGGTGCTAAAAACTGAGGTAAATTAATCCTAACGTTTTATTTTAAAAAATGAGTTTATTGAATTAGATTAGGAACCAGTGCAGTGTCGTAAGTTTTGCCCTAGGAGAGAGCTCACGGCAAGGACAACATATACTTTACATAACGTTAGGTTATCATTTGCTTCAGCTTTGGTGCTAAAACTGAGGTAAACCTAACGTTTTATAAAAAAAGGAAGAAAAAAAAGTTTATTGAATTAGATTAGGAACCAGTGCAGCGTCGTAAGTTTAGCCCGAGGAGAGAGCTCACAACTCGGACAGTTAACATATAACGTTTCTTTACATAACGTTAGGTTATCATTTGCTTCAGCTTTGGTGCTAAAACTGAAGTAAACCTAACGTTTTATTTTTAAAAATATAAAATTAAGATTTTGTTTATCGAGCATATTAAGCTTACATTAGGACGACGTTAGTTAGCGTTAGTAAATTAAGGTTGGCCACTAGTTGCGAAAATAACGTCGTTAACAAGCAAAGTTTACATTAACATTAAGTCAAGTAACTTGGCTAATGAGATATTATCTGTCAGCGTGTAGTTAACGTTGGTCACTGGACACTTTTTTGTTTTTTTCTCAAATTTTACATTTGGATTGACACGATTTATTTTACACTTTAGATATGAATACCAGGAGCCCGCCTGTGCTGTGCGACACTGGAACTCATACAACGGTAAGAAACGTTACACCTCTTTGTTTCTTCACATATTACTGTTAATTCAATGTGTTTCTTGTATGTTTTAGTCGGGTCTGTTTAACTGAATCACAAAATTATTTAGTTTTTCCACTTTTTTTTATAGCTGTAACTAGCCATGTACCATGTTTTTCATAGATTTTATTATACTAAAATAATCCAAAACTGTGTTTGTCCAGGACTGACAGAATATAATTTTATTTTCTGGAATTTAAGCAGTCCTGGACAATTTTTGGATGATTTTGGCAGATGAAATATAATTAAAAAAAAAATTTCCAAAAAAAAACATGACAAAACTTTAGAATAATGTTGCTCACGTGCAAACCTGAATACATTTCTGAACACAAAAGAAGATGAAGAATGTTTGTAACCTAACAGATTGAGGCACCATTCACTTCTATAGTAATTTTTTCCTACTATGGAAGTGAATGGTGCCTCAAAATTGTCTGGTGACAAACATTCTTTAAAAGGTTTAGAACAACTTGAGGGCGAGTAAATGACAGAATTTACTTTTTTAACAGTGAACTATCCGTTTAATGACGGACCATTATTCTAAAGTGTAACCAAAAACATTTAAAGCAAAGGCACTAAAGGTGAAGAAATCTAAAATTTATTTTTTCTCTTGCTTAAAGTTTTTTTCGTGAGGAAAACCCCAGAGGAGGGAACAAGATGCACCACCAAAACCGGAGTGAGTCGGAAGACCGGGGAAGTTGTTAACAGGAAGACAACTGTAATCAACAACAGTGTCATCCTTCCTTCGCCACCTAATGGAGTTTGAATGGAAAAACTTGGACTTGGTGAGACACTTTTTTAATAGGATATGTAATGTACACAGACACTTACGCTGCATTCACACAGGGCGTCATGCCGGTTAGAAATTTTGTCTACCTGAGACAGCGCCGACGCCACGTCACAGTGACGATGGCATCAAAGCACCGCGAGAGCAATTCGAGAGCAGTCGGCTAATACAGCTGGTGCAGTTTCTCTAGAGCGATTGCACAGACTTTGATGACGACACAGCTGTTCCACGATTGGCCAGATTCTCCGCATGACAGCGATCACATGTGTTTCATGTTCATTCTAAAACCTTCAGTTCCTCTAATGCGCACAAATCTGTTTTTTATAACAGTTAAACCTCTTTTCATGTAGTCGCAATGTTATATTGTCATGTTTATCAAAATAAAACTAATGAAAAACGTAGACCCCACTTCTTTGATAGTGTAGGCTTGTATGTTAACTTAATTCTTGTACAAACACACGCTGTATTAAGCAGTGCATAAAGTATTACATGACAAAAAATGTCTCTGAAACATCTGTGTATTGACAAATATTGCATTTATTTCACTTCAGCTGATAAAGTGTGCAAACACAACGAGAGCGTCACTGCGGGAAGCAGAAAGTGTCAGACTTCACGTCTCTGTTTGCAGCTCCTCCTCGCCTGCACGCGGCTCCGAGCAGAATCGATATTATAGCGTTTCCGTTTTTGCGTTCATCAATAAACATTACTGTTCCGAAAACGGTTTGATTTGAAAAAATACCGGTTAATAACGTTATTTTAATTTAGCCTATACTTTAAACAAATATGTATAAATAGACTTATTTTCACTCAATAATAATATAACGCATGGTAATTAAACTTGAATATTTATTTCATAACATTTTTAAAACCAGAAATACATGCATTAGAATGACAAAGCATAAACAGCGGACCTGTTTTAATGGAGCGTTAGACAATCTAAAGTGGCCTCTTATGCCAAATTATTTTCAGAAGAGTGATAACATTCTTTGTACATAACTTTTTTTCAATACGACTTGTTTTAAAAATTGCATGAATATAGAATAAATAAACTGGATAACCATTGCTCTTTTAATGCACCGTCAACTGCTAATTTCAAAGCAAACACTGCGCAACACGTCCTTGCATCACATAATCAAATTCAGTCAGCTAATAAAGCTTGATTATTTAATGCAATATACCATTTAATACGAAGCATCAACCGTCTATATAGAAAACATTGACCTGTCCTGTATTGGCAATCTGAAAGACTATAGGAAAAATGTTTGATAGTAGCCTGCTTGGACAGGCTTAAACAAAATCCATAAACTAGCCTAAATCAGTCTATTTGAGCTTAAAGTCCGTACTGTTTATTTAAACGTTCGAAAAGAATGTCCTCCAATACCTGCACTTTCATTGTAGACCTCAGCGGGGATAGAAATGTACTTGAGGCATGAAGATGCGCGCTCTGCACTGACTTGCGTACCGGTAGATTCATAGATGACTGCTGCGCGGGCATTTCACTCACGCTTGATCCGTCAACGTCACATGCTGTAGCTACTAGCCTACTCTATTCATGATTGGTCACTGCCAAATTAAAATATTAAAGAGAACGATAAAATAACGTTATTAACCGGTTAATGGTAATTTCAAATTAACGTTTCTGTTCAGAACGATTCAAATTGATTTTGATTTCGTTTTTGTTCCTCTTAAAATTTCGTTCATTTCCGGTTTTCGTTTTCGTTCCTTGAACCGGTTCAGAGCCCTGGTTTGTGCTGCTGCTACTATTATGTACTGACAGTTTTCTTTAGTTTTTTACTCAATATAAATTTTGTTAAGCTAAAAAACAGAAACACCTCTCTAATATGCAATCAGGTTCAGCATCACTACAAAGTACATTCTTCAAAATATTCATAACATTGAATCACCAGATAAAACAAAAACTGAACATTTCATTTCACATCTTAATGAAGGCGTTGTAGGACTGGATTAGACTAGACAGCATACGTTTAGTTAGGTGTACCTCAAAGTGTTAACTGTGTATAAAATACTATTTTACCATTATGATGAATTGTAATGGGATTATTATTATTTTTTAATTAAATTCCAACAGTGTAAAAAGTTTTATGTATACTCAAATTGTATGACTAACTTCATATCATTCTTATCTAGAGGGACTTCTTGCCATAATGGAGCAGAATCCTGGTTCCTGTTTGAAATCATCCAATGTGGAAGATGGCACAGATCGGTACAGACATTAAACTTGTGTTTGTGTTGTGTTGTGTTGTGATAACTTTCAGAATTAATTTGCTCTTTGTTTATATTTTATTCATGTATATGTGTATTTTGCACCAAAGTTACAGTATTCTTCAACCAACTATTTACAGTATTCTACCAACTATTTTCTGCAGAGTTTTTAAAATTGTAGCTCAAACAATAGTGTGGGGCGCTAGCAAGGTCATGGGTTCAATTCCCAGGGAAAGCAAGAACTGACAAAATGTAAAAATCTTGAATGCAATGCAAGTCGCTTTGGATAAAAGTGTCTGCCAAATGCATAAATGTAAATGTAAATAACATGTAAAATAAGTGATATTGAATGCACTCTGATTACTTTTATACATGATTTTCTGAAAATAAGATTTGATTTGAGGATGTTTTAAAGTGAACTTTTTCCACACATTTACATGTTTAAATTAAAGCACTTAAAATGTTTTAAATAAAGAATTTTATATTTCATAATAATTTGTGTCTGTTTGGATTACTTCTGTAGGATAGATTAATGTAAGAATTAATGTAATTCAGTAAGTATTAATGATTGAATAGGATTAGGATTAATGCACTGTTAATCAAGGTTTACAGTAACGGTACTGTATTACAAAATTACAGTAACATGTAGTTACTGTAAACTGAAATGCGGTTATTGTACTGTAAATCTCAAATACAGTAACTTACTGGCAACAGTGTTGCCAGTAAGTTACTGTAAAATCTCTTATAAATGTCTAACAGTGCATACCAACCAACAAGCGTCAATAGCGAATGAGAAAGCCCACATAATTAAAAAATACTACTGTTATTGTCACAAAATGTAGTTTTAAGAGTATTTCAGGTGAGAATGTAGTTGTTTAAAGCTCAAATCTAGTGGTTTAACATGAGATAAATCTAACTGGCGATCTTTGGTCTCATGAATCTATAATTTGTTCTCTGTCTAATGGTTTTGGCTGAGGTCAAAGTGAAGTGGCGTTGAGGTCAAATGAGGAAAACTGTCCTTGAAAACAACGCTGGTGTCCAGCCGCCACTGCAGAACTTTCTCAGAGGATGACGGAGTATTTTGAGTCTCTTTCACACTGATGAGAAATAAAGCGAGTAGATCGCAGCGGCGTGATAGTCGACCTCTAGGGGTTAATGTTAATACATTTATTATTATCTTGTTACAGGTCCATCTAATCTGTTCATTTCATGCCATCATTTAAGTATTTAATTTAATATTGTGTATTTTGTACACTTACATGTATTTTTCATACAAGATACTGTTTGGGCCGATCACACACCCGGACCAATGAGACGCCAGACGAGACGCGAGTGTGTTTTGCTAGTTTTAGCCGACGCAGTTAACCAATCAGCTGCGCTGTGTAGATGATGATGCGATCGCTTCTAAATGAGTTATGGGTCCATGACAGAACTAGGTCAATATCTTCTTTCTATATTTCTATTTCTTATAATATTATTATTGTGTTATATTTCATTTTTGTGTAATGGCTCTGTTTGTCTGTACTTTCCTCCTGCACTGGAGAGTTGATCAATAAAACTCTTCACCACTCACATTATCTCCACATTTTAGTAAGAGATATAAGATTGAGTTACATGTTTACTTACATCATAATAAATAAATAAATAAATAAATAAAGTGTGTGAAAGGTTTGATCCAGCATTGTGTTGTGTGTGATGGTCCATCAGCAGCTGCAGTATCTCTCAGCTGTATCAGTGCAGTCACTGTGACGTCTGACTGACACAGGTTTTTGTACGACTCTTTATCACTGTGTGAACACATACTGACTGTTTGGATAGTGTAAACTCTGACAGTAATAATCTCCTGTATCTTCAGTCTGGACTCCACTGATGCTCAGAGTGAAATCACTGCCAGATCCACTGCCACTGAATCTAGATGGAGTTCCAGTATAACGGTTTGATGTCACATATATGAGGAGTTTAGGAGCTTCTCCAGGTTTCTGTGAGTACCAGTGTAACTCATAACCACCATACACACTACTGCTGGTTTTACAGTTTATTCTGACATCTTGTCCTGGTTGAGCTGTTATTGATGGACTCTGAGTAACTGTGATCTGTCCTCTACACTCTGAGAGAAAACAGACACAAAAATCAACATTATATATAGTATATTTTACATTTTAAGAGAATTACTAATCATAGTAAAAACTCTATCACACAAACCTTGAGCAAACAGAGTGAGAGTCCAGATGAAGATGTTGATGGTGTTCATTGTTGTTCTTGTGTCTTGTGTGATGATGAAGATTGTGTTCTGTTCTGCTCTCAGTCATGAAGTGTTAAACTCACAGCACTATAAACACTCTCAGACTGAAGCATGTGCTGACAATGCAAAGAAGTGGGCAGGATTTACAACAGCTTGTGCTCAGAACAAACTCACACACACTAGACATAGAAGAGTTTACTTTCAGAATAATGTTGTTCAATCATTTAGTGATTAATTGTACATTATGATTGTGAAATATTGTTTTATTTATGTTTGGCTGATAAGACACTAGAGTTTGACTGGAGAATCATCCTCAAATTTGAATCAAAACATAATCAGACATTCGGTTTTATATTTAGATTATTTTCAGGACTTTAACATTAACGTATCATCAATTTTCCCTAAGTGAATTTCAATAAAAAAAAAACGTGAGTCCCTTACATGTATATTTCTCCACATCTGCACACTTTTGAAGGGATGTTGTTGTGTAAAGCGTTTTCATAACGATCATAAAGATTTTTTTCTCAATGAATGTGGCTGACGCTCATATTTCAATCAAAAGGTATTGACTCTGTTTTCATATTTATAACTCCTGACACATATTAAACCTATTACAGCTCCAATATGCTGTGTGTGAAGTCACAGCCAATGCCACATGTGGAACTGGTCAAGCCTCTCGCTGGTCTTCATCAGACACAACATCAGGCGCTGATGGACCTCAGGTTGGAGCAGGAGGATTGCTTCCGTCTGTTGGTCTAAGACTGGCGGGTCATCCAGAGCTTGCTCGGCTGGGAGGTCGTCCCGAATGCTGCACATTTTGGCTTGCACTCTGTAACTGAAGCTGAATGTCTTTTCATTGTAACATGACAAACCGCCCTCAATGTCTTGATGGTGCATGAGAGGCTCAATGTTTACACATTTGGGCAGAGGCGGCACGTGACAAAGGCAACATAGGCGGTTTCCTAGAGCACAAGATGACAGGGAGCTGACACGCGGAGAGGTTTATTTGATCAGAATTGTAAACTTTCATGACCACTGTCACCACTACACCCATACATTATTTATTTATGCCAATTAACATCCTTTTAGTCTTTTAGTTTTCAATATGGCAGAGGGAGAGTGCTTCAGGATACCTCCCTGAAATGTCTTTTTGCAGGTTGGGATGTCTGCTTTATGTCTAATAATATTCCTAGATAAATAACATCTAATAATGAATGAGGGACGTGACACCTGAACACAGCTTTTGAGTCACATGACAACGGGGCAAGCACGAGGGGCAAAAGGAAAGATGTTCAGACGAGATCGCTGGTGATAAACCCCAGAGCATTGTTTGTGCCGTGTGTGTTGTAGCTGATGCTGAACGAATGCTACTCGCTATTCTGGCTTCCTGTAGAAGATATTCAGCCTGTTCTCATCTTCCACCCAGAGATGGTCTGTCTTAAATAAACGATGTCAAGATCACAGTAAAGTCATGGTCAGTCACAGTGAACGCTGTAGAAGTCATTAAATACCAGGCCCTACCAGTGAGAGAAGCCCTACAGGAGGTGAAAGAAATGTCAGCAGATCCTGAATTAATATTGAGGCTCAATCTTTAGCAGAGGAAATTGGATCAGTTCATTTTTCCTCTCAGTTGTCTGGTATATCATCTTTAACAGAACTGAAGATGTCAGCTGATGCAGTCTGTTTCTATGCAGATGGATATGGAGGTGGACCGCTCGGCAAAACAGAAACTTTCTTGACTGACTACTGAGGTAGTGGTAAGTACTTCCTTTATGTTTTTAGATGACTAGCTTACTGTAACAGTGTCATTAGCTAGATCTAATGTACCGTTAGTGACACTATTACATGAATAGGGTGGTCACTACTGTATTGCAGTTGTTCCCGTGCTCCATGTATCCCCTGTAATGTTAGTATTGTGTTGTCACGAACGCGCTCTGACTGTCACAGTAACAAATGAGCAGTGCTAGAGGTAATTCTGCGTCTTGTCTATCAGCTTCCAAAGTTTGTAACTCCTTGTCTGTGTATTCTGGCTCAAAACGATATGGTTCTGGATTTTGGTTTGATACAAAGTAAAAATCCTCAAAGTCAGCCATGATCAACAGTCACGTTTGCTACTATCTTCCTAGTCACGTTGGTTTTGTTGACAGACGTAACAGCGGGGCTTCTCCGGTCCTGCGAGCAAATCACTCCGCAGAAGTAGAGCAGTTCTGCGGCTTCTGAGAATATAGTCCCCAGTGTGTATACGTTTATAGTATGGCTGTGTCTCATGTAACTTTTTTAATTTGTGCACACTGTGACTATACACATCACAACATGTAAATAGGAAAATGTTGGTGTAATACAGTTAATAAGCCAAAGTCCCAAAAATTTGGTGTGTTCCTTTACCACTATCCATGTTATATTATAGTAAATTGCAATTCATATGAAAGATTAGCATTTTTCAGTCATTTTTGTCTGGGTTGGGGCCACTATCTAAAATCTCGCCTGAGCCGGTCCTGCATTTGAATAGCATACTAATAATAGTTAATGAACAATAAACTGGATTAATGTATTTTAGCATAAAAAATCTTAATCATCCGATTTATCTTTAAAGTCTTTATAAACTTTGCTAAACACTGCCATTGTGTTGTGTGTGATGGTCCATCAGCAGCTGCAGTATCTCTCAGCTGTATCAGTGCAGTCACTGTGACGTCTGACTGACACAGGTTTTTGTACGACTCTTTATCACTGTGTGAACACATACTGACTGTTTGGATAGTGAAAACTCTGACAGTAATAATCTCCTGTATCTTCAGTCTGGACTCCACTGATGCTCAGAGTGAAATCACTGCCAGATCCACTGCCACTGAATCTAGATTGAGTTCCAGTATAAACGGTTGTTGCACGATATATGAGGAGTTTAGGAGCTTCTCCAGGTTTCTGCTGATACCAGGCTAAACAATCATTAACATACACACTACTGCTGGTTTTACAGTTTATTCTGACGTCTTCTCCTGGTTGAGCTGTTATTGATGGACTCTGAGTTAATGTGTACTGTCCTCTACACTCTGAGAGAAAAGAGAAATGAAAATTATATATATTTTACATTTTAAAGGAATTATTAATCCTTATGAATATTTTAGTACAAACCTTGAGCAAACAGAGTGAGAGTCCAGATGAAGATGTTGATGGTGTTCATTGTTGTTCTTGTGTCTTGTGTGATGATGAAGATTGTGTTCTGTTCTGCTCTCAGTCATGAAGTGTTAAACTCACAGCACTATAAACACTCTCAGACTGAAGCATGTGCTGACAATGCAAAGAAGTGGGCAGGATTTACAACAGCTTGTGCTCAGAACAAACTCACACACACTAGAGTTACACAATGATCATTACATTCTGACTCATGTTATTTGAGTTAGTTCAGTAGTTTTATTTGTATTGTGACTCCTGAGACACTGAGGATGTGCAGATGAACGTCCATCTCTGTGTCCATATTCAGTCATGTGACCATCATCACTGCTACACTTCCACTAGATGAAGCGCCATCACTAAAGTCAGATCATGAATCATGAGTCTGTTCAGAAAGTATCAGGACTGATTGTGAATCTCTAATCAGAGTTGATGGTGTCACTCCATCTATCATGAAGCCTCATGTGTGTCTGAAATCATCAGATGGAGAAGAAACAGGCTGTTAAAGATGGAGACATATTAGAGCTTGTTCACGTTTCATGATCTTGTGTGGAGATTCAGAACCAGTCCAGAGACTTTTACAACAGACCTTGAATATGAAAACATGCTTGACTGTGGAGAACATGCAAAATACCTTTTATATTTTCATTGTTGACACTTTCTATTGACTTTGGCTATAATATTCAATAAACTCATGATTTGAGCAGATTTTCACTGAAGATTAAAGTCTGAAGCTGCAGGTTTTTCTGTCAATCCTGAAGATTGAGCTGCATATGAAGAACAGAAGCATCATTATGAGAAACTCCACAACATCATCCATGATCAAAGAGGTCAAAGGTCACCTCAGAGGTCACAGCTCATCAAATATATTTCTTTAAACAGTGTTATATCAGAAATCATTGAGTCAATCTGAATGAGTGAGTGTTGAGAAGAGCTGAGGAGCTTCTAATATCAGTGTGTTGAAGTGTTGTTTCTCTCTCTCTGCTGGAGTGTGTGTTCACTCGAGTGGAATAGAGGTTTTTGTACGAGCGTTTCATTAGATTGTATCACTGTGGTGGACATTCGGTGGAGGAACCAAACTGGTGATCGGTAAGTCTGTCTATTTAATTACCTAATAAAAAAATACAGTTTAGATTTCAGAAAGTGTTTTACAGTTGAAACAAGAACAACATTTATTAATGATAATGATTATTAGATATTGTGCTGAAACTTTACTTGAAGCCTTTATGTATAATGCATTAAAAAGATATTCATAATGTAGATTATAATGCCTTATATCTTTTCATTAATAACTGTAACCAAAGTTAAAATGCATTATAATATTTGCTAATTCCTTGTTGCATCTGAAATTGGTTGTTTGTCGTGAGTTTTAATGTATTATAATTTCTAAAGGTGTAACAATGAATAGATAATATTATAATGTGTTATAACTGTGGTTACAATTATTCATGAGATCATACATGCATTATAATGTGTATAACAATTCATAATTAATGCATTAAAATACTTTTATAATTCATTGCGTATAAAGGCTTTAAGTGTTTCTGATATTGTTTAATAATTATTGAATCTAAATCAATGATATTGTCATGTTTATACATTCAGAAGAACGGCATTATTCCTTTCAACAACAAAATCTAAACATATTTCCATAAAGCGTCTCACTATGAGTTTATTGAGTTTATTACAGGTTTGTTTTCCTTCATTTATTTCTACACTGAGTTCATATATAGTTCATCTTTTATTGTAGATATCATACATGGAGAAAAGAGATTTGACATCAGAATGTAAATGTTGTACTTTCTGTAGTTCAGTCAATGATACTGAATCTCTTTTGCTCATGTTGTGATTATAATTCAGTGCTTTATAATACAAACACAATTTATGTGTGACTTTTAATTCTGAGTTGAATATCTCAGTAAAATGTAAGAACTTTATGTCCTGAGTTAAAAACTGCTGTGATGAAATCAGTCGGTGTATTACAATGTTGAGTTTGATTGATGAGGTTTGATGTAAATGTATATAGTGATTGTGTAGTTTGTATATTGTATATATATCAGCTGTAGTGATGTTGAAGGACATGAAGGATCAGATTGTGATTGTGATTTGTCCTGCTGTTGAAATGCTGTGAATGAAAGTGCAGTGTGTTTTCTTTGTGTTTGTGAATGTGTTGTGTTTGTCTCCTGCAGCTGGTCCCACAGTGAAGCCCTCAGTGTCTCTGCTGCCGCCCTCTTCTCTGCAGATCTCTGGAGGCTCAGCCGCACTGCTCTGCCTGCTCAGCTCTTACTCTCCACAGGGGGCGCTGGTGAGCTGGACACTGGACGGGTCAGAGGTCACCGAGGGGGTTCTGACCAGCGCAGAGAGCCAGCAGGACGGCCGCTACAGCCGCAGTAGCGTCCTGACCCTCAGCAAAGCACGCTGGGAAGCGGGAGAGGTGTACGTCTGCAGAGTAACACATGATGGAGCTCCTCATGAGGTCTCGTTCCACAAGAGCTCTGAGTGCTGATGTTTCTCTCCTGAAGATGAGCCGTATCTGAGTGTCCTGTGTCAGGCAGGATTCACATGAGTCTAGTGCTGCAGCTGTAGTGATTTACAACTCAATACTGAAAGAGAGCTCGCATGTGTCAAAGCACTGTGTGATCTTTCAATCTGCTGTGTTTGCTGCAACATTCAATAAAGCTTCTCAACAAGTTCACTTTGTGTCTGACAACATCATTCAACTAACAGATGAAGATGCAGGTGCTTTTCAGAAGGTTGATCAGTAGCAGTAAATCAGTCAAATAAAGCTCTTGGGGTTTGAACATGGTCTCTGGAGACAGAGCTGCTCTATTCTGAGAGGATCACAATCACTCCACCCTGACAATGCAAATGGGATTTTCAGTCTCACTCTTTGATTGGTTACAGGATCTGGACTGGAACAGACCACTTTCACTTCTGCTACACATTTACATGCGGAAGAAGGTGCTGAACTATAATATAGAAAAATATCATAATCATTAAAAATCAAGAATGAGCCGTTGTGACAGTAATTGTGTAAGAATGTAAATCTTTCTGTGGGTCAAATGGAAAGCATCTCGTCCAGACAGCAGAAGTGACTGAATGCAGTCTGTTCAGTTTGATTGACAGGGATCATATATTACACCTAAAACATGATGATCATATTAAAACACTGACTCATTCTCTTCATAAACACAGATTGATGTTGATTGTAATGATATAGTGTTATTAGTGTGTGTGCTGTGATCAGTGTTGTGTATGAGGCGCCACGTAGGATTTAAATCAAACTTCGCTTATCAATACATACATAACACACGTGCATATACACCTATAAATTACTCGCATATACATGTATACTATTGGATGTTCAAAATACATATATGAAATACATGTGCACACTAATATGAAATCCACACCAATACATATTATGTTAGTAATGAATGCATACACACTCGGTAATAACTTGCATATACATATAAACTTGACGCACGCATAGACCTATAAATGCTCGCATATACATATAAACTTCCATGCATATACACCTATAAACACTCGCACATACATATACACTCACTGCACGCAGACACACCTATACACACTCGCAAACAGAAATAAGATAATTCTTCTCACCCCATTTGGCAGATAATTGTGCTAGTTTTAAGCTAAAACTCACTTCATTTAGATTTTTTCCCCCAGAAAACAAGGAAAAAATTATCTAATGTCATTTTACTAGTAAATACATCTTGATTTAAGAATTTTTTGTTGTTTGGACTGGACACAAGAAAAAAAATACTAAATAAGAAGAGCATTTTTTGCAGTGTAAAGACAGAGGTAAAGTGGTGTAATGAATGAACAGTTTATTTAAATGCATAGTAGTAAAATACTAATGTACGCTAATTAATTCCAGTTTTACCTTAAACTATATGCAAGCAGCTGTTATGGGTTCTCCAGCGGCCACAGATAGTGTATTTTGTCAAAAAAAAAAATTCATATCTGATTTTTAAACGCATGTAATATCACTGTCGCGTTCACTACGTCGCGGGTGTTCAGCGGAAATGTAACGCAGGATAATAGGTGGGAGGTTCACTTACCTGATTGAAGCACGGACCAGTCAAAAGTTGAAACGTGGACCAGTAAAATCCCACACTGGTGTGTTGAATCCAGTAATGAATGAGCGCGGGCATATAAGCGGGAGCGAGTATTAGTTTTGGCATGATGTATCGTCAGGAGAGATGCGCCACCGGTAAGCTGCTGTTTCTACCTATTTAGCTGCGGTTTAAGTTTGTTGTCTGTTTGCTCTGCCGCTGTATATGTCCGCAATTAGTAAGCTTGATAACTGTTACTTGGTCACGCTGATAAAACTTTGTGTGCGGTCTGATGTTAATGTTGTCGGCTCGATAGTATCCGTGGCTATAAAAAAGCTAATGTTTGAAATTGGAGCGTTTCACTGTCACACGAGTAACTTCCTGTTTGCGGTGCTGGATGGGTAATGTAGTTAATCACTTTACATTGGTAATGGATTACTATGCTCAGCGATGCCACTTAAAACTACACTCACTGGTTTTCACTTTAGGCCAATATACTGAGAACACTTTGGGCTATTGGTTTAGTGTAAACCATTGACATCGATGTATATTTAGTGTGTGTGAAATTGTTGCATTTCTGTGTTTAGATGCATGTGCTTTAGTCATTCAGTTTAAACACTAAGTATATTATGAGATTTATAATATTAAATACTGACTATATTGAAATTTATATTTTATTTATATTTGTATATATTATATTATGTAATGTCTATTTATATTCAGATTTTATGGTATATTATGTATGTGGTTTTTTATTTACTCTGATTTATTTTCCATAAACAGTGGATTTGTCCACAAATAGCAGGTTATAAACCTGTAGAAATAGAAAGGCTATAGTAAACAACAATATTAATAGCCACACACATAATTCATTCATTACTGGATTCAACACACCAGTGTGGGATTTTACTGGTCCACGTTTCAACTTTTGACTGGTCCATGCTTCAATCAGGTAAGTGAACCTCCCACCTATTATCCTGCGTTACATTTCCGCTGAACACCCGCGACGTAGTGAACGCGACACCTCCCACTTGACCGACTGATCATGTGATTCAAGGCGGTCACACACAAAACATTACATTACACCACATAATATACATTTCCCTTTTTTATTTTTTTTTTATTTTTTTTGATGAAGAATAGAACGTCATTGTCATTGTTCACGCACCTCCCCTGACAGATGTGTGGTGTTCTGCCAGGTTTGGTCATATTGGTATGTACTCTTCATTCTTCGTGAATGGTGGTGCAAATAGTGGCGAAGGCAGTATAGATACGTACCAACCAGAGAGAAAAAGAAAATGAAAAAGAGAGAGAGAGACAGCGCCTGCAGAACTGGTGGCCGAAGAGACGAGGTCTAGGAGTCACTGGTCTTCCACAGGGATGAGGACTACCAGTCTCCTCACGTCTCTCCGTAGGATGACTGACGTCAGCTGCTGAGTATTTCTTTTAAGTTGCCCAACTATTAGAGAGGCAAGGGGGCCTGCACACGTCTTAACGTCTGCGTCTCTCACAAGTCCTTTCTTGTCAGGGTACACGGCCTGGATTCGTCCAAGCCGGAATTGCCCTCGCAGTGCGTTTTGATCAGCAATCCAAACAATGTCACCTATTGCTACATTTCTTTGGGTCTGGTGCCACTTTTGCCGAATGAATAAGTTAGGTCCGGCAAGTTCACTCCACTTCCTCCAGAACATATCCACACCAATCTGGATGGATCTGAGACGGCGCCAGGGATGGGTGCACAAGTCAATCCCTCCTGTATCTCCCCTTTGCCTGGTCCTCCCGAGAAGCAGAGTATTGGGGGTCAAATACTCTATAGAGTCTTCTTGTTCTTGTGCCCTGGCGTCAATCGGCCTTTCATTGGTGAGGTTAGCTGCCTGGTAGAAGAGGGTTTGGAGCTCACCCCAGGTGAGTGAGCTTATTGTCCCTCCAAGGCTAGTGAGAGCCCTCTTTATGAGCTTAACTGCAGCTTCCGCAGCCCCGTTGCGATGAGGTGCGTCAGCTGGATGAAAGTTCCATGCCCACACTGTCCCATTCTTGGCAGATTTGTCCTCTATGGATGCTTCCCGTAAGGTAGCTAAGTACCTATGCAAGTCTTGTAGGGCAGGTTTAGCTCCAATGAAATTGGTTCCCCTATCTGACCACAATTTTCTGGGATTGCCTCTCAATGCTACAAAGCGAGAATACGTTTGGAGAAAGCTTTCAGATGATTGGTCGTCAACGAGGTCCACATGAACTGCCCTCGATGCCATGCAGCAGAATACTATGCCCCAAACTTTTTTCCTGTTCTTTTCTTGACAGCATCCTTGATTTCGAAGGGGCCAAAGAGGTCTAGTGTGGTATACTCAAATGGGTTAGCACGCTGTGAGCGTTCTGGCGGTAGATCACTCATCATCTGCTGGCACATCTTCCCTTTCAGTTTGCGACATTTGATACAGTCGTTTGCAACTTTCTTTACTATCCTCCAACCTTGCACAATCCATGCTTTCCTCCTGGTGCGCAGAAGCGTGGCAGCAACACCTTCATGGTTCTCGTCATGAGCTTCTCTTGACAGTAGCGTTGCGAGCCATGAACGAAATGGAATTAAAGGAACAGCTGTTCCATCTTCTTTCCAGGACTGGAGTCGTCCTCCACAGAGAAGGATTCCTGTGCTCTCGTCTTTGTGGACCACCAAGCGGTTCAGTGTTGAGTCCAGGAACTGACTGCCATCTTGGGCTGCGAGGACCAGGTCTCGGAAAGCTTGCGCTCTCTCCTCAGTAGACAGGATAGAGCGGTTTGCCTCCTACTTTGATGACTCTGGTGCCTGGCATTTTCTCAGCCAGGTTTTTGCAGCCCGTCGAGTCCAGGCTATGGAACCACACAGCGTCGACAGAGAACTGAAGCGTTGAGGTTCCACAAGGCGTACCAGACCAAGTGCCCAGGGTCTTCTCTGTCTGTCTGCCGCTGATGTTGCACCCGGGACAGATGGTGATGTCGATCTAACATTGACTGCATGTCTGAGGTCCGCCTTGATGTCAGGCCCGTTAAGGTCAGTTCTTCCTTTTGACTGGGCCCTGGTGACCACTGCTGAGAAGGCTTTCCGCTGGAGTTTCCCACATCTTCAGCAGCAGAGGGTGTAATCTCACTGGCCATCTTCATAGGCCAGTCGGTCTTAGGCCTTTTCAGGAACTCAGGGCCTTGCTGCCATTCTGACCCTTCATTAAGTTCCTCAGGAGTTGCACCTCTGGTAAGTATGTCAGCAATGTTTCGTTTGCCTTCAATCCACCTCCAATCTTCCACATCTTCTGGATCTCACCGATTCGATTTGCGAAAAAGGTCTGGAAGCCGTAGCTATCCTTTTGGATGGCTGCCAGGATTGTTTGGCTGTCCACAAAGTGAATCCATTGCTTGACTTTAATGTGGCAGTGCTTCTCAAAATACTTTTTTAGGCGGGTAGCGAAGACCGCACCACAGAGTTCTGCTTTGATCACATCTCCCTTTTGGTCGAGAGGGGTGAGTTTAGCCTTGGATTCCACCAACTTCATTACAACTTTGTCTCGGGTTTCCCACCACAGGTAGAGTACGGCTCCATAGGAGGATTCGCTCCCATCTGAGAACGTGATCCCTGTTGGTGGGCCTAGGGCTCCAGGCGGCGTGATGCTTCTCTCAAACCTTACCTGGCCAAGTCTCACAAATTCTTCAAAGAGCGTTATTGCGGCTTCTCGAAGTTTTAGTGAGAGAGGGACGTCCCATGTGTCTTTAGATTGGTTGTTCTTGCCAGTTTCCTGGAATGATTCTCGTACCAACATCACTCCCTTCTGTTTGGCTGGTGAGGCAAGACCAACCGGGTCGTACAATGCGGCAATCTGGCTAAGAAGTATGCGTCGGGTAAGGGGATTTGGTGTTCCTTCCCTGACATCCTCCATGATCAGATTCAATCCTGTCCTCATTTTTCCTCTTTTCTTAGAGAAGTTGATAGAAGTCAGCAACCGAAGCTTGTCTGTCTCAGGTTCGTAACCGACCCCAAGCGCTTTGTTCTCCCCATCATGCATTTGGTTGGGCAGTACCAGGGTCCTGGGTACAGTTGTTTCAGAAGGGGCTCCACTCCTCCCACTTTGGCGTGACAGAACCCATGGTTTCAGGAAGAAGCCTCCCGCTCTCAAGATCTCCTCCACCCCTTTGGTGATCCTCTCCAGCGTATTGAGGTCATCGTGTGAGGTCAGGATGTCATCCACATAGCTGTCCTCAGTCAGAGCTCGCCGTTCTTCAATCATATCAGCAAACTGAGGAAGGTTGGCTGTCTCCTTCATTGCAACTTGGGCAATACATCCTGCGGGTTTATCACCGATATTTACTCTGACGACTGCAAACTCCTCAATGTTGTCCTCAGGGTTGTCTCTCCAGAGAAAGCGGTGGAGGTGAACTTCATCATCTTTCAGCCACACTGAGTTATACATCTTTTTTACGTCACCCAGTGCGGCATGGAGTCCACTCCTGAACCTCAAAAGGACACCTCTGATGGGATTGAGTACATCAGGACCCTTGTGAAGGAGATCATTTAGACTTATGCCTCGGAACTCTTGGCTGCTATTCCACACAATTCTCACAGGGGTTGAGGAGGAGTGAGGGTTCGGTGCAACCAGATGGCTGATGTACCATTTAGGTCCTTCCCAGTTGTTAATTTCCTCCCTTGTGAGTTTTGCGGCAGCCCCTCTTGAAACCATTTCATGTATTTGTTCTTTGTATGCAGCCTTCCACACAGGTTCCTTCTCCAGACGTTTCTCAGTGTTTCTGAAGGTCGCCTCCACTGCCTGCCGATTGTTTGGCAGTGCTGTGAGGTCTGTCTTCCAGGGATAAGCTGTGTCCCAGTGGGGAGAGTTGCTGTGTTTGTCCGCCAGCACGTATGTTAGGCATTCTTTTATCTTTTCCAGGTCCCGCTCCTCCTTAAGGGTCATTTCTTTTCCTCCAGGGGGGCACCTACCACACTTGCAGCCGCCACATTGAGGACTGCACGCAGCTCCGATGCTGTCCCACCTGAACCACTCGAAGACCTCTTTGTTGGCGGTTGCTGTGCTCCGGACAAGCGCATTTCCTTCCTCTTCTCGAGGTATAATGGTCTCTTTATACGCCATCGAGGCTACTCTCATGGTTCTTGCAAGGTGAGTTTCAGAGCAGTACACGGCCATGTCGACTGTCTCAATGAGATCGGGATGAGTTCCCCCAACGGTCTTTCCTAGCGGACCGTCCCAGAGAACGAGGTCTTCCACAATCCTGATTGGCTGGGGAACAAGACGACCTTCCCGATGACTGATAAGGAGGTCAATCTTTGTGGGACGGACCAGTTCGTCTCTGGGTACATTTGGGAAAAACTTCTGCAGTTGCTCGGCAGTGACTGATTGAGTCACCTCAGCGATGTTTTCCAGGCCATAGCAGAGAATTCTATGCTCTGCCACTTTTCCCTTAGATATCTTCACCTTCAGCCGCAGGGAATATCTTTTGGTCAGGACAGTCTTCTTCATCCCCCCGACTCCATGGACTATAAGCCTGATGTTCTCACCGCACAGTCCAAGGCGATCTGCAGTTTCATTTGTGATATAATTGGTATCAGATGCGAGGTCGATTAGGGAGCCAATAAGGCAACCGGAGTTTGTTGTCACTACCATCAGCATCATCACCACTGGATGTTCTTGCAGTCCACCTCCAGCCTTGGCACATACAGTTGATGATATTTTGTTTGAGAATGCATTCTTGTATTTCTCTCTTTGTTCTGGAGTAAGTTCTGCCAGAAACTCCTCTTGTTTGTTGGTTAGGCCAAGTTTCTTTCCTCCAACTTTTATGGTACTCTGCTCCTCACTGCTGTTGTCCTTCTTTGGAGTCGGTGGCTTAGGACACAGAAGGTAATTGTGGTCCGACACCCCTCCTTTCCGACAGTCTACTTTTGGGCAGAGGTATCTGGGTGTGCATCCTTTACCATCCTTGGGGTGGGGCCTCAAACACTTGGAGCACAACCCTAGGTTCTTCACATGGGCCCTTTTTCTTAAGAGATCTTGCTCCCTGAAGATCTTGCACGCAAATAGTTTGCCGACATGAGAGTCATCTCCACAGACAATACAGCTGGGATAGTCATCCTTCTGACCTGCTGTGGATTTAGTGAAAGCCTTCCTCCCTCTCTTATCTGGGTAGTCTGCAGCACCCTTTTCCACAGGGCCTTTGTCCACAGGGCTTGGCTCCAACTGATCCAACTCCTCAAGAATCTCCTCTTGCTTTTTCAAGAATTCTAGGAGGCAATCAAAATAATACAGTGGAGAGAACCTGTTTGCTGGGTCAGTTTTGTGCATAATCCAATCCTTCTTGAGTGAACTGGGAAGCTTGCTTTCAAGAGATTGGGCAACAACACGGTTCTTCACGGCATCCTCTTCACCAAGAATCTGGAGGTTGCAGAGTGCCCTTTCGACAGCCTGGATCAATTCAATGGTTCTTCTTGGATGGTTTCCTTTGACGGGGGGAAGAGACTGGACCTCGTTGGTGATCATTAGGACTATTTTCGCTTTGTTCCCGTATTTGCTGTCCAGCAGCCTGAACATATCGTCGGCGGATCCACAACTAGATAGGACGAGATCCTTCTTGACCTTTTCGTGGAGACTATTTAATAAGTGGAACTTTTTTATACATTCGACACCTTGTGGGTTACCCAATTCTTGTAGGTCCTCCCACTCAGTCTTCCAGCGATAATAGTCCCTCATGTCACCAGAGAAAGTCGGTAGTCGTGCTCTTTCAAGGCTGATTTGAGGCTTGAGATTAAAGCTTCCTTTGTTCCTTTCCGGGCTGCTTTGCTGTGAGAGAGGCCGTGTGTTCATGTTCAATGCCCCCGTGTATGTTTTGGGCTTCAACTTGAGATCGGCAGACATGTCAGGGAGAGCATCTTGTATCGGATCACCAACCGCGCTGCTCTCATCTCCCAGATATCTTTCTCTACCCTTCACTTGGTCTGCTCCGTCTTCCTCCAGTTTGTCAGACAACGCCAGGATCCTCTTCTCGAGTGTCTTGTGGCGTGTCCTGAGATCTAATGCCCTCGAACCAGGAACCAACTCCTTCCACTCTACCAGCATTTCTCTGAGTTCAATGACCTCTCTCTCAAGACCTCGATTTCTTAGCCTACAGTCCTTGACTGACTTCCGAGGGTTAACTTCCTCTTCCTCTGCCTGAGTGATGGCCGACTCAGCTGTTTTGATCTGCTTAAAAAACACCTCCTCTGCGTAGCTGGTCCAAAAGGTTTCCTGGGTGGCATTCTTTACCTCGAGGAACCTGTTCTCACACTCCGCTGTCTTTTCATCAATTTGGTTTGCAGATTCTATGACCTCCTCATCCGTTGACTCTCTCAGGGCTTCAGCATACTCATATCCCGCATCCATGACTTTAGAAAAGTCTGTCCTGAAAATCTTCCATTCACTGAGAACTTCAGTCGGTTCCAAGAGTCCCGGTTTGGTGAGAGTATGAGCCCTTTTGGTGAATGAAGCCTGTGCTCTTGATCGCACACTTTTAAGCTTTTCCAAGTCTGCCATTGATACTCCCTTTGTGTTGACTGGAGAGACGTCAATGCCAATGAGCACACGCGCTCCTTTATCCTTGATCAACGGGCAGTTTGATTAATGATAAACTTGGGGTCAGTCACAGAAGTGAGAGGCCAGCTGCTGATTTTGGGTTGATTGAGCTTCCTTAATGAAGCAGTCCGTGGCTGTTTTTTAGCTGCATTCAATCCAGTGCAGTGAACCAGCGGTTTATAACTTGCTATTTGTGGACAAATCCACTGTTTATGGAAAATAAATCAGAGTAAATAAAAAACCACATTGAGTCATAACAACGTGTCCTCTCCTGACGCCCTGTTCGGTGGGGATATTCTTAAAGAACCGAACAGTTATAAACCGCTGGTTCACTGCACTGGATTGAATGCACATTGAGTCATAACAACGTGTCCTCTCCTGACGCCCTGTTCGGTGGGGATATTCTTAAAGAACCGAACAATCACTTTTTTAATAGCCTAATGTTTTTATTCTACAGTTGTGCAGTTTTAAGGGGACATATGGACATTTTAAAAAGTATTTGCCGAAATTAGTAATGATATTTATATACAGGTTTATTTAAAATAGCTACATTTTATGTAAATTTCACATGAAATATCTAAATTTCTCAGTTTAATTCATGGTGAAAACATGAATGTGCATATTAGTGGAAGTTTGCTGCCATCTACTGGAAAACAAACACTTTTGCTAGTTCTCAATAGTTTGTGCATGAATGCTAGATGCAATTACTTGTTATTTGTGTTTAGGCTGTAATGTGGCGTAGGTGCTATTTTTGTATAGTTTAACTATCATCAGTCTTTTAAAAAAATTAAATAATAATAATATCATGAACATAATGACGGGGTAGAATGGACTGGACATCATATAAAACAACAACAATAAAAATTAAAAAACATCAATGCATTAAAAAAATAAAACAGTACCAGTGTTTCCGCAACTTAGACTGAAAAGCAAATTGGTCAGGGCCGGCCCTGTGTGTATATATGTATGCGAGTGATTTCATATGTAGATGTGTGTGAACTTTTCAGTGCAAACGGAAGGCATTTAAGTGTAAAAGGAAGTCATTTCAGTGTAAAAGGAAGTCATTTGTAACCTGCCTACCGCATTTGCAACTTTGCAATCATGGAGAGGGATCGTGCTACAACTGAAGCAATTGGCATTTTGCGAAATCTGCTTGCTTCGCCCACTATTATTATAAGATCATTTGCTAATTCAGTTGAATCGAATGTGTCGCCTTCTGCTCAACTGCAGTCAGAATCAGAAACTGAATTGCGCACTTTGTTTCGGCCATCGGCGCCTGCTGTACAAAGCATCAATAACAGGCCAACATCATCTGCCGTATATCGCAGGGCTCTCAAGTCTCACACACGCATTTCAACCTGCTCACACGCCACTCCTTGTATTTCTCACGCAGAGAAATTTCCAGGATAATGCCCACCAAATTGCGCTGCTATTAGAGAGGAATCAAGTGAGTTCCACATAGAGTTCAGAAGTCCCTGCCACGCACCAGCCAATCAAATAAAAAATACAGCTACCGAACAGCCAGTCAGAAAATAGCATTGATGTATCCGGGTAAGATTTAGATATTCCAGCAACAACAACGTTTACATTCTGCCACCTACTGGTGGTTTAGTTTAGTGTTTTCTTTCCAACATTTCTTAATTGTATATTCAAAAATATTCTTAATTGTATATTCAAAAATATTTAAAACAATCTCATAACATTTTTCAGTGTAAATGATTTAATTTGATTGGCAACAGCCCTACAGTGTCTTATTTATAGATCAAATTTAAGAATATAAAAATGAAAGCTGAATCATAGGCTATATTTAATAAGATTATGGGAAAATGCACTTCATAAAAGGTAAAAAATATCAAAGATATGCAGATTTAAATATCTCAAAGCTGATTGAACAATGGTGAGACTATTGCTTCAGAATAAATTATATTTACAACACAGTAAATTCTGAAAAGAAATATTCCAAATTATTATGGATTATTAATTTGCCTCTTCCCTGACATATTTCTTGGAAATAGAGAAATGCAAGAATTAATACTATGCACACACACACACACACACACACACACACACAGAGAGAAATGTTAAATTAAATAAAAAAATATATAATTATTTATTTATTTATACAAATTAGTGTCATTTTTCAGATCAGAACCTCGTCCCCACCCAAACCCCTGCTGCCATCGCCAAAATCTCACTCTGAACTCAGTTCAAAACTTGAGAGCCCTGATATCGTCTTCATTGCACCTTGAACAAGCAAATAAATATGTGAGGCCGAATGGGACGAAACACATTGAAACACTTGCGCGTACCTGTGAAACACTTGCATGTGCGTGTGAAACACTTGCGCGGACTAACATATATTTATGCATATATGAAACGCATGTAATTAGATAGAACGTACTTGCATACACCCTGTAATTGCCCACGTACTGTTGTACCTGCATAAAGACACTGCACTTTCAAACATTCTCACGTGTGAGAGAGCAAAAATATTTTTAGTGTGTCCGGAAGGCATTTCATTGCAACCGGAAGTAGCTCAAATAGTCTCCATTTATGGCTCTGTCCAAACTTGTTTAACAATGAGGTATTTGTTGTTATTTTTTGCAATAGGCTTTTTCGTATGTGATCACTCGTGTGTAACTGCTAACTCTGAGGAAATTTTTCATTTTATTTCACGTGTCCTTCGGTGCATAGAATGTTTACAAACTGACCCTGCAATCCCATACTTTACTGAACTAGAGCACCATGCACGGACAGTTCGTTCAATTACGAATGTAGTTACTCGTGCGGGAGGCCAGGGGTCTGAAGAATGCATTATTATTCTGGAGTCATTATATCATAATATCAATTTAATTCTGCAGCAGTTTGACAATCAAATACTACAAGACACCGAAAATTGCATCGTCCCGCCAACAGTTCACAGTGGCACAGCTGGTCGCCCACGTTATGATTTGACAGCGGATCAGATTAACCACTGCTTGGATCTGGGTTATAACTGGCAGGGAATATCTTTAATGTTTGGAATAGACAGGCGAACATTATTTCGTCACAGGCAACGTCTTTCTATTCCATCAAATGAATACAGCTCATTGTCAGATGAGAATCTGACTTTAATCATTAGGCAAATTCTAGAGAACACTCCAAATGCTGGTGAAACATATGTCAGGGGAAGTCTTCGCTCAAGGGGATTCCGCATTCAGAGGTGGAGGGTCCGACAAATTCTGCAGGAAATTGACCCTGTCGGGCGATGCTTTCGACGTAGGCAAGCCATTCGTCGCAGAATTTACAGTGTCGGAGGTCCTAATGAATTATGGTATGTAGCCTAATCAATGAACTATTCTCATAACCACTGGATGTTGTTGTAACTTAACAGATTTATTAAACGTTTCCGACTGTCTGTAGAAGCAGTAATATATTAACTGCGATAAGTGCAGTTACAATAGGTATTAGCCTACGCCAGAATGACATAGAAAGTTTAAAAAACAGCATTTATCTGAAATAGAAAGCTTTTGCAACATAATGAATTTCTAAACGTTTGATCAATTGAATGCATCCTTGCTGAATAAATGTATTACGTTCTTTCCAAAAAAGAAAGATAGCTTTTTTTACTTTCTATTCTTCAAATAATCCTGATTAAAAATTGTACACAACTGTTTTCAACACAGATAATCATAAATGTTTGTTGATCATCAGATCCTCATATTAGAATGATTAGTGAAGGATGTGACACTGAAGACTGGAGTAATGATGACATTCAGCTTTGATAACTGAATAAATGACACTTTACTATATAATCACATAGAGAGCAGCTGATTAACATTGTAATAATATTTCACAATATTACTGTTTTTGCTGTATTTTGGATCAAATAAATGAAGCCTTGGTGAGCAGAAGAGACTTCTTTCAAAAACATTAAAAAACCATCCAAAAACTTTTGACCGGTAGTGTATCACTATTAGCCTTCAGCAGATTCTCCCAACCTGGCAGTAGTTTTGTGAACGAGAATCATTTTGGTGTTGTACCCACAGGAAAGTGACTTTAAAAGACAAAAAAATAATTCTTAATTTTTTTATTTTAACTTTTCTTTAAAGCTCCCTGGCTTACAGAATAATTGGATTTCATTGGATTTTACAAGGTGAGCAGCTCAATAAACCATTTCCATTTTCTCCTTTGACAGGCACATAGACGGAAACCATAAATTGGTTAGATGGAGGATGGTGTTCCATGGATGCGTAGACGGATATAGCCGTACAATCATATACCTTGACTGCTTAAATAACAACAGGGCTTCCAGCGTTTTGTCCCTGTTTCAAAGAGGGGTGTGCAACTTCGGATTGCCTTCTAGAGTCCGTTGTGATCGTGGTATGGAAAACATTGAGGTGGCTAGATTCATGCTGAGCAGAAGAGGACTGAACAGGGGAAGTATCATAGCAGGACGCAGTGTTCACAATCAGAGAATAGAGAGGCTTTGGGGTGAACTTAACCGTGTAGTGTCATACTATTACTCAGACTTGTTCAGTTTCATGGAGAATCAATTTATTCTTGATTCACTGTCTGAACTGCACCTCTTTGTGTTACATTATGTTTACCTGCCACGAATCCAAAAGGCTGCGAGGGAATTCACAAACCAGTGGAATAACCACGCTTTATCTACAGAGCGACACATGACACCTTTGCAGTTGTGGTACAGAGGAGTGATTTGTCGTGTTGGCCAGAATAACATGGCAGTGAACAGTGTATTTGACACAAATGACTCTTCAATTAATGTTGACACTGGACACATGGCAGCAGATGTGCTCAGCAACCAAGTTGC
The DNA here is from genome assembly GCA_033150135.1 of Gobio occitaniae. Lineage (NCBI taxonomy): Eukaryota > Metazoa > Chordata > Actinopteri > Cypriniformes > Gobionidae > Gobio > Gobio occitaniae. Next base: position 840,487 of record JARQWZ010000033.1, read on the forward strand.
AATTCCTGAAAACACTTTTAATTTAAACGACACTACCCTGAATGAAATCCACCAAACGTTTGATCCTTTACAAGATGATGGTAATCACGGAATTGACATTTTCTTGGCTCTTGTAAATTTTCTTGAAACGAGACAGTAATTGTACATTTGTTTTTGCAAGTTTCTTAAACAAAGTCAAGTGTCATCTCATATGTATGTGTTGAATAGTGAGACAAAAAAACAAGAAAAATGTCATGTTCATTATGTTAAGTAATGAATTGCTTATTGTACCATACAATAAAGATCTCGAGAGCCTCAGAACATGTAATGTTTATTTTAACAAAACATACAGAATTTGCATCTTCACTTCACTTCCAAACGTTAAAGTGCATAGTAGTGCTGAAAAAGTAAACGTAAAGTTGTCTTAGTGCAATTTTAGTTGTTATTTGAATAAACACTAAGACCAACAAAAAACAGTCTAACAAGGCTTAACTCATTGAAGGGAGAGTTCCACCCAAAATCACTGTTTATACTGCAGGTATGTGAAATCTATTTTGTGTTATGTTGAATTAATCTTTCACAGGTACCATAAGAATGTGGTTGTGTTAGAGGCACACTGCCCTGTTAAAGTTTACATCCAAGCCCCTGAACAGACATGCACTTATTCTGTATTTAGTATTTTCAGTTCGGTAGATTACAAGTGAATAATAACCTGTTAAAGGGATGGTTCACCCAAGAATGAAAATTCTGGCATCATTTACTCACCCTCAAGTTGTTCCAAACCTGTATGAGTTTCTTTTTTCTGCTGAACACAAGAATGTTTGTAACAAAACAGATAGAGCAACCATTGACTACCATAGTTCCCCTTCGTTCAGTCACTACGACGTAACGTTAGTGACTAACGAATGGGGGTTTCGCTTAGAAGCCTATCAACTTCGAGTTTTGAGAAAACGCCCAATGGCGTGCCAATGCCATGGGGCATGCGGAATTTGCATACGTAGCTCCGCCTCACTGCGTGAGTATATAAGGAAGTACGAGGCAATATCGCATTATGTTTCTGCTTTCGGAGCCAAGAGTACCTACCTCTTCACTCCTACAGCCTTCTGAGACTCTGTCAGCTTCTTCGAGACGAGCAGCTTTCCAGTCGGTGTTGGTGTGACGGCGCGTTCCAGTGATCGCATACTTCCTGCCTGCTGATCTGTGCAGTGGTCTGCATCCAGCTGGTGTGTGTTTCCCTGGGCGCTTCGGCATCGGCTGCAAAGTTTCCTCTCATAAAAGAGCTTGCACGTGACGCGTCCTTTTCAGGATGTTTCGTCCGTGCACTTCTGGGTGCGGTAGATCGCTTTTTTCTTTCGACGGGCACGAGCGCTGTGTGACGTGTTTGGGCTTTCAGCACGCTCAGGCAGCGCTCGTGGATGACTCATGTTCTCTCTGCGGGAACCTGGCCATCTCAGTGCTTCGATCGAGACTCCGTGAATTCCGTGCTGATGCCGGAATGAGAGTCCCCTCCGCCACCCCCCAATCTGCGGTCTCCTCTGGAGGCGGCACTTTGGCTGGTGACCAGGGTGATCTGAGGGTGACGGTGTGGAATAAAGCTCCGACGCTAGTTCCTCGGCCCACACCCCCCCTCTCAGGCACTTGACCCGGCCCGCGCTCAAGCGTCTACATCGGGGCCGGCTCCTGCTGTCCCGACTGTGGCGTTTGGCGCGGCGGAGGAGGAAGTGATGTCTATCGCCGCATCACAAGGTGGGCTGGAGTCATCTGAGGATGAGGATTCGGCTGTGCTGCCACCTTCGGGTGCGCCAGCATTGCCCGAGTCGGACCCAGAGTTGACAGCCATGCTCTCTCGGGCCGCCGCAGCGCTTGGACTGGAGTGGAACCCTCCGCCTCAGCCCGAGCGTTCGCGGTTGGATGATTGGTTTTTGGGGGCGGCGCGTTCGGACACCCGTCCGGCCGCTCCTCCAATACCTTTCTTCCCCGAGGTGCATGAAGAGGTCGCGCGTTCCTGGAAGGCCCCGTTGTCTTCCCGTGAACGTTTGGCGGCCTCTTCCGCCTTCACCTCTCTTGATGGAGCCGCGGCTCATGGGTACACTGGGGTCCCCCCAGTCGAACGTTCTGTTGCGATGCAACTGTGTCCTCAGAGCGCTTCGTCCTGGCGTGGTGAACCTAAGCACCCCTCCAAAGCCTGTAGGTTTTCGTCATCCCTGGTGGCGAAGTCCTATAGAGCTGCGGGGCAGGCCGCCGCTTCTTTGCATACCATGGCAACTCTTCAGGCCTACCAGGCCAAGTTGCTGTGTGATATGCACGAGAGGGGGGCTGATCCAGGACTCAGCAATGAGTTGCGTGCCGCCACCGACCTCGCTCTCCGGGCGACGAAGGTAACCGCACGCTCCCTGGGTCAGGTGATGTCCACAAATGTGGTCCAGGAGCGACACCTATGGCTCAACCTGTCCGATATGCGCGACGCTGAGCGAACACGTTTCCTCAACGCCACAGGATGGGCTATTCGGCGGAGCGGTCGAGAGCTTCGCCCAACAGTTCTCGGCCGCTCAGAAGCAGACTGAGGCAATAAAATACATCCTGCCCCGGCGGTCAGCTGCTGCCTCCACCCCACCGCCCGCGCAGGTGCCTCAGCCTGCTCGTCGCCGAGGACGCCCTCCCGCGGCTTCCTCCGCCTCTGCGCCACCCAAGCAGCAGCCTCCACCCGGGCCGCGCAGAGGCAGCCGCAGGAAGGCGTCCACGTCCGCTCCAGCCCCGCAGCCCGCGAAGAAACGCCAGGCTAAGCGGCGCTCCTGATGCGGACGGCTCAGGGATGGGCAGTTCTTTCCAGGAGACGGCGGCAGGGCCGCTCCTTCCCCCGGTGGAGGGCCGGGGGAGAATCTTTTGTTCAGCTGCTGGCCCCCGGGTCAGCAGCACCCTAATGTGGTTAAAGAAAGAACTGACAACCCCATCCCTGAGCCCCCAGAGATCGGTGACGGCAGTGCGCGCCACCCTCGGGTCTCGCCACTCTCGTCCCTCTCTGTCGCCAGCCCCCTGGCAGAGCAGACCCCAGTGGAACGCGAGTCCTTCCCTGGTCCCCTCTGTCAGGGCGCAGCCGTTAACCGTGCTCCGACCCGGGGACGCCCAACAGCCTCCCCTGTCCGCGCCGGTAACGCTGCCTCGCTGCCCCACCCAGGGTACGTCTGTCGTCCGTATGACCCCGTTGGTGCAGTCTCTGGAAGCATGGCTTCAGCTTCCGGGGCTGTCCCGCTGGGTTGCCCGGACCATCAGGCTCGGCTACGCGATTCAGTTCGCGCAGGCTCCTCCCCGTTACAGGGGAGTCCGCTATACCATGACCGGGGCCCATGCTCCCGTCATGCGTGCGGAGATTGCCACTCTACTGGCGAAGGGTGCGATCGAGCCTGTCCCTCCAGCCGAAATGAGGTCGGGGTTCTACAGCCCCTACTTCATTGTACCCAAGAAAACCGGTGGGTTACGGCCAATCCTGGACCTTCGCATCTTGAACCGATCCCTTCACCGGCTTCCGTTCAAGATGTTGACTGCGAAACGCCTTTTCGAATGCGTTCGTCCGGACGATTGGTTTGCAGCGATCGACCTGAAGGACGCCTACTTCCATGTCTCCATCCTTCCTCGACACAGACCGTTCCTACGGTTTGCTTTCGAGGGGCGGGCATACCAGTACGCAGTTCTCCCATTCGGGTTATCTCTGTCCCCTCGCGTCTTCACGAAGATTGCCGAGGCAGCCCTTGCGCCCCTTTGGCAGCACGGGGTCCGCATCCTGAACTACCTCGACGACTGGCTCATACTAGGCCACTCTCGAGAGCAGGTGTGCGGACACAGAGATCTGGTTCTCCACCACTTAACCCGTCTGGGCCTTCGGGTCAACTGGGAGAAGAGCAAACTTTGCCCCGTGCAGAGGATCTCTTTTCTCGGTATGGAGATCGACTCGGTCGCCATGTACGCGCAGCTTTCGAGCGAGCGCGCGCAGTCTCTGCTGACTTGCCTCCGACAAATCGAGAGCAAGAATGCGGTTCCACTGAAACTATTTCAGAGGCTCCTGGGGCATATGGCATCTGCAGCCGCGGTAACGCCGCTCGGATTGCTTCATATGAGACCGCTTCAGCACTGGCTTCGCGATCGAGTCCCGAGATGGGCATGGCTGTCTGGCACGCTCCGGGTCCAAGTGACTCGGGCCTGCCTACAGACGCTCACCCCGTGGTCGAACCTCAGCTTTCTACGGGCAGGTGTGCCCTTAGAACGAGTTTCCAGGCATGTTGTCGTATCGACGGATGCCTCTGCCACGGGCTGGGGTGCCATGTGCAATGGACAAGCAGCCGCGGGCTCCTGGACAGGACCCCAGCGCCTCCTGCATGTCAATTGCCTCGAGTTGCTGGCAGTACGGTTCGCCCTGCACCGCTTCCGAGCGCTGCTGAAGGGTCAACATGTGCTTGTCCGGACAGACAACACGGCCGTAGTAGCGTACATCAACCACCAGGGCGGTCTACGCTCCCGCCGCATGTCTCAACTCGCCCGCCATCTCGTTCTATGGAGTCAGAAGCGCCTGAGGTCCCTTCGTGCTGTCCATATTCCGGGAGTCCTGAACCACGCAGCCGACGAGCTCTCGCGGTTTCAGCCTCTCCCGGGAGAATGGAGACTCCATCCCCGGACGGTTCAGCTGATTTGGGAACAGTTCGGCGACGCACAGGTAGATCTGTTTGCCTCCCACGACTCTTCCCACTGCAGCCTGTATTATTCCCTGACCGAGGGCACGCTCGGCACGGATGCACTGGCGCACAGCTGGCCGCGGGGCCTACGCAAATATGCGTTCCCCCCAGTGAGCCTACTCGCACAGCTTCTGTGCAAGATCAGGGAGGACAAGGAGCAGGTCCTTTTGGTCGCCCCGTACTGGCACGGCCGGACCTGGTTCCCCGAACTCATACTCCTTGCGACAGCCCCTCCCTGGCCTATTCCTCTGAGACCGGACCTCCTTACTCAGAGACGGGGCACCCATTGGCACCCGCGTCCCGACCTCTGGAACCTCCACGTGTGGCTCCTAGACGGGACCCGGCAGGTTTGAGTGGCCTACCACCTACGGTGGTCGCCACCATCACTTCCGCTAGGGCAGAGTCCACTCGGCATGCCTATGCGTTGAAGTGGAACCTCTTCGTCACCTGGTGCTCTTCCCGCCAAGAAGACCCCTGGAAATGCCCGATCGGGTCCGTGCTTGAGTTTCTCCAAGAGGGGCTGGAGCGAAGGCTGTCTCCCTCCACCCTCAAGGTATATGTGGCCGCAATATCTGCCCACCACGATCTCTTGGAGAACAAAAAGGTAAGTCAGCACGACCTGGTCATCAGGTTTCTGGGGAGCTAGGAGACTGAATCCTCCTCGCTCTCCTCTCGTACCCTCTTGGGACCTCGCAGTAGTGCTAACTGCTCTGCAGAGACCTCCCTTCGAGCCTTTGCGGTCGGTTGATATTAAGTTTCTGTCTATGAAGACGGCTCTGCTGACCGCATTGGCCTCAGTCAAGAGGGTCGGGGACCTGCAGGCATTTTCGGTTGACGAAGCGTGCCTGGAATTCGGGCCGGCTAATTCTCACGTGATCCTGAGACCCCGGCTTGGATATGTGCCCAAGGTTCCCACCACTCCGTTTAAGGACCAGGTGGTGAACCTGCAAGCGCTGCCTTTGGAGGAGGCAGACCCAGCCTTGGCATTGCTCTGTCCAGTACGCGCCCTTCGCGCCTACGTAGACATGACGCAGTGTTTCAGGACCTCAGACCAGCTCTTTGTCTGTTATGGTGGAGAGCGGAAGGGAAGTGCTCTCTCAAAGCAGAGGCTGTCTCACTGGATAGTGGACACCATTGTTTTGGCTTACCAGCAGCAAGGCCGACCATGTCCCCTTGGTGTGAGGGCACACTCCACCCGGAGTGTGGCCTCCTCTTGGGCTCTAGCGCATGGCGCCTCGCTAGCAGACATCTGCAGAGCTGCAGGCTGGGCGACACCCAACACATTCGCCAGATTCTACAATCTCCGAGTGGAGCCAGTGTCCGACTATGTACTCGCCCCCCCGGGGGGCCGGTGATGGGCCAGGCTCAGGTGTCTTCGCTTGCTCGCCACTCCACTCCACGGACTGGATACGTGCGATTTTTTCCTCAGGTGAGCTCCCCGAGAGCCCTGAGCTCCTCCAGCACTGTCGACGCCGACATCAGTTCAGTCTGCCCTCTCGAGCCCAGACCCTCATGTCCGGCCAGGTGCCCCATGTGCATGGTTCCCTCCGGCGACCCCCACATGTGTATTTCACCATAAGTCTCCGCAGTGAGCGGGTTTCTTCCCTTGGCGTGTCCCCGCCACCCCTAGGGTTAAAAATCCACCTTCGGCTGGTACCCTAGAGATCTTCCATATGCAACCCCCTCCGGGTCATATGTGTCTCTTAAGTCCTCCCCACGGGTATGCATCTTGGGCATTTCCTCACTGGGATATGCTTCCCAGTGTACCTTGGTAATCCTGTGTTAAGTGGGAGTCCTTCGTCCGTACTAGTCTTACGACAGGGTACTCACACTTACGCAGGGCACTGGAAGACAGCTGTGTGGCGGGATTATATTGGGACCCCCATTCGTTAGTCACTAACGTTACGTCGTAGTGACTGAACGAAGGGGAACGTCTCGGTTACGGATGTAACCCTCGTTCCCCGAGGAGGGAACGGAGACGTAACGTCCCCTTGCCACATCCAGCTGTGCTACCTGGAACGCAGGAGTTCAGTCTTGGCTCCTCAAGCAGGTAACATAATGCGATATTGCCTCGTACTTCCTTATATACTCACGCAGTGAGGCGGAGCTACGTATGCAAATTCCGCATGCCCCATGGCATTGGCACGCCATTGGGCGTTTTCTCAAAACTCGAAGTTGATAGGCTTCTAAGCGAAACCCCCATTCGTTAGTCACTAACGTTACGTCTCCGTTCCCTCCTCGGGGAACGAGGGTTACATCCGTAACCGAGACGTTCAATGGTTGCTCTATCTGCTTTGTTACAAACATTCTTCAAAATATCTTCTTTTGTGTTCAGCAGAACAAAGAAACTCATACAGGTTTGGAACAACTTGAGGGTGAGTAAATGATGCCAGAATTTTCATTCTTGGGTGAACCATCCCTTTAACAGGTTATTATTCACTTGTAATCTACCGAACTGAAAATACTAAATACAGAATAAGAGCATGTCTGTTCAGGGGCTTGGATGTAAACTTTAACAGGGCAGTGTGCCTCTAACACAACCACATTCTTATGGTACCTGTGAAAGATTAATTCAACATAACACAAAATAGATTTCACATACCTGCAGTATAAACAGTACACTTGGCTCAACAAAACAAAAGACACCACATGGTCTCATGCCTCTACTCCATCCCAAAACCCTGCGTGTTTTGGATTCCAAAATCCATGTTGGTTTTGAAGTCCTCGTAACTCCTGTGGATGGGTAGACGAAGGCAATTTATACATGTGTTGGCCACTGGATATTTGCCTTCATTGTGAAGGAACTCCAGAGATGGTGGAGGAGAAAAACCAATGGGTGGCACCATGTTTGAGCCGGTTGTGAATGTCAAAATGTCCTCAAACTTTGTTGGCCCTTCTTCCTCTGATGGAAATGTGGCATAAAAAAAACATTAAACATGCCAACAAGGTTAACAACTACTATTAATAAACACTAAATCAACAAGACAAGCATTAAATTGTTTTCCAGTAGCTCAATTGGGGATTCCAGTTCACAAAGCCTATGTTATAGGTTTGATTCCTAGGGAACAAACATACTAAAAGAAAGAAAAAAAAAACCCTACCCCTCCTCTGTACATGTATCTATTTTTAAACAACGCTTCAGACACCAATTACTGTATTTGTAACATTTTACTATAAGTATAAAGTAATGAAGTACTACAAATTATTTGCAAACTATTAGTTTGTATTTTATTCATAGTTAATATATTGTAGTCTCTACATTGTTAATATATTAGTAGGTTACTACAAATAGTGAGTTCTTCATTCATTGTCACATAATGGTGTATTTTTAGTTTTTTTCTTGAGTCAGAGTGTGTCTTGATTGTGTTAACCGTAAATAGTCCTCACTTTAGATTAACTCGATTGATAACGGAAAATGGGAAAATGTCATTAATCAAGTGCTTTAAACCAACCTTTATTAGAGATTAACTTAATTAGTATAATTGTTCCTTAAAGGGATAGTTCACTCAAAAACGAAATGTTTATGTTTATGCTCACCCCCTGGGCATCCAAGATGTAGGTGTCTTTGTTTCTTCAGTAGAACACAAATGAAGACGTTTAACTCCCAACCGTTGCAGTGTGATAGTCGTATAATGCATGTCAATTGGGATATTTTAGAGTATGAGAGCAATGAGAGTAAAAACACACAGACATACGAGTCCATATTAAACCCTGCGGCTCGTGGCGACACATTGATGTCTAAATACACGAAACCATCGGTTTCTGCGAGAAACCCAACAGTATTTATGTTATTTTTTTACCTCTTATCAGACTAATGTCATCTAGTATTCCCAGCGCCATAACTTCTGGCGAATAAGGTCAAAATACTGGCGCGATCAAAGATATATATACGTAGATGCCTCATTCGACCGATCCGCACAGGCACTAATGAGGAATCTATGTATATATCTATGATCGCGCCGGTATTTTGCATGTATTTTGACCTTATTTGCCGGAAGTGATGGAGCGGGGACGGCTGATGCAGAGCCATTGAAAAAAATGAAATACATTTTTAAATATGGATATTTTTCTTACACAAACGCATCGCTTCGCTTCAGAAGGCCTTTATTAACACCCAGAGCCGCGTGGAGCAGTTATTTGACGGACAGATGCACTATTACTGCCATTATAATGCTAGGATTAGCAAGAACATTTTTAATATAACTCAGATTTTATTCGTCTGAAAGAAGAATGTCATACACACCTCGGATGACTTGAGGGAGAGTAAATCATGGGCAAATTTTTTTATTTTTGGGGAAACTATCCCTTTAAAGAGAGGAGAGCATATACAGTTTGTATAGTATAAAAAACATTACCTTCTATGGACAGTCCCCACAAAGATATGAATCTGTGTGTGTGAGTGTCTGTGAGTGTGAGTGTGTCTGCGAGTGTCTGTGTCTGTGAGTGTGAATGTATCTGTGAGTGTCTGTGTCTGTGAGTGTGAATGTATCTGTGAGTGTCTGTGTCTGCGAGTGTGAGTGTGTCTACAAGTGTGTGTCTGCGAGTGTGAGTGTGTCTACAAGTGTGTGTCTGCGAGTGTGTCTACAAGTGTGTGTCTGCGAGTGTGAGTGTGTCTACAAGTGTGTGTCTGCGAGTGTGTCTACAAGTGTGTGTCTGCGAGTGTGAGTGTGTCTACAAGTGTGTGTCTGCGAGTGTGAGTGTGTCTACAAGTGTCTGCGAGTGTGTGTGTGTGTATGTGTCTGTGTGTGTGTCTGCGAGTGTGTGTGTGTGTCTGCGAGTGTGTGTGTGTGTCTGCGAGTGTGTCTGCGAGTGTGTGTGTGTGTGTGCGTGTCTGCGAGTGTGTGTGTGTGCGTGTCTGCGAGTGTGTGTGTGTGCGTGTCTGCGAGTGTGTGTGTGTGCGTGTCTGCGAGTGTGTGTGTGTGCGTGTCTGCGTGCGTGTGTGTGTGTGTGCGTGTCTGCGTGTGTGTGTGTGTGCGTGTCTGCGTGTGTGTGTGTGTGCGTGTCTGCGTGTGTGTGCGTGTCTGCGAGTGTGTGCGTGTCTGCGAGTGTGTGTGTGTGTGCGTGTCTGCGAGTGTGTGTGTGTGTGCGTGTCTGCGTGTGTGAGTGTGCGTGTCTGCGTGTGTGAGTGTGCGTGTGTGAGTGTGCGTGTCTGCGTGTGTGAGTGCGCGTGTCTGCGTGTGTGAGTGCGCGTGTCTGCGTGTGTGAGTGCGCGTGTCTGCGTGTGTGAGTGCGCGTGTCTGCGTGTGTGAGTGCGCGTGTCTGCGTGTGTGAGTGCGCGTGTCTGCGTGTGTGAGTGCGCGTGTCTGCGTGTGTGAGTGCGCGTGTCTGCGTGTGTGAGTGCGCGTGTCTGCGTGTGTGAGTGTGCGTGTCTGCGTGTGAGAGTGCGTGTCTGCGTGTGAGAGTGCGTGTCTGCGTGTGAGAGTGCGTGTCTGCGTGTGAGAGTGCGTGTCTGCGTGTGAGAGTGCGTGTCTGCGTGTGAGAGTGCGTGTCTGCGTGTGAGTGCGTGTCTGCGTGTGAGTGCGTGTCTGCGTGTGAGTGTGCGTGTCTGCGTGAGAGAGTGCGTGTCTGCGTGTGAGAGTGCGTGTCTGCGTGTGTGAGTGTGCGTGTCTGCGTGTGTGAGTGTGCGTGTCTGCGTGTGAGAGTGCGTGTCTGCGTGTGAGAGTGCGTGTCTGCGTGTGAGAGTGCGTGTCTGCGTGTGAGAGTGCGTGTCTGCGTGTGTGAGTGCGCGTGTCTGCGTGTGAGAGTGCGTGTCTGCGTGAGAGAGTGTGCGTGTCTGCGTGTGTGAGAGTGCGTGTCTGCGTGTGTGAGTGCGCGTGTCTGCGTGTGAGAGTGTGCGTGTCTGCGTGTGAGAGTGCGTGTGTCTGCGTGTGTGAGAGTGCGTGTCTGCGTGTGAGAGTGCGTGTCTGCGTGTGAGAGTGCGTGTCTGCGTGTGAGAGTGCGTGTGTCTGCGTGTGTGAGTGCGCGTGTCTGCGTGTGAGAGTGCGTGTCTGCGTGTGAGAGTGCGTGTCTGCGTGTGAGAGTGCGTGTCTGCGTGTGAGAGTGCGTGTCTGCGTGAGAGAGTGCGTGTGTCTGCGTGTGTGAGAGTGCGTGTCTGCGTGTGAGAGTGCGTGTCTGCGTGAGAGAGTGCGTGTCTGCGTGTGAGAGTGCGTGTGTCTGCGTGTGTGAGTGCGCGTGTCTGCGTGTGAGAGTGCGTGTGTCTGCGTGTGAGAGTGCGCGTGTCTGCGTGAGAGAGTGCGTGTCTGCGTGTGTGAGTGCGCGTGTCTGCGTGTGAGAGTGCGTGTCTGCGTGTGTGAGTGCGCGTGTCTGCGTGTGAGAGTGCGTGTCTGCGTGAGAGAGTGCGTGTCTGCGTGTGAGAGTGCGTGTGTCTGCGTGTGTGAGTGCGTGTGTCTGCGTGTGTGAGTGCGCGTGTCTGCGTGAGAGAGTGCGTGTCTGCGTGTGAGAGTGCGTGTCTGCGTGTGAGAGTGCGTGTCTGCGTGTGAGAGTGCGTGTCTGCGTGAGAGAGTGCGTGTCTGCGTGTGAGAGTGCGTGTGTCTGCGTGTGAGAGTGCGTGTGTCTGCGTGTGTGAGTGCGTGTGTCTGCGTGTGAGAGTGCGTGTCTGCGTGTGAGAGTGCGTGTCTGCGTGTGAGAGTGCGTGTCTGCGTGAGAGAGTGCGTGTCTGCGTGTGAGAGTGCGTGTCTGCGTGTGAGAGTGCGTTTGTCTGCGTGTGTGAGTGCGCGTGTCTGCGTGTGAGAGTGCGTGTCTGCGTGTGAGAGTGCGTGTCTGCGTGTGAGAGTGCGTGTCTGCGTGTGAGAGTGCGTGTCTGTGCGTGTCTGCGGGCGTGCGTGCGTGTCTGCGGGTGAGAGTGCGTGTCTGCGGGTGAGAGTGCGTGTCTGTGCGTGTCTGCGGGTGTGCGTGCGTGTCTGCGGGTGTGAGTGCGTGTCTGCGGGTGTGCGTGCGTGTCTGCGGGTGTGCGTGCGTGTCTGCGGGTGTGCGTGCGTGTCTGCGGGTGTGAGTGCGTGTCTGCGTGTGAGAGTGCGTGTCTGCGTGTGAGAGTGCGTGTCTGTGCGTGTCTGCGGGTGTGCGTGCGTGTCTGCGGGTGTGAGTGCGTGTCTGCGGGTGTGCGTGCGTGTCTGCGGGTGTGCGTGCGTGCGTGTCTGCGGGTGTGCGTGCGTGTCTGCGGGTGTGCGTGCGTGTCTGCGGGTGTGCGTGCGTGTCTGCGGGTGTGCGTGCGTGTCTGCGGGTGTGCGTGCGTGTCTGCGGGTGTGCGTGTGTCTGCGAGTGTGAGTGTGTGTCTGCGAGTGTGAGTGTGTGTCTGCGAGTGTGTGTGTGTGTCTGCGAGTGTGTGTGTGTGTCTGCGAGTGTGTGTATCTGTGTCTGTGAGTGTGTGTGTCTTGAGTGTGTGTGACACTGAACCAGACTGTGAGTGTGAGCAAGTGTGTTTGTGTGAGTGAGCATGGGTGAACTAATTAAATAATAATAATGGTGTTAAAGTACAGAGACAAATGGATGAAGAATTCACTATTTGTAAACAGCCTAATATATTAACAATGTAGAGACTACACTATTTTAACTATAACTTAACTATAAACTAATTGTTTGTTAATGATTTGTACTGCAAGTACCTTACCACTGTATACTTATTATAGAGTGTTACCCAGTACTCTAAAGCTTTTAACACTAAAATGCTCACCTTCAGCATCCTGGAGGTAATCTCTCCAATAGGTGACCACTCGGTTTTCATTTACTCGTCTATTGCTTCCCGTCTCCGACCATCTGATTTCAAACAGCTCATCCATGATGTCTGCTGATAGGTTCCTTGGAGTGTAGCAGAGGGCAGCATGAAAAGCTTCTGGATGTTGTTGGATCTTCTGGAGCACTCCAAGTGTTTTCAATCCATCTCTAAACCTAAATATACAAAATTGAGACAGAGAAGGTAATCTAACAGTATGTGTTTGGTGTGTGTGTGTGTGTGTGTGTGTGTGTGTGTGTGTGTGTGTGTGTGTGTGTGTGTGTGTGTGTGTGTGTGTGTGTGTTAACACTGCGTTACAATGAGCCCCTATTAAAAATATGCCATTATATTCTATACTTTTGTGAATTCTTTTGAGAAACCATGAAAAAAGGGTGAATAATGACAGAGTCAATGTTCAGAAATTATGAATTATTATTATGTTTTGAACTCTGCTGTATAGCTGTATTTAGCGATGTGTTTGTTGTCAAACTCAAAAAAAATGTATTTTTAATGATTCAAAAATGCCATTATTTTATTTTAAAAAGTTAATAATGGTATTTTGTTGACAAAATATTTGATTTTGTCTTGTATATTTTTTTGATTATATCGGTAACATTTTAAGCTGTTATTGGGTCATGTTACATTGTGCCCCACCACATGTTACAATGTACCCCACCTATGGGGCATGTTGACACATTTCACTTCCATTCTTTTGGGGTAAATCAAGAAAAAATAAACACTGTATTAATGAAACAAAACTACATATTTGTACTAAACGTGTGCAATTAATGTGGGAAAATATAAATACTCTGAACCCCAAGTGGATTTACACAAACTGAGTCAAAAAGCGCTAGGTTGTGCCCCGCTCTCCCTTACCGAGGTAAACCTAAAAGAGTAACTAAAATAATGAACAAGCAAAAACGCATATAAACCTATTTGTCCACTAGACTAAGAGAGCACAGTATTCACTGAGACGAGATGTACCTTTCAAAGGGACCACGGACACGGTGAACCACTTGATACATTAGGACATCCTCCAGTAACGGATTCTTGTCCATCAAACTTGTAAGAGGTCTTAGGCAGCCAGCATGAGACAAGTAATCTGTCAAAGGCTCAGTAGATGTCTGAAGCTCCTCCACTGTTCTGGATTCAGAAATCTGGTTCCAAATACAAACAAAACAAATTATATATTTATTTAATTTTTTAAAACAAATAAATCGTACATTAGACAAGTAGAAAAAGTATAAGTGCCCACAAACCCGTTTCAGTTTTTCGTAGAGTTCATTGTCTGCAATGTCCTCAATGACTGGTCTGCTCATCTCTGGTCCTTTAACTAAGCAGCTGAAAAGAGTTTCAGAGAGGAAACATGGTGGTGGGCCTCCATGAACCAGGCTGACAGCAATGGATCGACCAGCAAAAAAATATTTGTCATCCCGCACAGCTGTAAAATGAGAATAAAAGTCTAATCAGGCAACTACCACTTTGTTATAATACTGTGGGGCCCAAAATAAATATTATGAGATTAATTCAGCAAATTCATTATTAGGCTACTATCATTTTAACTGACTCAATGCAATTATACATACCAAAGGAATCAAGGGCCAAGTTCAAGTGTCCCTCATGTCCCTCAAACATTTCAGAATGAGATAGTGCTTCCATAAGTAAGCGTAAAAATTCTCGTCGGGGGCCACCAAGATCAACAGCCTCTTCGGTTGTTCCCTTGTCATCCGAGAATTTGATGCACATTGTGTGGTTTGGGTTGTATGGCATTCTTCGAAAGCCTCGAATAGCTCCATCAAGCACTGCTGCACGATTGATATTGAATTTGCAAATGCCTGTGTTTTTAATCTTTTCACCAAGTTCTTTTAAGATTTCACTTATGGAGACATCTTCTTTGGGGCGTCTAAAATGACAATAACAGAAAAGAAATCTTTCAGAACATGTTTAGATGGACAGCAATAATCCAAATATTCATCTGATTAGACGGCTATTATTAGAATGTAAACAAATGTTCATGAATCCAAAGGCAATACTTACAAGTAAAAATATTCAACCCAGATACCATCAACTTTTCCCATTTGTTGCAGTACATACAACATGCATTTACGCTAAACACTTCTAAACCATGACATAAGCTAAATTGGTAAGCTCTTTACATTGTCAAAATGTATCATGTAGTAAAAAGTCACCTACAGTTCTTAAAAAAAGCTCCAACTTCACTAACCGACCTTGATTTGAAAAAGACTCCAGATGATGTTATCAAAAGTTCAGTAAAATTATTGCTTTAATTTAGCATAATGCACTTACGTCTGGTCCTCAATACTGGCAATAATAGCAGTGTACAGTTCGTCATCATCTTCATCCAACGAGTCATTAATGAGGTTAATGTAAGTTCCATAATCATTTTGCCAGCGCCTGGAGGTGGGGCTTTTCGATTGTGGCGTTTCTTGTTGGCTGCTGGAAGAGGCCTGGGCATTTGTTGATGGTTGTTCAACGTGTGTTGAAATGGATATTGCCATGGCATGGGACTCTGTTGCAGGTAGCTCCGCTGTTGAGGTTTTAGCACTTACTGAAACAAAGGTGGGATTCCCTGCATGTTTTTTGCATGACTTAGAGGAATGTGATGGCCACTCATCATCTGTATCTAACTCCTCTTCCTCACAGTTTTCTTCAGAATCTGATGTTTCTCCATACACAGACTACAAAAACAAGTTAGCAGTAGTCAAACTTGTGATCAGTGCTATTGTGCACTGTTTTCACACATTTGTGTGAAATTGATGCCAAAAAGTAGGGCAAAATAATGAAACTATTAACCTTTTGGAAATACACTTAATTATAAAGTAAAAAATACTTTATGATTAAAATTAATTCAGTTTAATGGCTTATACTTACTTGAAGTGGCTCTGATGGTCTCAAATAAAGAGAAGATCGTTTGAAAACTTTCTGAATCATATTGCCATCAAGCTTCTGACCTTCATGGAATGTAGGAGCAACAAGTTTGTTGCCACAAGGCAAGAGGATTTCAAGACTGACAGGCAAAAAATAATAAAAGAGTAAAACTTTGATAATATTTAATAAAATTTGATTAAACACTTGAGGCTAAACACAACAGTTCTAGCATGAGATCAAGCTTGGCATTTTAAAACCTTAACCAGTTGTACACACCTGCATATGCATGATTACAAACCAACTTACCCCACACCACATGGAATTTTGCTTTTAAATGCCTCATGCATTTTATTCATGACTGTTCTGTAGTCCCACGTTTTATCAAACTCAAAAGCACTTATTATGTGGCCCTTTTCATACAACTTCTGCTTCGTCCTCTGCTTGACCACATTGTTTTCTTTGGGGTGTGTCAGTAGAATTATATCTTTATTATAAATTCTATGATATGGTGGTTTTGGCCTGGAAAAAAAAAAAAGTTAAATGTCATACAAGTGCTATTAGTTTCTGTAACCCCACTTGTCTGTCAGAAAATGTGAAGACACAAAGAAGAGGATGGCCACTGTGAATGTTGGTAATTGTGTAACGAAGAGAACACACACACACACACACACACACACACACACACACACACACAGGACTTGTGTTTTTATCTTAATTAATGATACCTAGCTCAATGAAAGTGCTAGGGAAAATAGGGAATAATGTGGAAAATAAATACATAAATATATATATATTGGTAGCTACATACCGCTTTCCTTTGGAGTTCGGCTTCCAGCTGCTGTATCGTCTCGCAATAAAACGGGGCGTCTGGTTCTCAGATCCTGGTGTGGGTGTGCTCAGTAAAGTTACGTGCTGAGTGAGGTCTGTGTTCCTAGCGTCCACATTGTTTTGCGTGGGTCGAAACAATGCCCCAATTTCTGAATTAATCTGAGTCTGACTGGTCGAAGGAATCGAATCTACGGAATTAGCGATTGTATTGATCAAGACTGGAGAACAAAGAAGATTTCTCAAAATATTTACAGCCTCGGCAGCGGCCTTACTATCCGCCATGACTGCACGAAAGATTCCAAATAAACCGCGAGTTTCCAAATTAATATAATCTTCCGGTTGCAATGAAATGCCTTCCGGACACACTAAAAATATTTTTGCTCTCTCACACGTGAGAATGTTTGAAAGTGCAGTGTCTTTATGCAGGTAAAACAGTACGTGGGCAATTACAGGGTGTATGCAAGTACGTTCTATCTAATTACATGCGTTTCATATATGCATAAATATATGTTAGTCCGCGCAAGTGTTTCACACGCACATGCAAGTGTTTCACAGGTACGCGCAAGTGTTTCACAGGTACGCGCAAGTGTTTCACAGGTACGCGCAAGTGTTTCACATGAACGGACAAGTGTTTCAATGTGTTTCGTCCCATTCGGCCTCCCATAAATAAAACACTAACAAACGTAACAGCTATTAAGATCACTCTGAAATTCATGTCGATCTGCATGAGGAAGACCCCATTAATGATTTCCTTTTACACTGAAATGCCTTCCTTTTACACTGAAATAACTTACTTTTACACTGAAATTACTTTCTTTTACACTGAAATAACTTACTTTTACACTTAAATTACTTTCTTTTACACTGAAATAACTTACTTTTACACTGAAATTACTTCCTTTTACACTGAAATAACTTACTTTTACACTTAAATTACTTTCTTTTACACTGAAATGACTTCCTTTTACACTGAAATAACTTACTTTTACACTTAAATTACTTTCTTTTACACTGAAATGACTTCCTTTTACACTGAAATAACTTACTTTTACACTGAAATAACTTTCTTTTACACTGAAATGCCTTCCGTTTGCACTGAAAAGTTCATGCACATCTACATATGAAATCACTCGCATATACATATATACACAACTAAAGCATGCATCCACGTCTTATTTTGTATGTGTGCGCGAGTGTTTTATGGATGTGTATGCGTGCAGTGAGTGTATATGTATGTGCGAGTGTGTATAGGTGTATATGCATGGAAGTTTATATGTATGTGCGAGTGTGTATAGGTGTGTCTGCGTGCAGTGAGTGTATATGTATGTGCGAGTGTTTATAGGTGTATATGCATGGAAGTTTATATGTATGTGTGAGTGTGTATAGGTGTATATGCATGGAAGTTTATATGTATGTGCGAGTGTGTATAGGTGTATATGCATGGAAGTTTATATGTATGTGCGAGTGTGTATAGGTGTGTCTGCGTGCAGTGAGTGTATATGTATGTGCGAGTGTGTATAGGTGTGTCTGCGTGCAGTGAGTGTATATGTATGTGCGAGTGTGTATAGGTGTGTCTGGGTGCAGTGAGTGTATATGTATGTGCGAGTGTGTATAGGTGTGTCTGCGTGCAGTGAGTGTATATGTATGTGCGAGTGTGTATAGGTGTGTCTGCGTGCAGTGAGTGTATATGTATGTGCGAGTGTTTATAGGTGTATATGCATGGAAGTTTATATGTATGTGCGAGTGTGTATAGGTGTGTCTGCGTGCAGTGAGTGTATATGTATGTGCGAGTGTTTATAGGTGTATATGCATGGAAGTTTATATGTATATGCGAGCATTTATAGGTCTATGCGTGCGTTAAGTTTATATGTATATGCAAGTTATTACCGAGTGTGTATGCATTCATTACTAACATAATATGTATTGGTGTGGATTTCATATTAGTGTGCACATGTATTTCATATATGTATTTTGAACATCCAATAGTATACATCAGGGGTCTCCAACCTTTTTTCATTTGAGAGCTACTTTTTAAAAATGAAAGTCACCGAGAGCTACTCATGTTACATAATACTTAAAACTCTTAAATAATGCCTCATAATTCTCATATTAACAACTATCCAAACTGTTTTACACCTGAAAGAGTGTAGTAGTAGTTCCAGTAGTCGGTACCAATACCATACAAATTTTACGGTACTCTGTACCAATTTTGGTACCACAGCAAAATGTTTTTTTATTTTATTTTATTTAACTATTTTTTAAAAATCAATGTTTATTATTTATGATGATAATCATAAGTAAATAATACATAAACATGTAAAGGCACTATGCTGTTTAAAAGTAAACATTGTTTATAAATGAAAGATCAAGTGAAAAATAAGCAACCATTAATTATATAATTAGTAGGCCTATTATTTATTTCATAATTATTATTATTAGTAGTAGAGACGCATTATTATTACATAGAGACGTAGCTAAATTTACTGTAGGCTACAATCTGTAGTCAATTTACTTTTAAACTTTTAAATATACTTTAAACTTTTATTTTGACGGGTTGCCTTGAATGTCGTGAATACCTTTGAGTGTTTGTGTTCATGATATGACAGTGGGTGTGCATCTCATTCAGCTCCCTAGTTCAGTCAGGGCACTGAGCAGGGATCAGCCCATTGACTTATGTCCTGATCAGTGCCCTGACTACTGAACCAGGAGCTGAATGAGACGCACCCAAGCATTTTTTCTCAAAGGAAACAGTAAATTCTCATTAAGTGACGGTTTATGCGTTCGCGTCGGCAGAGGCTACACACGGCAGAGACTACAAGAGCGGCACGTGCCCGCGCATCTGCGCCCGTCATCCACACAGACGCAGAACATGCAGGAGTAATATTTAAATAGTATTTTTAATATGTACAGACACTAGTATATATTCGGCTTCAGTCTGGAGTCCTGCGTTTAAATAAACATGGAAGCGACTGAAACGCAGCTGCTATGGTGAGCTATTTTTAGAACAGAACCGCGGGCACCATGTTGGTGACTCCTGGTATACATGTATATGCGAGTAATTTATAGGTGTATATGCACGTGTGTTATGTATGTATTGATAAGCGAAGTTTGATTTAAATCCTACGTGGCGCCTCATAGTTGTGTGTGATTGTGTTGTTCCTGATATCATGGTGACTTTGACACAATGTTGAGTTTTGATCCAAACCATCATTTTGGCAGAGGTTGATATTTCAGTGTTTAAAGTGTGTTGGATCAGCACTGAACTTTTTTTTCTGATGTTTACTTACATCATAATAAATAAATAAAGTGTGTGAAAGGTTTGATACAGCATTGTGTTGTGTGTGATGGTCCATCAGCAGCTGCATTATCTCTCAGCTGTATCAGTGCAGTCACTGTGACGTCTGACTGACACAGGTTTTTGTACGACTCTTTATCACTGTGTGAACACATAACCACTGTGTACACTCTGACAGTAATAATCTCCTGTATCTTCAGTCTGGACTCCACTGATGCTCAGAGTGAAATCACTGCCAGATCCACTGCCACTGAATCTAGATGGAGTTCCTGACTGAAGTTGGTTTATATAATAAATCAGGAGTTTAGGAGCTTCTCCAGGTTTCTGCTGATACCAGGCTAAGTAGTTGCTGTGTATTCCTACATCTATATGACACTCTATTGAAGCTGTTTGACCCTGTTGGACAGTTTTAACTTCAGGTTGAGTCAGAGTGACTCCTCTGGATCCTGAAGAAGAGAAAAGAAAATCAATCAGTGTTTAAAACTACTATCATCATATACTTTTACAAGAACACCAAAACCAGAGTCAACATGTTTGTCTCACCTTGAATAAAGAGTGAAATGGTCCAGATGAAGATGTTGATGGTGTTCATTGTTGTTCTTGTGTCTTGTGTGATGATGAAGATTGTGTTCTGTTCTGCTCTCAGTCATGAAGTGTTAAACTCACAGCACTATAAACACTCTCAGACTGAAGCATGTGCTGACAATGCAAAGAAGTGGGCAGGATTTACAACAGCTTGTGCTCAGAACAAACTCACACACACTAGACATAGAAGAGTTTACTTTCAGAATAATGTTGTTCAACCATTTAGTAGTTAATTATACATATTGATTAATTATGAAATATGTTTTGTTTATGTTTTGCAGACACTAGAGTCTGTCATGAGTGTAGATCATTGAAATAAAATCATGTTAACAATGAGAAATTAAGAACTAAATATCAGTTTTATTATATTTTGAGTAAACCAGAAAAAAAGTCCATTATGTTCTTAGGAATCAATGTTGACGTGTTGCTGTCTGGGAAATATTGTAATGTTGTTTATTTCTCCCACATTTTCTGAAGTTCATCAGGACTCATAATCAGATCATATGAGAGCAGATTAAACAATGAGCATCTGACATGTTCAGAATTATTGATTATTCATTGATTTTTCTGTGAATCCTGAAGATTGAGCTGCATATGAAGAACAGAAGCATCATTATGAGAAACTCAAACACAACATCATCCATGATCAAAGAGGTCAAAGGTCACCTCAGAGGTCACAGCTCATCAAATATATTTCTTTAAACAGTGTTATATCAGAAATCATTGAGTCAATCTGAATGAGTGAGTGTTGAGAAGAGCTGAGGAGCTTCTAATATCAGTGTGTTGAAGTGTTGTTTCTCTCTCTCTGCTGGAGTGTGTGTTCACTCGAGTGGAATAGAGGTTTTTGTACGAGCGTTTCATTAGATTGTATCACTGTGGTGCACATTCGGTGGAGGAACCAAACTGGTGATCGGTAAGTCTGTCTATTTAATTACCTAATAAAAAAATACAGTTTAGATTTCAGAAAGTGTTTTACAGTTGAAACAAGAACAACATTTATTAATGATAATGATTATTAGATATTGTGCTGAAACTTTACTTGAAGCCTTTATGTATAATGCATTATAAAGATATTCATAATGTAGATTATAATGCCGTATATCTTTTCATTAATATCTGTAACCAAAGTTAAAATGCATTATAATATTTGCTAATTCCTTGTTGCATCTGAAATTGGTTGTTTGTCGTGAGTTTTAATGTATTATAATTTCTAAAGGTGTAACAATGAATAGATAATATTATAATTTGTTATAACTGTGGTTACAATTATTCATGAGATCATACATGCATTATAATGTGTGTAACAATTCATAATTAATGCATTAAAATACTTTTATAATGCATTGTGTATAAAGGCTTTAAGTGTTTCTGATATTGTTTAATAATTATTGAATCTAAATCAATGATATTGTCATGTTTATACATTCAGAAGAACGGCATTATTCCTTTCAACAACAAAATCTAAACATATTTCCATAAAGCGTCTCACTATGAGTTTATTGAGTTTATTACAGGTTTGTTTTCCTTCATTTATTTCTACACTGAGTTCATATATAGTTCATCTTTTATTGTAGATATCATACATGGAGAAAAGAGATTTGACATCAGAATGTAAATGTTGTACTTTCTGTAGTTCAGTCAATGATACTGAATCTCTTTTGCTCATGTTGTGATTATAATTCAGTGCTTTATAATACAAACACAATTTATGTGTGACTTTTCATTTTGAGTTGAATATCTCAGTAAAATGTAAGAACTTTATGTCCTGAGTTAAAAACTGCTGTGATGAAATCAGTCGGTGTATTACAATGTTGAGTTTGATTGATGAGGTTTGATGTAAATGTATATAGTGATTGTGTAGTTTGTATATTGTATATATATCAGCTGTAGTGATGTTGAAGGACATGAAGGATCAGATTGTGATTGTGATTTGTCCTGCTGTTGAAATGCTGTGAATGAAAGTGCAGTGTGTTTTCTTTGTGTTTGTGAATGTGTTGTGTTTGTCTCCTGCAGCTGGTCCCACAGTGAAGCCCTCAGTGTCTCTGCTGCCGCCCTCTTCTCTGCAGATCTCTGGAGGCTCAGCCGCACTGCTCTGCCTGCTCAGCTCTTACTCTCCACAGGGGGCGCTGGTGAGCTGGACACTGGACGGGTCAGAGGTCACCGAGGGGGTTCTGACCAGCGCAGAGAGCCAGCAGGACGGCCGCTACAGCCGCAGTAGCGTCCTGACCCTCAGCAAAGCACGCTGGGAAGCGGGAGAGGTGTACGTCTGCAGAGTAACACATGATGGAGCTCCTCATGAGGTCTCGTTCCACAAGAGCTCTGAGTGCTGATGTTTCTCTCCTGAAGATGAGCCGTATCTGAGTGTCCTGTGTCAGGCAGGATTCACATGAGTCTAGTGCTGCAGCTGTAGTGATTTACAACTCAATACTGAAAGAGAGCTCGCATGTGTCAAAGCACTGTGTGATCTTTCAATCTGCTGTGTTTGCTGCAACATTCAATAAAGCTTCTCAACAAGTTCACTTTGTGTCTGACAACATCATTCAACTAACAGATGAAGATGCAGGTGCTTTTCAGAAGGTTGATCAGTAGCAGTAAATCAGTCAAATAAAGCTCTTGGGGTTTGAACATGGTCTCTGGAGACAGAGCTGCTCTATTCTGAGAGGATCACAATCACTCCACCCTGACAATGCAAATGGGATTTTCAGTCTCACTCTTTGATTGGTTACAGGATCTGGACTGGAACAGACCACTTTCACTTCTGCTACACATTTACATGCGGAAGAAGGGGCTGAACTTTAATATAGAAAAATACCATAATCATTCAAAAATGATCCCAAATCCAGAATGAGCCGTTGTGACAGTAATTGTGTAAGAATGTAAATCTTTCTGTGGGTCAAATGGAAAGCATCTCGTCCAGACAGCAGAAGTGACTGAATGCAGTCTGTTCAGTTTGATTGACAGGGATCATATATTACACCTAAAACATGATGATCATATTAAAACACTGACTCATTCTCTTCATAAACACAGATTGATGTTTATTGTAATGATATAGTGTTATTATATTATATGTTGAGTTTTGATCCAAACCATCATTTTGGCTGAGGTTGATATTTCAGTGTTTAAAGTGTGTTGGATCAGCACTGAACTTCTGATGAAGTCGACACACACACATGGGTGGAGTCAGTGGCCGTTTCTCAATATGTGTTCTTGTCTGGACTCGTGTTCTGGTGTTCTTGTGAATCGTCATCAGTCGCTGCCCAAGTCCTGTTCCTATTCAAAGTTCACATCTGGCCAAGTACAGTTCAAATCCCCAGATGTGTTCTTGATCCGGCCCTTTTATTGAGGACGCATCGAGAGGAGACTTGTGTGGACTTCAGACAGACAGATATCCCAGAATGCATCTCATACCAACCAGCAAGCGTCAATAGCGAATGAGAAAACCCACATAATTTAAAAATATTACTGTTATTGTCACAAAATGTAGTTTTAAGAGTATTTCAGGTGAGAATGTAGTTGTTTAAAGCTCAAATCTAGTGGTTTAACATGAGATACATCTAACTGGCGATCTTTGGTCTCATGAATCTATAATTTGTTCTCTGTCTAATGGTTTTGGCTGAGGTCAAAGTGAAGTGGCGTTGGGGTCAAATGAGGAAAACTGTCCTTGAAAACATCGCTGGTGTCCAGCCGCCACTGCAGAACTTTCTCAAAGGATGACGGAGTATTTTGAGTCTCTTTCACACTGATGAGAAATAAAGCGAGTAGGTCGCGCCGGCGTGATTGTCGACATCTAGGGGTTAATGTTAATACATTTATTATTATCTTGTTACAGGTCCATCTAATCTGTTCATTTCATGCCATCATTTAAGTATTTAATTTAATATCGTCTATTTTGTACACTTACATGTATTTTTCATACAAGATACTGTTTGGGCCGATCACACACCCGGACCAATGAGACGCCAGACGAGACGCGAGTGTGTTTTGCTAGTTTTAGCCGACGCAGTTAACCAATCAGATGCGCTGTGTAGATGATGATGCGATCGCTTCTAAATGAGTTATGGGTCCATGGCAGAACTAAGTCAATATTTTCTTTCTATATTTCTATTACTTATAATATTATTATTGTGTTATATTTCATTTTTGTGTGATGCCTCTGTATGTCTGAACTATGTCTGTACTTTCCTCCTGCACTGGAGAGTTGATCAATAAAGCTCTTCACCACTCACATTATCTCCACATTTTAGTCCAGATTAGTAAGAGATATAAGATTGTGTTACATGTTTACTTACATCATAATAAATAAATAAAGTGTGTGAAAGGTTTGATACAGCATTGTGTTGTGTGTGATGGTCCATCAGCAGCTGCAGTATCTCTCAGCTGTATCAGTGCAGTCACTGTGACGTCTGACTGACACAGGTTTTTGTACGACTCTTTATCACTGTGTGAACACTGGACCACTGTGATAACTCTGACAGTAATAATCTCCTGTATCTTCAGTCTGGACTCCACTGATGCTCAGAGTGAAATCACTGCCAGATCCACTGCCACTGAATCTAGATGGAGTTCCAGTATAACGGTTTGATGTCACATATATGAGGAGTTTAGGAGCTTCTCCAGGTTTCTGTGAGTACCAGTGTAACTCATCACCACCATACACACTACTGCTGGCTTTACAGTTTATTCTGACGTCTTCTCCTGGTTGAGCTGTTATTGATGGACTCTGAGTTAATGTGTACTGTCCTCTACACTCTGAAAGAAAACAGACACAAAAATCAAAATTATATATAGTATATTTTACATTTTAAGATAATTACTAATCATAGTAAAAACTCTATCATACAAACCTTGAGCAAACAGAGTGAGAGTCCAGATGAAGATGTTGATGGTGTTCATTGTTGTTCTTGTGTCTTGTGTGATGATGAAGATTGTGTTCTGTTCTGCTCTCAGTCATGAAGTGTTAAACTCACAGCACTATAAACACTCTCAGACTGAAGCATGTGCTGACAATGCAAAGAAGTGGGCAGGATTTACAACAGCTTGTGCTCAGAACAAACTCACACACACTAGACATAGAAGATTTTACTTTCAGAATAATGTTGTTGAAACTTTTAGTGATTAATTGTACATAATGATTGTGAAATATTGTTTTATTTATGTTGGGCTGATAAGACACTAGAGTTTGACTGGAGAATCATCCTCAAATTTGAATCAAAATATAATCAGACATTCAGTTTTATATTTAGATTATTTTCAGCACTTTAACATTAAAGTATCATCAATTTTCCCTAAGTGAATTTCAATTAAAAAAATGTGAGTCCCTTACATGTATATTTTACCTTGTTTTACTCTGTTCCTAAACTACTTTGAGTTATTATGACTCTTGGGTAACACAATTTCAAGTGTCTAGTTTAAAATAAGACCAGATTTATGAATATAGACCATAGGGTTTAAGAGCTGCAGACATTTTTATTTGGGTATGTCGTTTTCAGAAAAATCTCAAAAATAGGTTCGCAAGTTATGAGGTTAAAATACTTTAAAAATATTAAAGCAGTAGTTCCTCACCAGAGAGATGACTCCAGCCCTCCTGTAGTCGTGCGTCCCCTCAGGCCACCATCTGTACAGATGAATCTTGACATTGTCATCCTGGAAAATGGCTGTGATGTGTCTTCCTACATGATTGTTTAAGAAATGAAAAGCTACACACTCCATCAATTATGGTTAGAAGAACTGTTGCCAAATATATAACATGCTAGAAATATAATATAATAATCACTGCAATAATGAGCCAATCTTCCCCTGCCTGCGTTTTTGATCACACAGAATATTTTTTTGTATGAATATATGAACATGCGATATATCACATTAAATAACAGAGCCTCTGCTTTTAAACAAAACACAAAAAAAAACATTTTATTTTAGCTTCATGCAGTCTTTTTTATCAACCCTTAAATATTGGCAAGTTTCATAAAAATACCAACATTTTGATCAAAAAGCTGAGAAAACCATGTTTTTGTCAGAGACTACATCCAGATGAGATTCAGAGCGATGATCAAACACAGATGATCGAGTCCATCAACACCCCAAAGCTTCACAGTCCTATCACTTCATTCAGTAACATGGTAACACTTTACAATAACAGTACATGAATAATCATGTATTAATACATTAATTAATAGTTTATTCAACATGAACTCATGATTAGTGAAGATATGAACTAATCATGAACAAATGAGGAGCTATCATGAACTAAGACAGGAGTCATAATGATTCATGCATGAATAACAGCAGCATTAATACATGTTAGTACATGTTTGATAATTAATGCATTAATTAACATGTATGGTTAAACTAAATCAAACAGGCTCCTTAAGAATAAATAAGAAGTACTCTGACTTTGAATTAAACATGTGATTTAATACTGTCATAATTTAAACTGTAATAGCCTATTATAATCTGCCATCTGCAGCTTTGTGATTTTTAGCCATTTTTGTGAGCCATTAATTACACACATTTGTCTAAGCAAACGTGGAAAATAGACTAATAACTATCACTAATCATTTTAATTTGATATAAATCGTTTTCAGATTTTTATAGTTCAATTAGGCTACGTTTATGCTGCGTCCCAATTCACCTACTTATACTACGTCCTAAAAGTATGTACTCTTTTTGTGAAGAAAAAGTACATACTTTTGAGTGTGTAGCAGAAAAGTATGCAAGCTTTGGGACACACTACTTCGTCATCTTTAACGGACTCTGTTGCTTAGTTACGTGAGTCCCATCACCGTTTAAACTGCCCTGTCAATCATCGTCACAGCTCAAATCCTCCACATTCAATTGAATTTCCTACCGTATCGGAGAGAAGTGTAGTAGCACGTTGGTCTGCCATTCGTGGGCCTTTTATTGCAGAGACTCCTCTCATGTGTTTGAAAAGTTAATGGCCAAATCATTACAAAAGTTCTGAATGCTGCTGCAGGTGAAATATAATGTGGCTAACATTGAATAAATATCTTTTCGTCAGGTTAAATACTGATAATTGCTCACTCAAGCCCCTTTATCTAATCCTCTCTACTTAGTCGTCAGACTCGCGTAACCGTCATGTTTGTAGTTTTTTAACACTTTTTATCCGCGTTTGTAGTTCTCGCAAAGGGTTGTGGGCAATATCAGCCGTTAGAGTGCGCATCGATCTGCACTTCAAATTCTGACCGGAAATAGTAGACCATCCGGGAATCTTTGGAATACTCTTTTCAACATACTACGATTTGGGACATACTAATTCTTTTTTCGAATACTATTTAGTACGGATAGTATGCGAAGTGGGACGCACTTTTAGTCACAGCTAGTTTTCTTCCCGGAACTACAGTATATAGGGTTTGTTTCTAGTGGGACACTCATTAGTCGCGCTCTGTGTGCTCCTAGCACATTAGTTGTGTTCCTTCGGTAATGCTGGCATTTTCATCAAATAATATATGTCGACTGCTTTGGTTAACCGAAATAATAATTTAAGACATGTTTATGTGATTGTTGTATTGGGATATTTCTGGAGGTGTGTACTTTAATTAACTGTATTTTTTAATTGTTTAAATGTAACTTATATGCTTCGATTAGCATTAGCCGGTGGATGTTCCCTGTTTTACATGTAAACATGCCTTATGTGTGTCTTTACAGGTATGTTTGGGCTTTCTTTTAAGTCCACATATGTTTAATTATATAAATATAAATAAAATAACTAGGCCTTTTGAGGCCTTCAGCACAGGGGTTGGTGGCTCCCATTTGAAACATGGTTCCAGGCCAGCCATTTTCACTGTCATAATGGATGACAGAGTTCCATCTAGGGCCAAGCTGTTCCTGGTTTTGGTTTTATTTAGTCCAACCATGGAGAAAACCCTCTCAGCATCTGCATTTGAATGAGGGAGCACTAACACTAATGCAGCTATTTTCGCAAGCCTCCCAAACTGGCTCAAACCGGTCACCTTTGAAAAAAGGAACCAAGAGCCTCTATTACTCAAATGCTCTGCTTTTATGATTTCAATTAATTATGTGTATGTAATGTGGTACCAAATATTTCTTACCTTGCTCTTGATTGAGGACATACTCCCCCAAAACTCCTCAACATTAAAGGTGGTGGGATCTTGAAGCATTGGGATCTCCATGAGCTGATACTCCAGGAACTCCTCACTCACCTTGTCCTGTTCCTCTGGCCCATGGAAAGGAAGTAGTTCCTGGAATCTAAAAAAAGCACCATGTGTAAAGAAATGATTAAGGATTTGGTTTGTGACCATGATCAAAATTAAACTTAAAGTATTCAATATGTTGAAATTCGAAAAATGTGAAAACCTTGCCTGTCTACGAAGTATAGGGCATCTTCCACCCCACACTCAGTCCTCTGCTGCACGTCAACAAATTTGGCATGCTTTAGAAGGGCCTCCTTCAGGGGGAGTTTGTTCATACCATACTCCACAGCCCTGACCAGAAACGCCAGTGCTGCCTGCTGAAATAGCTGCACTTCCTGAGGTGTGATATGTCCAGTCTCAAGGAACCTGTTGAGGGTAGCTCTGGTGGTAAAGCCAACATGTAGTTTTTCTCCTACCAGACAGAGAACAGAAAGAGATAAAGCAAATTAAGCCCAGGTAGTTTAAACAATATCTCTGAATCAAAGTAACTTTTTGCTCGCCAAATTCATCCGGTAGATACACAGGAATTTCACTTGGCAATCAGCACTTTAACTCAAAACTAGACAAAACGTAAGTGCACATAGATTCAGCAAAATATGCACAATAAGTGCAAGTGGTTGAAGGTATTCCTCTATGTAAGCAATAAGCATGCAATTTTACCTATATAGACAACAACATATACATTGCATGTCTACAACGTTATGCCTTTTCCATAACATCAGAGAGTCACCCAACAATAATCTTTTCAAAAAGTATATTTGAGGTCAATGGGAATACAGGTTTATCTCCTTATGTGAGACTTGAAAGTTTTACCTGGCAGTTGGTTTACTGGGTCCTTGTAGGGGATGGCCTGGACTTGTCTGCCCTGTAGTGCTAACAGCATCATGAACCTTGCACACAGTTTCATGATGAACTTTGTCATCTGCAAATTTGTTGTTCATAAAAGATGTCCATGTGTTACTTGAAAAAGGACATATCAGCCAATAAAAAATAAGCACACATCCTTGGCAGCAGGATGCCCTAACCCTTGCATTTTACCTCTCCATGGAGCTGGAAAATGGAAGACCTTTCTCTCTGGAGGAGGAGGTTCAGTGTGGAGAACATTGGCAGCATTGCTTGAAAGAAGAGGAGGTAGACTTCAGTCAGAGGCTTGGAAAAAGCATCCACCAGCCTTCTAAACCTTGGTTGTTTCTCATCTGTAAATAATAACAGGTTTTTCTTAAAAATATACATTTAGTCTAGTGTAATGCACCTGTACTACTGTCAATGAAATAAGCAACATACTTAAAGACTTAAAATAGCTGGTAAGTGGCCCATACTGCCGCAGAATTCGTGTAATACACCTCTCCAGGCTTAACCATCGCACTGAAACGTGCAGCAGCATTTCCATGTACTCGCTGTCATGGAAGTCACAAAATTCTGGGGGGAAAAAAAATATTATATATATATATAGCAAACAAATAAAACAATTCTGAACAGTAGAGCTGGTTGAATCACAAACCTGCCAGGTAACCTTTACGGTTGGTGCTTCCCTTAAACCAATACCCAACATCCACAGTCAGATCCTCTGGATCAAATCCGGATATCTGCAACACATGAATTCAAATATTTATTACAACACCAAACTGTTTTACTTGACATTGGGCTTAACAGATTGGTTATAAAAAAGTGTACATGTTTGAACTTACTTCCAAAAACTTCTGCCCTGCATGTTTGGCAGTGTTGTGGATAATATGACAGGGGCATCCATGTATGTAAATGCTGCCATTTTCCCTCAGCATTCTGGCTGCAATTGAATTTTTGGCTCCTGTATTGACAGGAGCATTGTCAATAGAGAGACCTACACAATTTCTCCAAGGGATGTTACTTTCCTGCAAGGTGTCACTGATTTTTTTATAAATCACTTCAGCAGTTCCACAGCTCCGCCCACTGGTGGTGCACATATCAAGGAATCTGTGCACAACTTTGTTGGTGTCAAATATTCTTACTGTGAGGGGATTCATCTTCTCTAGACCTGTAACAATAAGATGCATAACTAAACCTATATGTTGTTCAAAAATTGTATGAGTGTACATGTAGAAATGGATAAAAAAAAAAAATACAAATTACTGGTAGTTGTTAAACTCATACCAGTATCATTTGAGCCATCTGTGACAAGTGTGAAGGGATTCTCTCTCATCTTCATCACCAGTTCTTTCTTGAAATAAGGCGCCACCGCTTCATTTATGATGCATGTTGTTTTGGTGCTCGCGCTCTTAAAGCTCTGAGCCGTGGGGGAGTCTCTAAAATATTCTTTGTACAAGGGGCTGAAATGGTCAGCAACGGCAAATGGAACATTGTGCTGCACCATTGCAACAGCAACCTTCACCTCAGCCCTCCTGGTCTGCAACAGAAACAATTGATTAAATAACTCATAAAACATTAGATAAGTTTTCCTGGTAATATTAACAACAATTTGCAATTCATCAAATATTGACACCAGCCTTTTGTTTTTCCTGTGCTATGTACCTTGGCCTCTTGTACACTCATGCCTCTAACAGAAGTTGCTGTCGTGTAGAACTTTGCTGCACTGCTGGCTGATTTTAAAGCCTGTTCTTTTGCTCGATGTCCCTTGCCTTCCACATGTCTGCTTATATCCCTCACACCTTGATGGGCACAGGAGTTCTCTTGTCTGCAGACTGAGCACCAGTAGAAGGAGCTGGTGGTTCCCATTGAGATGAATGGCCATCGGGTTGACCACTCCTTCTTAAACAAACACCTATAGGTGGCTGCTCCACTTAATCCTCTATTTTTCCCTGTTTCCAGTGGGTTCGCCACTGTCTCCTCTATGGTGTCCCCCACAGTCTCTTCCACAGACTCATCCTCTACTGACACCCTAGCTGTCTCATCCACAGTGTCCTCCACTGACTCATCTACTGCCTCCACTACTGTCTTCTCCACAGTCTCCTCCTCTGACCTGGCTACCTTTTTAGGGAGCTGATCCTTCAGAGCGAAGCATGAAAGAATGCTCATTTGCCTATTCCCTGACATCCTTAAAATAGACAAATGCAATAATTAATACTGCATTGTTTGGATACACTGAAATAGCCTAGGCCAAAGGTTTTCAAAGAAAATTATGGCAGGGAAGAGGCAAATGGAAAATGAATATTCCTTAATAATTTGTATTTTATTTATTTTATTTCCTTCTAAATCAGAACTAATACACAAGCGTCAGAATAGCTGCTGAAATTAGCAGGAATTCAAGCAAATAGGGTTGTGCACGAATATTCGATCTGTAATTAATATTCGAAAAATAAAAATAATATTAAAATTTTAGTTTATTGCTTTGCTGGCCGTAAATGCAGTGAATCCATGATAAATCCCTCTAAATCTCGCAGTTATAACTAAACCCATTGGGTGGTGCTGTGGAGCGTGTTAATAAGTTGATTGTATTTGATCACTTAATGTCGTCGTGTGCCTCGCGATGTTTGGAATTACTTAGATAAAAATGATCTTACAAAATAGTTACTTTTAATATAATGAATTAATGAAACCGAGTTTGTGAAATCGTCATCTAATCCAAACACCAGTCGAATGAGGACAGCTCTGGCCTACAAAGGCAAAAGACCTTAACTCACTGGAGTGTGGAACTGAGAAAAATGACTTTAAAGATTTTTTGTTGTCCAGCCAAATTAATTATAGGTAGGACACTGAAAATCTGGCATTTAGATATTTTAGTAATTAAAATTATCTACATAATTTTTTTAAGAACAGAAAACACAAAGTGCTGTTAGAAACTTCACTTAACAACATTATCTTTGTGTCTCTGCAACGTCTGTCATCGGGGCTTGTTTTCTCACCACAGAATATAATCATACACATTATTATTGTTTGTTTTTCCTCAGCATTATAATGTGAAACAATATAAACATGGTAACCATATTCCGACTCTAACTTACGTTATGTTCTGCACGTTAAATGGCACGCTCTGCTTTACTGTTTTTTCCCACTGCTTGAGGTGCTTCTTATGCTTTTGTTCTTTAGGCCTTTATTATTTTTTGTTTACTCATTGTCCAATGTTTTAAACTGAATGAAAACTAAGATAAAACGTAACGTAAGCTGTTGCTTGGCGAGGCAGATGACCTAATAATAAGTTTGTTCAGAAATGGTGACAACTTGAATAGTCTCTCTCATTTTCTCAAAATAATGTAATTTACATACACAAATATTTGTTTTTTTATTAGCCCAAATATTTGAATACAGTATTTTGGAAAAATGCCCATCCCTACTAGTTAGGCTAGTTCACATAACGTAACTCTGGTCAAACTGTTAACTAACCTACCAGCTGCCTGGACACAAATATTCCCCAGTAATGATGAGATGACTTGCCTTACTCATAGGATATGGTCCCACGTCGATCACGATCAGTCTGTATCCAGATGTGCTGTAGCCAGATGTGAATGTGACTGACAGATGTCCTCTTCAGTTGCTAACTAACTACTTCAGCGAGGAGCATCTGAATCAATGAGCGAGCCCGTGAATCCCAGAATGTGTCGGAATCAGAACGTAAACGTTGTTGTGGCGGGAATATTTAAATCTTACCCGGATACAGCAATTCTATTTTCTGATTGGCTGTTCGGTATCTATTTTTTTTTTTTTAGATTAACTGGTGCGTGGCAGAGCCTTCTCAACTCAAAGGGGAACTTTCTTGATTCCTCTAATAGCGGCGCAACTAGTGTGCGTTATCCTGGAGATTTCTCTGCGTGAGAAATACAAGGTGTGGCGTGTGAGCATGTGAACGGGTTGAAATGCGTGTGTCTCATGCCCAATGCGAGAGACTTGATTTTGTAATGAATGAATTGTTAGTGCATCATTGTGTCATGACTTTACTTCAGGGGCACGGCATTACTATCTCATGGTTAACTTACCATACACTAACATCAACTAATGGCTTGTTACTGTATGACTATGTCATGACTTTACTTGAGGGGGCACATCATGATTAATTCATTATTAACTAACCATACACTAACATCAACTCATGGCTTGTTAATGCATCATTGTGTCATGACTTTACTTGAAGGGGCACATCATGATTAATTCACTGTTAACTACTTATCAAATTCAGCTCATGATTTATCATAAACTTACTATCAAATACACATGTAACTAGTATAACTAGTATTCAGCCCAGTTGAGAGAATGGAGGTACAGTATCATCACGGCCTGTGTCTGGGTGGAGAGAGAACTGTACAGATCCCAGCAGACGATCCCTCACTTCCTGACTTTACTGCATGTTTCCTGTTTGGTTATTGTTTGGTAACTGATTTCTCAGGAACTGTTCCCTTTCAGTTGGTCACGTTCGACGTACGTCGGAACTGACCGACGAATTGGGATCTGATCTCAGAGACCAATCTACTTCGAGTGTATTAAAAACGAGCCAATGGAGATTGGCATGCGATCCACGCATTCCACGCACCGCCCCGCAGCGCGGGTATAAATAAGGAAGTGGAATGCTTGATCATTGCTTTCTACTTCGGAGCCGAACAGTGAATGTTTCCTGTTTCCTGTTTCTACGAAGAGTGTTTTGACGAGTCTCGTGAGAGGATCTGCTGCTTCCAGTGCGGGTGTGACAGCGCGTCAGCGAGTGCCGCTTCAGACGGAGATCAGCTGTTGGTTCGCTGGGCGTTTCCTATTCTGAGTGCACACACAGGCTTGCACCTTTGTACTGTGTGGTGCCGCGGTCATCTCCCTGAGTGCTTCAGCACGTAAAAGAGCAGTTTCCTTTCTAAAAGAGCAACACGGTTTGACCCTGCATCTTTTTCAAGATGTCATTCAAACCGTGTGTTTCTGGATGCGGTCGATATCTGTCCCCAGCTGACGGTCACGTTCGTTGTCTCACGTGTTTGGGCGTTCAGCACGCTGAGGCTGCGTTCGTGAATGACTCATGTTCCCATTGCGGGAACATGACCATCGCAGTTTTACGGTCCGGACTCCATTACCTCGAAAGAGGCGGAGCACCATTGCGCATCCCCCGAACTAGTGGTCCTCCCGCTGCAAAGCAGAGGGCTGCTACTTTGGCTGATGGCCTTGGTGGGGACCTGAGGGTTACTGTGAGGGCTTCCCCGACGGGTCAAATGGCTCCTAGGGCCCCTCCCCCCTCCGCTGCGCCGGTGGAGCTTCCAGAAGAGCGCGCTGGCCTCCCCCGGGAGGTCCCAGGCGTTTCTTTTGGGGCTCCGGCTGAGGACATGCTGTCGATTGCAGCATCGGGGGACGAGCTAATGGGCTCTGAGGATGAAGATTCGGCTGCGCTGCCCCCTTCGGGTGTGACAGCGTTGCCCGAGTCCGACCCAGAGCTTACGGCTATGCTTTCCCGGGCCGCCGCGAGTGTCGGGCTCGAGTGGAACCCTCCACCGTGTCCCGAACCCTCGCGGTTGGACGATTGGTTTCTCGGGACGGCCCGTGCTGGTTCTCAGCGCCCCGCCCCGGTTCCTTTCTTCCCGGAAGTGCATCAGGAGATCACGAAATCGTGGGTAGCGCCTTACAACGCTCGCTCACGGTCGACTGACTCCTCCGTCCTCACTACCCTCGATGGTGGTGCGGCTAAGGGCTACGTGGGAATCCCCCCAGTCGAGCGGTCTGTGGCGATGCAACTGTGTCCCAAGACCGCTGCGGACTGGCGGGGTGCCCCGCGTCTCCCCTCCCGGGCGTGTAAGTTCTCGTCCGGTCTCACGGGCAGGGCTTACACCGCCTGCGGGGAAGCCACATCATCTCTGCATGCCATGGCGCTCCTGCAGGTCCACCAGGCCAAGGCGCTAAAGGAATTGCACGAGGGTAGTTCCGACCAGGGTGTTATGCAGGAACTGCGTGCGGCGACTGACCTCGCTCTCCGGGCGACGAAAGTCACTGCACGCTCCCTGGGTCGGGCGATGTCCACACTAGTGGTCCAGGAACGCCACCTGTGGCTGAACCTGGCAGACATGCGTGATTCCGACAAGGTCCGGTTTCTCAACGCCCCTGTCTGTCAGGCCGGCCTCTTCAGCGATGCCATCGAGAGCTTCGCCCAGCAGTTCTCGGTGGCCCAGAAGCAGACGGAGGCCATCAAAAACATCCTGCCCCGACGACCCGCTGCTGCCTCCACCCAGTCGTCGTCGGCAGCACCTCCGCCTGCTCGTCGCCGAGGGCGTCCCCCTGCGTCCGCCTTCGCCCCTGCGAAGCCCAAGCAGCAGCCTCCACCGGGAAAGCAGGGTGCCGGACGTAAGGGAGGCGCTCAACCCGCTCAGGGCTCCGCTAAACCAGCCGGCAAGCGCAAGGGGAAGCGGCCCTGAGACGGGCAGCCCAGGGAAGACGGGAGCTGCTCTGAGGGAGATGATGTCCGCATCCTTCTCCCACCCCCTGGAGGAGGACCGGGGGGCCCCGACTGGTATCACATCTCTGCCGCTGGCTCTCCGGAGTCCAGCGGCACCCACATTTTCAATAAAAGAGCAGTTTCTATTTTCCCTGGGCCCCAAGAGGGCCAGGTTGGCAGTGCGCGACGCCCCCGGGCCTTGCCACTCCTTTCCTCCCCTCTCCCCCTCGCCAGGGGGCAGCAGTATGGGCACCGAGAACGCCCCCGGGCCTTCTCACCCACACTCTGCCCCACCCTGGAATATTCGGACAACACTCCGGGCCGCCTCCGGGCCTCCCGAGTCGGGTCCGTCTATTCCACTTCGCTGCCCCACCCCGGGTACGTCTGTGGTGCCGTTGGTCCCGCTTGTACGGTCTCTGGGGGCTTGGCTTCAGCTCCCCTGGCCGTCTCGCTGGCTCATCCGTACCATCAGACTAGGCTACACGATTCAGTTTGCTCGCCGGCCTCCCAAGTACAGGGGCATCCTCTTCACCTCCGTGCGGAGCAGCGATGCCCAGGTCTTTCGGTCAGAGATCGATATCCTGCTGGCGAAGGACGCGATCGAGCCGGTTCCTCCAGCCGATATGAAGGCGGGGTTCTACAGCCCCTACTTCATTGTACCCAAGAAAGGGGGTGGGTTACGGCCAATCTTGGACCTGCGTATCCTGAATCGGGCCCTGCACAAGCTCCCGTTCCGGATGCTAACGCAGAAACGCATTTTCGAATGCATCCGT
This sequence comes from Gobio occitaniae, assembly GCA_033150135.1. Taxonomy (NCBI): domain Eukaryota; kingdom Metazoa; phylum Chordata; class Actinopteri; order Cypriniformes; family Gobionidae; genus Gobio; species Gobio occitaniae. The sequence continues at coordinate 876,769 of JARQWZ010000033.1, forward strand.
CCCCAAGATTGGTTTGCAGCGATCGACCTGAAGGACGCGTACTTTCATGTCTCTATCCTTCCTCGACACAGACCGTTCCTACGTTTTGCGTTCGAGGGGAAGGCATATCAGTACAAAGTCTTGCCCTTCGGACTGTCCCTGTCGCCTCGCGTCTTCACGAAAGTCGCAGAGGCAGCCATTGTTCCGCTCAGAGAACGCGGCGTTCGCGTCCTCAACTATCTCGACGACTGGCTTATACTCGCCCAGTCTCGGGAGCAGTTGTGCGAACACAGGGACATGGTGCTCAGTCACCTCAGCCTGTTGGGCCTTCGGGTCAACCGAGAGAAGAGCAAACTCTGTCCCGCGCAGAGGATCTCTTATCTCGGTATGGAGCTGGATTCGGTCAGCCAGACTGCGCGCCTCACGGAAGAGCGGGTCCGGTCGGTGTTGAACTGCTTGAATTCGTTCAAGAACAGGACGGCGGTCCCACTGAAATTTTTTCAGAGGCTCCTGGGGCATATGGCATCTGCAGCCGCGGTAACGCCGCTCGGATTGCTTCATATGAGACCGCTTCAACACTGGCTCCATGGCCGAGTCCCGAGGTGGGCGTGGCAGAGCGGCCAGTACCGGGTCCCAGTGACTCCTTACTGCCGCCAAACTTTCAGCCCATGGTCCGACGCTTCATTCTCCGGGCCGGGGTGCCCTTAGAACAAGTGTCCAGGCATGCTGTGCTCTTCACGGATGCCTCCTCCACGGGCTGGGGGGCCACGTACAACGGGCATGCAGTTTCAGGTCTGTGGACGGGACCTCAATTGCATTGGCATATCAATTGCCTCGAGTTGTTAGCGGTACACTTGGCACTGCGCCGCCTCAAGGGGCCGCTACGTGGCAAGCATGTACTGGTCCGTACGGACAGCACTGCGGCCGTTGCGTACATCAACCGTCAGGGTGGTCTACGCTCCCGTTGCATGTTCCAACTCGCCCGCCACCTCCTCCTTTGGAGTCAGAAGCATCTGAGGTCGCTTCTTGCCATTCACATCCCAGGTGCGCTGAACCAGACAGCCGACGAGCTCTCTCGCCAGTCGACACCTCCGGGGGAGGTGGGACCTCTTCGGAGCCGCACAGGTAGACCTGTTTGCCTCTCCGGACTCGACCCATTGCCAGTGGTACTATTCCCTGACCGGGGGCACCCTCGGCACGGATGCACTGGCGCACAGCTGGCCCCGGGACCTGCGCAAATATGCGTTTCCCCCAGTGAGCCTTCTTGCACAGACCCTGTGCAAGGTCAGGGAGGACGAGGAGCAGGTCTTGTTAGTTGCGCCCTACTGGCCCAACCGGACCTGGTTCCCAGAACTAACTCTCCTCGCGACAGCCCCTCCTTGGCCGATCCCCCTGAGGAGGGACCTTCTTTCTCAGGGACGGGGCACTCTATGGCACCCGCGTCCAGACCTCTGGAAACTCCATGTCTGGTCCCTGGACGGGACGCGGAGGTTCTAGGTGGTCTACCACAGGCAGTGGTGGACACCATCTCTTCTGCTAGAGCCCCCTCTACGAGGCGCCTCTACGCTTTGAAGTGGAACCTGTTCGTTGAATGGTGCTCTTCCCACCGGGAAGACCCCCGAAGGTGTTCGGTTAGTGTCGTGCTTTCTTTCCTGCAAGATGGGCTGGAGCGAAGGCTGTCTCCCTCCACCCTCAAAGTGTACGTCGCAGCAATAGCGGCGTATCACGACGCAGTCGAAGGTAAGTCCGTAGAAAAGCACGACTTAATCGTCAGGTTCCTCAGAGGTGCGAGGAGGCTAAATCCTCCTCGTCCAAACTCGTTACCCTCTTGGGACTTAGCTCTAGTGCTCAGAGCACTTCAGAGCCCTCCCTTTGAGCCTTTGCAGTCTGTGGAGCTTAAAATCCTGTCAATGAAGACAGTGCTTCTGACGGCATTGGCCTCCATCAAGAGGGTAGGGGACCTGCATGCACTTTCGGTCAACGAATCGTGCCTAGAATTCGGGCCGGCCAACTCTCACGTTGTCCTGAGACCCCGGCCTGGATACGTGCCCAAGGTTCCTACCACTCCCTTTCGGGACCAGGTAGTGAACCTGCAAGCGCTGCCTTCGGAGGAGGCAGACCCAGCCCAGGCTTTGTTATGTCCCGTCCGCGCTCTCCGCACTTACGTCGACCGGACTCAAAGCTTTCGGACCTCAGAGCAACTCTTCGTCTGTTACGGAGGCCAGCAGAAGGGAAAGGCTGTCTCCAAGCAGAGGTTAGCCCACTGGATAGTGGATGCTATCGTCTTGGCTTACCAGTCCCAAGACGTGCCTTGCCCGTTCGGGTTGCGAGCACACTCAACAAGGAGTGTTTCTTCTTCCTGGGCGTTGGCTCAAGGCGCCTCGCTGACAGATATATGTAGAGCTGCGGGCTAGGCGACACCTAACACGTTCGCTAGATTCTATAGCCTCCGTGTAGAGCCGGTATCTTCCCGCATCCTCGCCCCCAGTGGCCAGTAGCGCTAAGTGCCCGTTCTAAGTGTCGGCTTGCAACGCCACTCCCGTCCTCTGGGCCGGATACGTGCGTCTATTTTTTCTCCAGTTGTGTTCCCCGGAAACGGCTAACCCTGTCGAGCTCCTCCGTCACCCCTGCGGTGCCAGACGTTGCGGCCGTCTGACGCCAGGCCTGCACCCGTATGCTTGTGAAACGTGTGTGTAGGCTGGGTTCCATATGTAGCGGTCCCCTCACGGCTACCCCATATGTGTATTCTTCCATGGTACCAGCTACCCTACTCGGCTAGCCCCGTGTCTTTCCCTTGACAGAGCCTGCTCTGTCGTCTCTGGGCGTGTTCTTTCCCCCCTGGGACCAGGCTGGAACCACCCCAGAGACTGCCATATGTTGCACTACCCTGCCAGGTTAGTCCTTATGTGTATTCTGCCACCTAGCCTTCTACGAAGGACGTGGCTCCGCAGCGTACCATCTCCCGAGACGGGCACGCTTTCCCAGCGTTATCCAATAGTCACACTGAGTGGGTCTTGCAGAAACAGCAGTGACTGACCTCCCTGCTTGGAGCCCTGACTTCCGTACCATCTAAGACGGTCCAGTGCGCTCAAGCAGGACGCTGGAAGGGCCAGCGCCCTGGCGTTTTGGTAGGGATCCCAATTCGTCGGTCAGTTCCGACGTACGTCGAACGTGACCGACTGAAAGGGAACGTCTCGGTTACGTATGTAACCCTCGTTCCCTGAAGGAGGGAACGGAGACGTACGTCCCGTCGCCAGGTGCTGTGCTTCCACTAGGGGGCCGAGTCACTAGTTCGGCTCCTCAGCAGAAAAAAGCAATGATCAAGCATTCCACTTCCTTATTTATACCCGCGCTGCGGGGCGGTGCGTGGAATGCGTGGATCGCATGCCAATCTCCATTGGCTCATTTTTAATACACTCGAAGTAGATTGGTCTCTGAGATCAGATCCCAATTCGTCGGTCAGTTCCGACGTACATCTCCGTTCCCTCCTTCAGGGAACGAGGGTTACATACGTAACCGAGACGTTATAAGTCACAGTAGGTTTAGTTTGATGGGAAAGAGAATATCACAAAACCTTTGGAGATAAAATATAGCAGATTTAGTATTTTCTATGTTTGATAAGGGTGATCAGTGAAAGTAATGAAAAACTATTCCTGTGGCTTTCAGTAATATTTATGATGAAGCTTCTGATAAAAATGGTTTAAATTTTGACAATAATACATTTTAAAATGTATTTCAAAGTCAAAATATTAATTATTCATTCTTAGAAAGCCTGTTTGATTTAGTTTAACCGTAGATGTTAATTAATGCATTAATTATCAAACATGTACTAACATGTATTAATGCTGCTGTTATTCATGCATGAATCATTATGACTTAGTTCATGATAGCTCCTCATTTGTTCATGATTAGTTCATATCTTCACTAATCATGACTTCATGTTTAATTAACTATTAATTAATGTATTAATACATGATTATTCATGTACTGTTATTGTAAAGTGTTACCAATAGAATATCAGACCTCTGTCATATGGCCAAAAATAAATGCAAAAAAAAAAAAAGCTGGACCTGGAAAGTCCTTGAAAGGTTCTTGAATTTGAAGTTAACCAAGCTGTGGGAACGCTGTACTAACAACTATCCAAACTGTTTTAGACCTAAAAGAGTCTTTGAAATGTCAGAGAAAAGAACAGAATCAGAGATTTTTTTTTTTCTTATAGAAAATTGTACTTTGCATCAGGGCTTAAAAACGGAAAAAAATATCAATCGGTTCACTCCAAGCAGAATCGATATTTTAACGTTTCCGTTTTTGCGTTCCTCATTAAACATTACTGTTCCGAAAACGGTTTGATTAGAAAAAATAACGGTTAATAACGTTATTTTAATTTAATTTAGCCAAACAAACAAATATGTATAAATAAAGACTTATTTTCACTCAATAATAATATAACGCATGATAATTAAACTTGAATATTTATTTCATAACATTTTTAAAACCACAACAGAAATACATGCATTACAGCATTAATTACAAAGCATAAACAGCGGGACAAATATTGAGCTGTTTTAATGGAGCGGAAAGTGGCTCTCTATATGCCTATTCTTTTCAGAAGAGTGATAACATTCTTTGTACATAACTTTTTTTTCAACACGACTTGTTTTAAAAATTGCATGAATAAAGAATAAATAAACTGGATAACCATTGCTCTTTTAATGCACCGTCAACTGGTAATTTCAAAGCAAACACTGCGCAACACGTCCTTGCATCACATAATCAAATTCAGTCAGCTAATAAAGCTTGATCATTTAATGCAATGTAACATACCATTTAATATGAAGCATCAACCGTCTATATAGAAAACATTGACCTGTCCTGTATTGGCAATCTGAAAGACTATAGGAAAAATGTTTGATAGATGCTATAGCCTACTTGGATAGGCTTAAACTGAATCCACAAACTAGCCTAAATCAGACTATTTGAGCTTAAAGTCTGTACTACTTATTTAAACATGCGAAAAGAATGTCCTCCAATACCTGCGCTTTCATTGTAGACCTCAGTGGGGAAATATATGTACCTGAGGCATGAAAATGCGAGCTCACACTGACTTGCGTTACCGGTAGATTCATAGATGACATTTCACTCACGCTTGATCCGTCAACGTCACATGCTGCACTACTCTATTCATGATTGGTCACTGCCAAATTAAAATATTAAAGAGAACGATAAAATAACCTTATTAACCGGTTAATGGTCATTTCAAATTAACGTTTCTGTTCAGAACGATTCAAATTGATTTTGATTTCGTTTTCGTTTTTGTTCCTCTTAAAATTACGTTCGTTTCCGGTTTTCGTTTTCGTTCCTTGAACCGGTTCAGAGCCCTGCTTTGCATATTATACTATAAAAACACATAATTATAGTTGATTTTAGTTCATCATAGTTGATCATAACTAGAGATTAAATGGCATGAAAATTTCATTTCATGATTATAGTGACCAAAATGATCACGGTTATCCCAGAATCCTGTTCAAAAAGTCCTATTGCTACACAATGAAATCAATTCACCAAGTTTATGTAGAAAACCAGCAAATAACAAATAAAATTAGCATCAATATGTACTTTTTGTTTACATAAACATTAAAATAATAACATTAAAAATGATGGCCAGATTTTAAAGGAGTGTCTTGCAACATGTTATCTACAATGCACAAGTTCAAATAGAGTTTTGACAAAAAAGGTTTTATAAAAAGATAAAACTCACATATTTCAGCCTCTAAATCATTTTGTCAAAAAAGATAAATTACTGACATTTACAATGCACATTATCCTTTATTATTAATAGTATGCGGTCCGATTGCAACCATGCAGCTTTACAGGGGGTGTGGCTTATCTAAATGAGATGTAAATGAGCCCTATTGTCACTCTCAGCAGGTGAGAACAGGTGAGAACTGCACAATCTTTAGAGGTCGTTTTCTCCCTATTAAGGTTTTTTAAATGCCTACCTTCAAATGGCCTCAACTTCTCCAAATATTATCAGATTTCCATGTGTTACACACCGTTGGAAAGCTTGGAGACTACACTTTCAGAATCAATAAATGAAAATGCCCCAGAACTGACTTGTGTCCCTACTTTCCGTGACTGGTCACAATTATGGTGATGAAGCCCTGGTTTCAGATGTTGGGAAATTCATCTGCACTATGAACTTTATTATTTAAGTTTGAGAATAACCAGATTAATAATAGTGGACTGTGTACTTAATCATCTCATTTATATTATTACACTAAACACAGAGCAGTATTTCTGACTCATTGATGATCCAATCGTGTAGATCCTCATTTAAAGTCACTTTGGGGGAAAAGTGTTTTTTAAACGAATAAGTAAAATTTGAAGTTTGTTCATTTTAACTGTATAGTGATCTTTTATGAGAAACCCCTACCATCAGTGATCAGTGTTGTGTGTGATGGTCCATCAGCAGCTGCAGTATCTCTCAGCTGTATCAGTGCAGTCACTGTGACGTCTGACTGACACAGGTTTTTGTACGACTCTTTATCACTGTGTGAACACCCACTGACTGTTTGGTATGTGTAAACTCTGACAGTAATAATCTCCTGTATCTTCAGTCTGGACTCCACTGATGCTCAGAGTGAAATCACTGCCAGATCCACTGCCACTGAATCTAGATTGAGTTCCAGTATAAAGGGTTGTTGCGTAATATATGAGGAGTTTAGGAGCTTCTCCAGGTTTCTGTGAGTACCAGGCTAAGAAATGACCATTGCTATTACTATACACAATACTGCTGGTTTTACAGTTTATTCTGACGTCTTGTCCTGGTTGAGCTGTTATTGATGGACTCTGAGTTAATGTGTACTGTCCTCTACACTCTGAGAGAAAACAGAAATGAAATTATATATATTGTACATTTTAAAGGAATTATTAATCCTTATAAATATTTTAGTACAAACCTTGAGCAAACAGAGTGAGAGTCCAGATGAAGATGTTGATGGTGTTCATTGTTGTTCTTGTGTCTTGTGTGATGATGAAGATTGTGTTCTGTTCTGCTCTCAGTCATGAAGTGTTAAACTCACAGCACTATAAACACTCTCAGACTGAAGCATGTGCTGACAATGCAAAGAAGTGGGCAGGATTTACAACAGCTTGTGCTCAGAACAAACTCACACACACTAGACATAGAAGATTTTAATTTCAGAATAATGTTGTTGAACCTTTTAGTGATTCATTGTACATAATGATTAATTGTGAAATATTTTTTTTATTTATGTTTTGCTGATGAGACCAGTTATGTTCTACACCTTTATAAGCATGTTAACAATGAGACATTAAGAACTAAATATATCTGTTTTATTATATTTAGAGTGAACAAAACAAAAAAGTCCATTGGAATCAATGTTGACATGTTGGAACTATTGTCTCACATTTTCCACAAGTCTGAAGTTCATCAAGACTCATAATCAGGTCATATGAGACTAAATTAAACCTGACTTTAAAAAGTGAGTTGAATGTTTAAAATGGTTTGACTTATTTTACTGACTTAAAGGGGTGATGAATTGAGAAATCAACTTTCTCTTGAGCCTTTGATACATAAAAGTTCATTGTGATATAAGAATATCCTGTAAGTTTCAGAGCTGAAAACTTCCTTGTTAGTCAAATAAAAGCTTTTATTGACACCAGGCCCAGAAAACGAGAGATCTCACAATATGTCGATCATTGACGTCATAGAATGCAGAAACGCCGCCTCAACAGATGAATGTGTACGCCTGCTTCTGTAGCCCCGCCCACGACTCGTGGAGCTAGAACCACAAAGCCAGGCAACCTCGAGCTGTGACGGAGTGTGTGTGTCCTCCTCCCCCCGAGCTGGCCCAACACCACGACTTAGTAAAGCATGCATGTTGTTCTTTTTCCTTATTAACCCCCTCGAGTTAGCGGTCGCAATCATTATAATCTGTTAATGTTTCTATTTTTTTTTACTAAAAATGATTTAGAGGCCGAAATATGTGAGTTTTATCTTTTTATAAAACCTTTTTATTTGTTATTTGCTGGTTTTCTACATAAAACTTGGTGAATTGATTTCATTGTGTAGCATTCAGACTTTTTAACAGGATTCTGTGATAACCGTCATGATCAACTATGATAAACTAAAATCAACTATAATTATGTGTTTTTATAGTGTAATATGCAAAGTACAATTTTCTATAAGAAAAAAAAAATCTCTGATTCTGTTCTTTTCTCTGGCATTTAAGGGTAACATAGGCCTACAAAGGCTCTTTTAGGTCTAAAACAGTTTGGATAGTTGTTAATACAGCGTTCCCACAGCTTGGTTAACTTCAAATTTTACTTTTGGCCATTTGACAGAGGTCTGATATTCTATTTGTCATATTTCTGTTTTGCATAAAACTGAAGAATATTCGGTACACCCTATACTGTATTCTAAAATGATCTGATATTAACTTTTGCATGGATTTTATTGAAAAGAGCTTAGGCTCATGTAACCAGTCTATTTTTGCAATATTTCACGTGTGTCTGTGAAACGCTGAGGTACCGTATAGTTTTGTGCGCACGTGAACATCATGGCAACGTACAACACGTACCTCACGCGGGAAACACTTACCCCCGGTTTCACAGACAATGCTTAAGCTAGTCCTAGACTAAAATGCATGTTTGAGCTGTTTTAACTGAAAGAATCTTGCACTGACAAATCTTAAAATATGTCAGTGGCATTGTTTTGTCTCAAGATGCACACCAGTAATGTTTTTTTCCTGGGCACGTTTATAAAAGTTACTTAAATGTCCTAATTGAACTAAGGCCTAATCCTGGCTTAGTCTAAGCCCTGTCTGTGAAACCGGGCCAATATGTATTGCATAAATGCAAGTAACAAACGTAAATCAAGCATAGTCCACGAAGTGTTGGCGAAATAACACATTATCGGACCGGAGAGAATAATATGGAATTTCTTCCAGAAAACTTCTTGCACAAATTAAATTCAAGCACTTTCAAGGACCTGTATGGATGTTTATTTTCAGTCATGTCATTGTACTCAGCCCTCTCTTTCTGCACAAGGGAAAGATGATCGTGTTGGTTCTTTACTGCTTCAGACACTGTGTTATCTGGGAGGTTTGCACTTCGTATCAGCTGCTCGTTGCTCGTTGCTCTCTGCTCGTGTATCAGCCACCAGGGTTGCCAGGTTTTCACAACAAAACCCGCACAATTGCTACACAAAACTTGTCCAAAACAAGCCCAATCGCGTTTCAGGGGTGCTTCTCCGGTAAAAAGACCCCCGCATTTCAGGGGGTAAAATATATGTTTTTTTGGCATGGTTGCCTACTAAAATTCACATTCCCGAGGCTAAATATCACATAATTAGGGTCGCTTCAACCCGCGGACATGAAAAACAGCGGACTTGGCAACACTGAGCCATGCTTCCCTTAGAGGGCGGGACAATAACAAAAGAGAAACACGCCTCTGCTGCATGCTAGAATCTCCTAAAAACAAGGCGATTTCAACCTCAAAGTGTATGCTTTTAAATATACCAATACTGCTATCTCAAACACGGAGAGGCTTCTTCATGATCTCAACTAACACTGCATGAAAAGTGGGATTTTCGTCAGTATGTGACACTGTAGATTGCCGTGGAACTTCAGGTTTACGACTATGCACGGCAATTTGCAGGCAACACCGAAAACTGCCGTAAATTGTCGGAAATTGACGTGGGCCTTGCTTGGCAGTTGTCCCCCCATGACCCCCCCTCCCCTTAATTCTAGGGGAGGCTTTATCATGTAAATGAAGATGCTGTGAGCTACACAAATGCAAATCAGAGTAGCAGCAGGGGGAGTTTTATCTAGGTTCTGAATTTTTTTTACTAAAACAAGTTTAAAGTTTAAGTTAAAATGTTAACTTAAATTTAAGTTAAATGTACTCGTTTTAGTTCACATTACAAAATTTTTAGGGCAACCAGTTTGCTCCAATTTTTTAAGTATATTCAACTTGTCCGGGCTCACAGTGTAGATTAATTACTCTGTATGTCATTAGCAATAACCAATGTTATGTAAAAAAAAAAATACAGGACAGCAGTTCATGTCTTCAACCTTTAGAGAGGTTATGTGATGCAACAAGACAATGAACCAAAGCACACAAATAAATCAAGTAAAGCATACAGTTTACATACCAAAATTAATTTTTCCACCCTGCACTGTGAATGATTTTTTAAATGGCTATTAATGATAAATGTGAAAAGTACAAGTTTGTGTGTTTATAGTTAAGTCAGATTGTGTTTTTCTGTAATTGTCATTTAAATTGAGTTCACACCACATTTTATGAATTATCAATGCAGATTTTCAAGAGGTGGTTTCCTGGACAGGGTTTAAATTATGCCAAGAGTAGGCCTAATCTAGTTAATCGTGAGTTAAAAAATTGTTGCCTGGAACAAAGATTAAGCACAGATTACTAACACCTGGACTATGAGTCCTGAACTAAAATAAACTGGATTCATTTACAGTTTTATCTAATTGCTTACACACAATTTCTGAAAATATGGCTCCATTTCTTGTAACTCTACACACAAAACACACAACATGCAAAACATCAGACATCGCTTGCAAAAGCAACACTTTGTGCAAAACTATTTTAACTCTTCCAAAAATGTTGTTTTTGCATATATCTAACTACACACAAATATGCACAACTGAGGAATTTACAGTTGAACTGAAATCAGCTGAACTGAATCAACACTGAAGTCACTTGAGCTGAACATTGACACTATATTGGCTTGTTAGAGCCGGTTTACAGCAGAATTTGTTTTGAACTTGTTACTGAAGCTGCTATGAAACAATATATTTTGTTGTATGCATATTCTTTCTTTCTCAAACCTTAGTTTTGATTTCTAAGTGATCAATTTATGTATAAGTGTTTTCACACATGATCATTGGCTGTATGGGTGTAACGTACTGCTCCAAGACAGAGGTTGAGAATCCAAATGCAGCTTTATTTAGAGGGTATTCCACACTCGTAGTCAACAAACAGGCAACAGGTCATACACAGGCAAGCAATCCAAACAGGCAAACAAGGCAGGAGAGACAGGCAAACGGGTAATCCACGGAACAGGCAAGAAATCCAAAACCAGAGACATGAAACCAGGGAAACGCTCAGAAATGCAGTTTACAACAAACAAGACTTGGCAATGATTGACAGAATGAACAGGCTTATATAGGGTGAGCTAACTAGGAAATGGGGTGCAGGTGGATGTAATCAATGGGTGTTGAAGAGTCCGGGCAAAGGATTATGGGTGATGTAGTCTTTGATGGAGTGACAGTCTGGAGTGGAGTGCCCTCAGGTGGTTCTCATGGGCACTCACACAGGACGAATTGTGACAATGGGTCCTCAGTAAATTAATGTGGCATTTAAATGGCAAAAGTTATTCTTGTCTCTATAACTTATGGCTTCCTAAAGACACGTTTATGGGTAAATAAAATATTAATAATATAAATAAAATGAATATCAAAACATATTTTAAATATAATGAAGTCATTTTATTATAGCACTCATCAGATGTTCCTGGAAACAAAACAGAGACAGAACAGTATAAACAAACTATACAACAAACTAAACACCAAATTACAAAAACATTATTATGTTAAAGTGAATAAAGTTGTGTGTGTGTGTGTGTGTGTGTGTGTGTTTTCAGTTATAAATATGTGCTGTGTAAATTAGCCTATATATACTTTTAGAAATTATATATAGCCTAACTTTAAAAAACAAACAATAACCCATATAGATAAATTATAATAATTGTATAATATTAAGCATTTACTTAATATACATTGTAACATTAGGCTACTTTACTCTAGCACAGTAGTCAGTTAAGCAATTAATTAATATCTTATATTAATATGTATGTAGCCTAGGCTACATCTAAAGGTAAGTCTGCTTTAAAAAATATATATATTACACTTCGACATGTACAGAATGTGCGCGTTAAGAAACACGTTCAAATGTGTCTTCTTAACATGTTAAAACTGTGCGTCGACTGTGCGTGTATGCCTGTTACACGACCAGAATGTGCGTGTCTACACATACAAAAGAAACACGTAAAAAATTGCTGTGTTGACGCGGAAAACAGGGCGTGTTGAAACAGTCATAAGTCACGCGTTTCGGATAAAGAGATTTGGCCCCGGGCGCGTTCCATATTAGAGCCCTAGTCCAATGACGTGCGAGGTCGAGGTCATGGCCATGACGCGTAGAAGACGAGCTTTAAACTTCTTTTTTTTTACATTTCCTATGTTTTTTTGCTGTTTTCCTTTTTCGTGATCAACAATGAAAGGACGCCGTCTTCAACTCAATCTCTGCATGGACGCGACCAACTTTTTGGACTCATTTTCAGGAGGCTGTCTTCGTCTTCACAACTCTGAGGCAAACTGCAGGCGCTATGAACCAGAGCATGGGTAATGTAACGTTACGATTTAAAGAATATGCTTTTATTCAGCTGTATAAGGAAATGGATGCGTTAATAGATCCGAGCTTAAAACTGCACATTTTGTTTACACAGACTATCCTCGCCTCATAACGAAGCCGTGAGCTCTTATCTGCTTGGAGCGATTTCCACGAGTCCAGATTTAACCGCTGATCACGACGAAATTGTGTGTAAGTAACTTCTAATGTGTTTCTCATTCCTTGTTTAATTTTACCGTGACTGTTTTTATTAATACCAGTCTCATGTAATTGATTTCCAGCTGCCTGTAAGACGTATTATGAATCGACACGCCGCAGCTTCAGATACAAACAACCTGAACTTACATCGCAGGCGGAAACTGCGAAGTTTAGCTCGGAGTCGATCAAGAAGAAAAAGTGTAAGAATTATTATATTAGATCCGTTTTTTGTCAATGTGAGTATTTTTCAGGTTGCTTATTGTCTTTATGGATTGTATTACAGTTGCTGGAAGTGAGAGTGTGCTGAATGAGGAGGACATTTGGAAGTCCGCGACCATTGAACTCATGTTTGACGAGGAAGACGCATTGTTGACGGGGTGTCTGGATGGATTGTGCGGCCACCGCCCTCTCGCAGCCTGGAGCACGCCGAACTTTACATTTCATTACGAGACATTACTGCTGCACTGTACATAGTTGTGTGTTTAACAATAAAGCTCTTTCTTTGAATCAACAGCTGTATGCTTATAAATGAAGCTCTTTCTTTGAATAAATGGCACGGTCCGTTAGCCTGGGAAAACCCAGACAACTTCCGGCAAATTTAGATTTGCTCTGCAAGTAGTCTGGCAAAGAGCCCATTCAAACCCATTTCTAAGCCCCAGAAATCGAGGCACCAATCAGAAACGTTGAGGCGGGCTTTACACGATGACGACAGCGCAGCGACAGTGAAGCAGATTCTGTACACTGACTACAAAGATGGATGCAGCAGTGGAACATCACTATCAGCTATCGCGGCTGTTTTAAGCGATTTAAACTTTTCCATTCCGTTAAAACCAGAGCAAAGAACAACACAAGAAGCCTTCATATCTAAAAAAGATGTTATCGCTGTCTTACCGACTGGATTTGGCAAAAGTCTGATATACCAGCTTGCTTGTCTTAGCGAGAGCCCTGGTAGTGTTAATGTTTCACAAAATATAGTTTTAAGTCCTTTCAGGCGAGAATGTAGTTGTTTTTAAAGCCAAAATCTGTGGTTTATTTATGAAGAGAGCGCCTTTTTGAAAATTTGTCCAGCGGCGCTCAATTGCTCAACCCCACCGAGAGGCGCCTTTCCTCGGCCAGTCCTTCTGCCGTCTGCCGCTGGCTCTGATGTGAAGATATGATTCGTCTTGTGTAGATCTAACGGCTGATCTTTGCTCTCATTATTCTATAATTTGTTCCCTGACAGATCGTTTTGTCTGAGGGTAAAGTGAAGTTTTATAACTTTATATTTGTAAGCTATTAAACTTTACCGTTGTAGTCTCCTAGCGCTGACTTTCTTTGACTGAATTGCTTTATGTATTGTATAGCTTCTTATACCTTTTACTTATACTTTTAAAATGGATATTGATCACGCATTAAACTAACATTTAACAAAAAGAGACTGGGTTTTGTTTTATATCATATCTCATTGTATTACAGTGATAATCATAGGCTATATTATGAACACATGATATTACATGTTTTTATTTTTTAATGTAAACGAAAAGAGGCCGGGTTTTTTAAATATTTCGTTTTGTTATATACATGCATTGAAGATAATATGCATTGCCTTCACTACATTTGTGTGGCTATAATATGTTTAATATAATAACTATTACCGTCATCGGGAGTTCATTCTCCGGAGTCAAACTTGGTAAGTCACGGACGCAAGTTAGAAGTTCGCGTACAAAATATGTCATAAAACACCACTGCCTCATTTCATAAAAAAAAAAAACTTAAACATATTAGCCACACACATGTGGTTCAGGCAACGCATAGTTAGGGCTACATTCATTATCTTATATATTTATAATAAAACGAAGTATAAAACACCCTGCCTCTTTTCGTTTACATTTTAAAAATAATTAAACATTAATATGTGGTTTAGGTAAGGTGACCAGATTTCTGAAATGGAAACCGGGGACATTTCCTATTTGAGAACACAAGCACAGACCATAGACAGTGGTACAGACAAGAACACATATTGAGAAACGGCCAGAGTCTCAGATGTTTCCGTCGCTCTGCATACGTCATCTCCCTCATCGCTCTGATTGGTTTTAGGTCTATCCAATTGCGCCGAGAGGCATTTGAGCGACGCCCGTTGGTGACGCCCCTTTGGAAATGATTTGTCTATGAAGCTTTGCCAGACCATAACTCAGTTACTACTGAGAATGGTCTGGTTTTAACCAGGCTAACGGTCCGTATAATTTTCCCATATATTCCTTGATGGTATGAATACTTCATAGCACAATAACATTAATATAAAACAAATTATTACAACATAAATTATATATTTATTATTATTATTGGGGTTTACATTTATAATGAGCCAGGGGGAGGGATTCACGAGGGAATCCCAATCACGAGGGATTTTTCTTTTTTAAATGTAGTGGCTTCAGCCAATAGTGAGTGAGTAAATTCAAGTCTGGCCGTTGACTCTCTGGTTTCGCTGCTATTCATATGCAAATTAGAGGCGTCGCACCTCCGCGCGGGCTCTCAGCCTACGTCATGGTTCGTTTACGACAATTTGTGGCACAGACGAACGCGACGTTCGCTGCCTCTAAAAAAAGCGAAAATCACCAATTTAAAAAAAAAAAACACTTCATTCTCATTTTGCTCAAATCTTGTGCTGCCGACTTGTGTCCCTACTTTCCGTGACTGGTCACAAATACGATATGTGAATTCAGTTGATATCAGAACTCTGACTTTTGTCAACCCTCAAATGACGAGAACTGAGCTTTCAGTTCAAAGAGGTTAATTAAACTCTGACCTTCTCACTGGCAGGTTTTATTCAACAAACAAACTAAAAGGTTTCTCTCCATCTCCTCCATCTTACAGAGCCATTTTCTTATTCATTCAGTCTGTATCAAAGTGTCTATCCAAGCACATTAATTAGAGGTTTACTGTCTGTCGTAATCTACATCCTGGTCCCTCTCCTCAGTGGTGTTGCAAAATTAATGTGGACCACAACTACAACACATATGCACTTACATCCTTGTCGAGACTCCATTAAAGATGTAATTTCTTGAACTTCCTCAAAACGCTTCAACCGGAATAACTGAAGAAGTTTATGCAGATGGCTGTCCAGACCCTCATAGAACTTATTGATGTCCATTGACATGACCCTGGTGAGTTCCTTGACGATCTTTGTGGGTAAGTAACATTACAATTTTAGTTCAAGTTAAAAGTCACCTATGTTCCCTTTCGAAAGGGAACTCGCGCTGCGTCAGCTTGACGCTACAGGGAACGCCTCCAGCGTGACAGGTGTCTGAAGCTACTATCGAATCACATCAATCCTATTGACTGGCGACAGCCCATGACGTCATCAATATGCGACCCGGAAGTATATAAGGGCGCCGTGCCAACACATACACATCTTTTTCGTCTTCAGGGACTGTCTGTCGAAGCGTAATTCTACGGATTCTGGTAATAAGACTTTAACTTGAGATGAAACGCACAGAGAAGAGGCAGAGCTTCAGAAAGTGTGCCGACCCGTGTCAGAGGTTTCTGACACCGGAAGACACACACACTCTGTGCATTTTCTGCCTGGGGGAAGAGCATGCACAAGCAGTTCTTGAGGGTTCTGCTTGTGCAAACTGTGAGAGGTTTCTGCTGAGAACTCTCCGCTCTCGTTTGGCCCTCTTCTCGAGGGAAGGGGGCGATTCATCTGGCGCCACCGATGTGAGTCCCGTTCACGCTGAGGCGGAGCGGCTACGCACATCATGGGGCTCCCAGATGGAGCTCGCCGATCGTCTGGAGAGAGGCGTTGTTCTCTCAGACGATCCAGCGGCTGACGAGAGTGAGCTGCAGGTCGACGTGAATGCCAGTTCCCCACGTAGCTCTGCAGCGAGCGCTCTTCTGGACGGGCAGGAGATGGCTGAGGAGGGTGGTAACAGTGACCAGGATCAGCCTGGACCCTCTCAGCCACCCTGTCCCGCGTCCGCTGAGCTGCTGGATGCTGTGGAGCGCGCCGCAGGAAGGCTGAGGCTGCCTTGGCGGCGCACTAGGGGAGAGGTAGCGCGCGGCAGGCTCGACGATCGTACCTCAGTCGAGCCTTCCATTCCTCCCGGACCTTCATGATGAGGTCCGGGCGGCATGGAAGAACCCGTACTCCGCCCGCATCCACCGACATCAGCGAGCTAGTTCCGCTGATGTCGAGGGGATGGGTGAGCACGGGTATGTGTCGATGCCCCCCATGGACGAGACGTTCGCGAACTATCTCGTCTCAGGGCGTACATCGACACTGAGAGCTCCAACTCTGCCATCCAGACCGCTGAGGGTGACTTCACGGTTGAATGGCAGAGCGTACGCGGCAGCAGGTCAGGCTGGTGCGACCCTGCACACGATGGCTGTGTTGCAGGCGTACCAGGCGGATCTGCTGAGAGACCTCGACCAGGGGGCGGGGCTGTCCCCTGAGGCGGTGGCTGAGTTGCGCCACACCACAGACCTGGCTCTCCGGGCCACTAAACAAACCGTTGCCGCGATCGGGCGATCGATGGCGGCGATGGTGGCCATGGAGAGGCACCTGTGGCTGAGCTTGGCTGACATCGGTGAGAAAGAGAAAAGCTTTCTCCTCGATTCACCAGTTTCGCCCACTGAACTTTTCGGCACCTCCGTGGAGGCGGTGGTTGGGAAGTTCAGGGAGGCGAAGGCGTGCTCAGCCGCGTTCAAGACCTGTATATCGCTGAGGTCTGCGTCCACACCCAGGCAGGCGGGACCTGGTCCATCGCGGCTCGAGGGCCGTAGAACGGACCAGAGAGTGAGCGTCTCCTCCCGTGCCCCTCCTCCGGTGAGGAGTAGGACACAGAGGAGACGCCAGTCCCGCAGGAAAAGGGATCTAAGGGAGGTGATCCAGGACAAACGCGCCCGGTGTTGGTAATGGGTCACCTCCTTTGAGGGGATTTCAATCCTACCCTCTCCCTTTTCCTTTTTAAATGCCTTTTAATGCACATTCTAACATCATTTTATGTCTTTTAATTCCCAGGCGCTTCTTACATCAGGCCTGAGGCGGGCCTATGATGATTAGAACTTTGTTCTGACGGCCCACTTTAGCTTGGTTAGTGAGAGCGCCGCTTTCAGGCATGCAAGGGCGGTAGAACATTGCGGTGATAGCTGCTTGGTGAGTCTTCGCTCTACGTGCCGCAGGTGAGAGTGGTCATTTTTGTGTTAAAACACTAAAGAATGTATTTCTTACAGACCTCCATTCCCTGTTGGAGTATGGGGTTTTCTGAGACGGAGCTAACTGAAGTTTTCCCCTGTAGGTGGCTTATGACAGCACCAGGTGCTGTTTGAGAGTGTGTTGGCTTTCCCTTAGCGATCAAGGTATCGCGAGGCAGGCCATCGCTCATGGTATCATATGTATGTAATTAGGGCCTCCTCTCAGGGTGAGAGTGGTGTTTAGGCCGCCGCTCTTTTCTTTGAAATGTTTGCGAAATACTAAGCGGTAGCACACCCTTCTGGGAGAATGGAGTGTTTCTTTCTACCGCTTAGGGTTTTTACTATATGCCTTCGGTTTCCCTAAGCCACCGCATGTTAGAGTAGTTTGTCTCTTTCAGAGTGTGTTCGTTAGAGACTGATGCTGGAGCTTCAGTTGGGCATGTGGCCTAGGCTATGTGGATGAGGGAGCTGCGTTGCTGAGGCACTGTCACCTCTGGCCGTTCACTTCGTGATTCTGAGCCCTTTGAACCATCCCTGTGTATGTCAGCCTCCTCTCACTTGAGAGTCGTTTGGTCAAAGCAGCCGTAGTTATTAGTCAGCCAGTGGTCTAACTGTCAAGGGTTTCATAGCAGTCAGTTAAACTTGCTACCAGGTGGTAGGCCTCACCAGGCCTCCTTGGAGGCGAGTTCCTGAGTGGGATACTCGGGGAGCTAGCATGGCTTGCTATCAGGTAGTAGGCCTCTTCAGGCCTCCTTGAGGGCGAGGGCCGATGTGTGACATTGGTATGGCTAGCCTGACGGCTATCAAGTGGCTATCCGTGGAGACGAGCCCCTAGGGTCTTCCTTGTTACTCTCACATTGTGCAAAATGTTTGTTATCAGTTGGCAGGCCTCTAAAGCTAGGCCTCGCTGGAGGAGTGCTCTGAGTCTCAGTCACTTGACGGCTAGCACGGTTGAGTTAGTGCTAGCAGGTGGTAGGCCTCACTAGGCCTCCCTAGTAGGCTTGCGATCAGATAGAAGGCCTCATCAGGCTTCTTTTTGAGGGTGAGCTTCCGGAGTAGGTTTCCCGGGCAGCTAGCATGACTTGCTATCAGGGTAGGCCTCACCAGGCCTCCTGGGAAGGCAAGTATTGATGCAGGGCATCGAGAAAAAATAGCCCGGTTGGCTATCAGGGTATAGACCACAAACTAAGCCTCCCTGACGGTCGGTTGTTAGGTGGAAGGCCTCAGTCAGGCCTCCCGGGAGGCGAGTACCGATGTGTGGGCATCGGGAGTATTCTAGCTTGGCAGGCTATTCAGGTGGTAGGCCTTATCAGGCCTCCCTGAAGGCAGGTACCGATGTTTTGGCATCGAGGTAGAGCTAGCCTAGCTGGCTATCAGGTTGTAAAGAGCCATTACGCTCCGCTGAGGGTCGGCTGTCAAGTGGAAGGCCTCAATAGGCCTCTTGAACAAGGCACATTATCAGTTGGAAGGCCTCGACCAGGCCTCACTGGAGGAAGTACCGATGGTCACATCGGGACAACTGGCCTGCCGGCTAGCAGGTTGCAGGCCTCATCAGGCCTCCCTGAAGGCCTGTTGTAGTTGGAAGGCCTTAACCAGGTCTTTCCAAAGGCGAGCACCGGCGCACGGCGTCCGGGTCTGCGGCCTAGCAGGTTAAACAGGTGGAAGGCTTTACAAAAGCCTCCCTGAAGGTGAGTTCCCAGGTTTTGGTCACTAGAACAGTAGCATAAATTGCTATCTGACAGTAGGCCCGCACCGGGTTTACCCAGAGGCAGGTAGTAGGCCTCATTAGGCCTCCCTAAGGCGTTCCTGGGGCCCAGTCACTTGAGAAACAGTTAGCATGAGGCGCAAACAGGTAGCAGGTCTCTCCAGGCCTCCCTAAAGGCTGGCTATCAGGTAGTAGGCCTCAATAGGCCTCCCTTGAGGGCGAGTTCCTGAGTCAGGATGCTCGGCTAGCCTGCGTAGCATGACTGTCAGGTAGTAGGCCTCCATTAGGCCTGTAAGAGTGGACTCCTGTAGATGGTTCAATCTACAGGGTTGCCAGAGACTAAAGAAACGTTATCAGAAAGATGGAAGAAAACTGTACATTTCTTGTCTATTTCCACCCACTGCAACTCATACCAACGACGGAGATAAGCGCAGTTACAATAGCTAAATATGTGGGAGAGCGTTGCTATAATATGACTATATTGTATTGCAATAGGGAGCACTTCAAAGTCAATACTAAATCAAAACTTGTTAGCACATTTATTTGTAATAGAAAGGATTTAATGACAAAATCTGGTTATGGTTACACTTAAAATAGTTTCAAAATGGATGGATGAGATGATAAACTTATACCATTAATCGTACACAGCATGAATACAATGTTACCTGAGAGATAGAGAGAGAGGAAGAGAGAAAGAGAGAGAGAGAGAGAGAGAGAGAGAGAGAGAGAGAGCAAGAGAGGGAGAGAGAGAAGAAGAGAGCAAAGAAGCCCCAATGACTTCAAGAGCCAGAGGAAAAAAGAGAGAGAGCCACAGTTCCAATCCTTTATCTATTCCTTGACCATGTGACTGAAACCAAATGTATTCTTTTAAACTGACCAATCAGCCCAAACTTCCCCCACTGTATAGGATAGGTGTGGCACCCCATGCAGCCTACAGGCCTCTCTATTGTCTTTCAGGTGGTCCTTCGGATAAGCAAATGTGTTGACAACAGTAAAGCAAATTTCTTTGTTGGATTTCAAATATCAAATATCTTTGATTATTTTCAATCCCTTTAGGCCTCCTTGAGAAAACAAGTTCAGTTTTCCAGCCTTGACTGACAGCTTCAGCTGTTATCAGGTGGCCCACGGGACCTCCCTAGACGTGACCTCAGCAGTTAGCATGCTTCGCTAGCAGGTGGTAGGCCTCTCTAGGCCTCCCTTGAGGTGAGCTTGAGCGCTCTGAAAGTTGGCATATATTGCTGTTAGGTAGTAGGCCTCACTAGGCCTCCCTGAGGGTGGATTCCCGAGCCAGGATGCTCAGGTTGCCAGCATGGCATGCTGTTAGGTAGTAGGCCTTTATAGGCCTCCCTGGGGGACAAACCCGTTATCAGGTAGTAGGCCCACGGGGCCTCCTTGAAGGTGAAGTTCCCAAGTTAGGCACTTCTTGGTTACCAGTTCTCTGTGTTAGAACTGGTCATAGTTGGGCCTACAGCTGGAGGTTACCCGCCAGGCAGGCTCAGCTGCTCCCCTCACTGAGGGTCGTCTATGAGCAGACAGCCACCTGAGCCTGGTTGGACGGTCGTAGGCCTCTCGTGAGGCCTCCCTGTTAGATCAGTCCGTAGGCCTCTCCGGCCTCCCTACTGCTTTGAAACACAAGCACTTGATAGATCCTTGATTTGAGCAGGCAGACTCCCCTCGCTAGCAAGGGTTGTAAAGCGCTACGCTGAGTATTGCTCTCTTGGATAACCCGTCTCTGAGTTCCGGGCTAAGTAGGACTGCCAGTTTTTCAGTCCCTTAAGTTTGGATGCCTCCTGGGCACCATCCAGAGGCTCTGTTTCTGAACAGACAGGGTTGGCTAATAACATAACACTTAGGGCACCAGGTCAGGCCTCCCTGGTGGCACTCGGGAGAACTTGTTTCCCGAGTAGTGACTGGCCGGGGCTCCTTCGGGTCCCCT
Organism: Gobio occitaniae; assembly: GCA_033150135.1. Classification (NCBI taxonomy): domain Eukaryota; kingdom Metazoa; phylum Chordata; class Actinopteri; order Cypriniformes; family Gobionidae; genus Gobio; species Gobio occitaniae. The sequence continues at coordinate 898,215 of JARQWZ010000033.1, forward strand.
AGCCACATTCCCTTAAAGGGACCCCTTCTGTTGAAGTAGTGGTCCCAGGCCTTTGAGCAGTCTAGATAGAACCTCACGCAGTTGCGTTAAGGTTCCGTTTAGGTGTATAGCTTGGGCTATGACCGTAGGGAATGCTGTCGCTGACAGCCCAGTGTGACCTGAGGGGGAGTTGCTCAGGTTTTTCAGTTGAATTTACTTGTGTTGACAGTTGTCACTGCCAATAGGCAGACACTCCCCTCAGCATGGCGGTGTTGGTATATCGTTCCCCGTAGCGTCAAGCTGACGCAGCGCGAGTTCCCTTTCGAAAGGGAACGTCTCTGGTTAAGTATGTAACCTCTGTTCCCTGAGAACAGGGAACGAGACGCTGCGTCGCTTTGCCATGCCTCGGGGCCTATCTGCCATACAGTCCCTTCAGACGAGAAAGATGTGTATGTGTTGGCACGGCGCCCTTATATACTTCCGGGTCGCATATTGATGACGTTATGGGCTGTCGCCGGTCAATAGGATTGATGTGATTCGATAGTAGCTTCAGACACCTGTCACGCTGGAGGCGTTCCCCGTAGCGTCAAGCTGACGCAGCGTCTCGTTCCCTGTTCTCAGGGAACAGAGGTTACATACGTAACCAGAGACGTTTTCACATTTCAGCACTACAACTGACATGTCAGACATGTGACGTACAGCGGAGACCTGTCTATTTAATTAATATTAACTTCAACCTCAACGATCTGTGTCCTCAGAGTGGCAGATTGGCTTGTGTGACAGGTTATTGAGTTTTATTAATGTTTACATCAGACTAGGGATGGGCATTCGATTACATTTTCTTAGTCGATCGTCGGGAGAATTAACGATCGACTATCGATTAATCATTAATATTTTTATAATAAAATTAATTATTTAACTATTATAATTCAAAAACCACTGAATACAAAAATACAGCATGTTTTTCCTCGATGAGACCTTTATTACAAGATCAACTTGTGGCAGACAGTTAAACTACGTTCAGTTTGGCAAAACGAAAATATATGCGGTGCTCTAAAGCAGCGGAACCTGCATCTTCGAGCAAGCGTTCTTAAACAGAGACCTCATTTGTTCCAAAATAATAATAATAAAAAATAATCATGTTAAACAATAACTTAAACAAAAAACATTATAATACTTCGATCTGACAGGTTTTGTCAAAATGTAACTCAAAACTATCCAAGCCAGAAGAAAGGGACAGATATTAGCCTTCCTAACAATTAGGCTACCTAGACAAGTTAGGCTACTTAAAGCCTCGTGAAAAATAACTAACTTTAGTAACTTGCATACATCTTCTGCACCAGTCTACTGATTTTTGTTGAGAAATATAAGCATGTTGACATGATCTGGGGTCAGACGCGGCCACAAACTGGTGACTGTCAGTCCAGCCACCGAAAACACTCGCTCTGAGGGGCTGATGTTGCCGGGATGCACAGGTACCTCCGCGCTAACTTGCCCAGCCCGGGGAACCTTATTCCGTTCACTTTCCACCAGTCTGTAGGTGTGCAATTCAGAGGTGGGGGAGTCTCCCTCAGAAAGTTCTGAAGTTCTGCTTCGATGCCAGCCTCGCATTGAGTGGTATAGTGATCCCCAAGGAGTTGTGCCATAGCAGATGACTGGGAGGTTGCGACTACAGTGTTTGCTTTCCCCTCGTCCGTGTCAGACAACGCAGCCTTGACTCCCCCAGCCTGTTGGATAGCCGCCCTATCGGTCCCCACCGCCTCTCCCTGTTCAACCAGTTTCACATTAGCAGCCAGTCTCTGTGTTGGTGTAAGAAAGCCCAGGTGTTTTTGTAACGAGGGTCCAGCATTGATGTGAAGGGTCAAGGGTCAAGCCAAACATCACTTGTCTCTTCATCAGACACATATCCTTCAAGAATGATATTAAATATTAAATATTTAATCAATATTAAAATAAGAATGAATGATAATCAAGTTATAACAGTGTCCTACATTTGATAAATCAGTTCTCTATATTCAAGGAGTGATTTTGAATATTGTAGTGTTTTAGTTGCTCTGTGCTTTTGAATCCAGCTCTGATGTCTGTGTCAAGATGTGCTGACAGGCAAATGTCCTTGGTGTTTGAAGTGAGAAGAGCTCAGCATGTGTTAACTGTATGTCTTCCTAAAGCGACCCCCGGGGTCATCTATGTTACAGCTATGGGACTCTTTTGGGGAGAAATGTACCTCTCTGATACTTTTCTTTCTTTATAGAATAAAGTCACTTCTGTACTAGATGTAGTATCAGCATGTTTTGGAGAAGGACTTTGTTGATAGTTAGTTAAGATGTCCCGACCTTGATGGAGACTGTTTTTCTGGGAAACTTTGTGTGTGCGTCTCATGATTCTGTGCAGATCCAGTATTGGAGATGGTCCTTTCGGCAGACGATTCTAGACTTGGAGGCGTCTTTTCTATGATCTCCGAGGTCGCTAGGGATTAATCTGGGCCTGGGCGACATCAAGTCTACGCATTTTTAGTGATATATGCTCCTATCTGTCTACGTGTGGAAAGTTGCTTACATTGCATGTTGTTAGAACCAATCAGAATCATTCCACATGGCAGTAATGACGTGTCTAGACCTTGAAAACAGTATAACTGTTCAGAAAATTGTATGTACGTTAGACGGAGGCGGGGAGACTGTTAGAGGGAGCGCGGCCTACGAACTCCTCTTGAGCTGGCTTCTGCTGATGAAACTGCAAACTATTCTTCAGTAAAATTTTCTTTAATTAATCTGACTCCTGACTCCTGGTCTTCATTTTTTACTACTGGTCCTGGGTCCTAAGCTGTTACCCCAACAGATGAGATCATGGGGGTGAATGACACAAACTCACCAGACTCAATCTGTATAAATATATGTTGGAGAATCAATAATCATCAAACATATTTTTTTGTTGTTTATTTTATGAATAAAATTAATTTTAAAAATGAATATTTTTATGAGCGTTTTATAAGCGTTAAATGTAATGACAATCTTGCGCGCTGTACAGTTTGTAACTGATATGTTGAGGTTGAGTTAAACAAGTTTCATTTGATGTGCATATTTTTCAGGCCGGCTAGTTGCCAAGCCTACATGAAAACAACAAACTCATTAGATCTGTTTAAAGTTGCAATGGAATATAAATAAAAGCAGTTTACATAAATAGTATAAGCAGCTTATGTAAATAGTAAAAGTAGTAAAAGTTATCTACATAATTACATTTTTTCTTTTTACAAATAATTGCATAGGCCTGTAGAAATGATATATTAATGATATATTATATTATATACTATACAAGTAAAATCATGTTCTGTGGTGAAATGTCATATCCTTCTCTTCGGGATACCTTTCCTCCTTTCATGTATTTTTTATTTTTATTTTTTTTTCTCGGGGTGGGGGGTGAGTCTTCGGGATACCTCCCTGAAATTACTTTTTTCAGGTTGGGATATCTGTTGAAACATCTCCACAGACCTGTGACTTATGTTAGGATCTTTTCTGTGGACTTCAGCTCTTCCTTCAATACCATCATGCCTGATCTTCTCACAGCCAAACCCAACCTTAATCTGTCAGTGGATCATCAGCTTCCTGACAGACAGGCAACAGCTAGTGAGACTGGGAAAAGCCACATTCAGCACTGGTGCTCCTGAGGTTTGCGTTCTTTCCACACTTCTCTTCCCACTGTACATGAACAACTGCACTGCAAAAGATCCGTCAGTCATCAGCCTTATCCAAAACAGTGTCGAGTCTGCTTACAGACTGGCAGTACGGTGTACTCACAACAACCTGGAGCTGAACACACTCAAAACAGAGGAGATGATTGTGAACTTCAGGAGGAACCCCCAGCACTTCCCCACTCATCATCACGGAGAAGCACTGTGGCACCACCATCTCTCAGGACCTGAAGTGGGACACTCACATTAACTACATAGTGAAAAAGGCCCAGCAGAGGAAGTTCAACCTCCCACAGGAGCTGCTGACACAGTTTTACTCAAGTGTCATTGAGTCTGATCTAGCACTTCTGTAACTCTCTGGTTTGGTTCAGCTACCAGAACCCTTTGGTTCAGCTGACTTCAGGAGACTACAACAGACAGTCCAAATAAATGAACCCAGCAAACACGCCAGTGTGGGCTCACTGTGGGTAAGTGTGGGTTTTCTGTGGGACAGTGTGGGCAAGGGCAAACCCTTTGAGGCCCCTTGTGGGATTACTGTGGGCAAGCCCACAGTTGGGCGTGCCCACAGAAAACCCCCACAGGCCCCCAGTGGGTTAGCCCATGTGGGGCCCAAAGCGGTTCTGCCCGCTTGGGCCCCAATGAGGGTTAATGTGGGCAACCCACTGTGGGCTTGCCCACAGAAAACCCACACGGGCCCCCAGTGGGTTAGCCCATGTGGGGCCCAAAGCGGTTCTGCCCGCTTGGGCCCCAATGAGGATTAATGTGGGCAACCCACTGTGGGCTTGCCCACAGAAAACCCACACGGGCCCCCAGTGGGTTAGCCCTTGCGGGGCCCATAGTGGATTTGCCCATTTGGGCCCCAATGATGGTTTAGTGTGGGCACCCCACTGTGGGCTTGCCCACAGAAAACCCACACGGGCCCCCAGTGGGTTAGCCCTTGCGGGGCCCATAGTGGATTTGCCCATTTGGGCCCCAATGATGGTTTAGTGTGGGCACCCCACTGTGGGCTTGCCCACAGAAAACCCACACGGGCCCCCAGTGGGTTAGCCCTTGCGGGGCCCATAGTGGATTCGCCCTTTGGGCCCCCAATGAGGGTTTAGTGTGGGCAACCCACTGTGGGCTTGCCCACAGAAAACCCAGACAGGCCCCGTGTGGGTTAACCCTTGCGGGCCCCACGTGGTTTTGCCCTTTTGGGCCCCCATGAGGCTTTTCTGTGGGCCAAACTACTATGGGCTTGCCCACAGAAAACCCAAACAGGCCCCGTGTTGGTTAACCCTTGTGGGCCCCATGTGATTTTGCTCTTTTAGGCCCCCATGAGGGTTTTCCATGGGCCAACCCACTGTGGGCTTGTCCGGGAAAAAAAACACCACAGAGGGTTAGTCCATGCAGGACACAGCTCTTCGGCAAAACACAAAATATTATATGGCTTTATTTAAAAGCTTCCACCAGGACATTACCCTTCAGTAAACAATAAATGCTGCTGAAATGTACTTTATTTGTCTCAGTGTTAAGATACTATTGTGCAAGTGAAATAATAATATATTAATAATAATAATAATTAATATAATGATAATTATTATTATTATATTAATTATTATTAGTATTATTATTAATATTATTTATTGTATATGTATTTAAAATGTACAATTATAAATATAAGATTGCTATATAGGCTATTACGTAGCAGAATATATTTTAAAATGTAGTTTAATCCTGTGATGGATTTTCAGCATCATTACTCCAGTCTTCAGTGTCACATGATCCTTTAGAAATCATTCTGATATGATGATTTGCTGCTCAAGAAATATTTGTTGCTATGATATGATCAATGATGAAAATTGTTGTGCTGCTTCATATTTCTGTGGAAACAATGATAAAATAGGGATGCACCGAAATGAAAATTCTTGGGCGAAGCTGAATAATAATAAAACACTTGGCCAAAGCAGAATACCGAACAAATATAACATAAATATATATAAATAAATATAAAAAAATATGTAAAAAAACAAACAAAAAATGCGCTACTATTTCACTGTCACTTCGGATACTTTGCAGCGTGCAATTGGCCATTGATCATTTTTGCAACATGAAAAACAATAGTTTTATTCAATGGATTATATAGACTGTTAGACTGTAGACTCGAAAGCGAGCCAAGACCGCTCCATTTACGATCACTAAACGCTGTTGCTATGTCAGTTCATCACAATAAAGTAGAAAGTTCAATGAAGCTGACAATACAACATAAATATCGATTCGTGTCTACACTTTGTTTGTTTGTTCATGAGAGGTTTTGCGAGCCGCTGCCGAAACACGTTGTAATGGATGACGTTCTACAGGCACAAATAAGCACTGGAGCATTTGCCAATATATTACCTATTACAGTATCAACTGAGCTCTTGCTTGCATTTGAGGGTGCTTAGACAGTGTCTGCAAACGGCCATTTCTGCGTCTATCTCAGACACTTTATGCTTTCACTATTTATTATTTATTGTTTATTTATTGCTATTTTCGGCCGAATAATTTCGGTTGCTGAACATTCGGTGCATCCCAAACATTTGTGGCAAGATAAAAAAAAAACAGCAATTAATATTTGTATTCATCAAGGATGCATTAAATTGATCAGAAGCGACAGTGATGACATTTATAAAGTTGCAAAATTCAATAAATAATTTACTAAATTAACTCTATTAATAAATAATATAGGCTACTTTAATACAATTTATAAATACATTTAATAAATGTTGTTTAATTAAATAACTTTAAAAAACTTGTTCTTTTTTTTTTTTTTTTACATGAAAGCTTACATGTTAAGGGAGCAAACTGGCCCAAAATCTCAAAATTGACCACTGCATGAAAAAAACGATGTTTTCACCTGCCGTGTCTCGCCTTAAAGAATAAATTATGGCATTATGGCGGTCAGAAGAAAGAAACTTCTAGGCCCTTTATTTTATTTTTTTTATTACGCCAGGTAGGCTATCATGACAAATATGACTTGGATTTTTTTTAAATTAAATTAATAAAAATGAATAAAAAATATCCTTTGCAACTTTACACCTCACGTGCGAAGCCCGCGAAAGAACAGCGGGTATAAAAGCCGGGGTCTGCGGCAATCTCACGCACAGCCTGATGACATCGCCCGTCAGTGAAGACATCGTTCATTGCTCATCGCCTGACTGAGGTTTCCTGAGGTAAAGTAACTTTTAAAACTATTTTATTTAAATTACATTTAAAACTGTATTGGAGTTATACAAAATGACAATTTAAAGTAGAAAACAGATCAAATCTTGAATTACTAAAAAAGTAAGCGGTGTGAGGGAACAGTTCGTTTTTCTACGTTTTTCTTCTTTCGTGTTTCAACCACACAAAACAGCCTTTTTTTTTACATAGGCTATAAAACCCAATAAATTATGAAGGACTAGCCTTCATTTTACCTCAAATGTTCACAAAAAACACTGGTTTTGGCTACACTTCAGCCCCGTGAATAACCGTTAATGTCGTTATATCTATGTGACGTCATTTGCACTAATATCTGTTCAAATTAAGAAAACATTGGTTTAACAGCATTGGTTTAATGCCCGTCCATGTAACGTTAGTTAAAATGGTTACTTTTACAATTATCAATATTTTCACTCTGAAGGGAATTTGGCATGCTGCTCTGATTTGACTGCGAGAGCGTGAGCTCTCAAGTTCAAGTTCAAGCGTGTGAGCTCCGTCTCTCCCACGTAACCTAGCTACACTGAAAGAGAACGACAGAAAGGCTAATGTACATGTATGAGATGAGGGCGCCATATATGGAAAGTATTCATGAGGCATACTATCAGGTTTTGCGAGAAAGAAACCGTATTATTCAGTCAAAATAGTGAGCTCGGCTGCACTCCGAGCCGTCAGCAGCCTCACGCAATGTTTTCATGACAACGGTAACGTACACCATATTCACTTCAGGAGGTTTTAATATTAGTATTATTGTATTATTTCTTATCATGTAACGTACCTTATAGAAAAGACGAGAGTCGCGTTTGAGATGGCTTTATTTTCATTTCAGGGAGAACTAATACTAATTTAACCCTTTAAATGAAATCCACTCCCCGTTAATAATAATAATGACTGAATATAACTTATTTAGTGGTTTACGGTGTCATTAAAGTATAACCCTTATTGTTCATTTTCAGATGTTATTGTACATATTCATACATCAGAACCTTTAACAATTTTATGAAAATAATTATTTTTTGTAATGCTAATTTACATCTGACTTTTGTAAGTGATATCCTGCATCTCTGATTTTGCCATGCTCACAAGCAACTCATCTAATCATTAATTAAAAACTTCATGTCAATGGACTTTTTTTTTTGTTGTTGTCTTTTTCAGTCAGCAGCTGCTAAATACACCTCAACGGCTCTTTTGAGAGCCAAAGCACTGATCATCTTTAGCTTGTTGTGAGTATATTTTTTTACTATTTGTCAGATACTTTACTTTCCTAGTATTCGCATGTAGATCAATCTACAGTCTACAGCAAGTCATCAGAAATACCTTAAAGGGTTAGTTCACCCCAAAATGAAAATTGTCATTAATTACTTACCCTCATGTCGTTGGACACCCGTCAGACCTCCGTTCATCTTCAGACACAAATGAAGATATTTTAGTGTAAATCTGATGCTCTGAAAGGCCTCCATTGGCTCAATGGCTCAAACCCCTAAATAACGACTTATATAGTGATGACGAATTCAAAACACGGCCTCATGAAGCTTCGAAGCGTTATGAATCACTGAGCTGAATGATGATTCGGATCGCGTGTCAAACCGCCAAACTGCTGAAATTTGGCGATCCAAACCGCTGATTCGACTCGCTGATTCATAACGCTCTGAACCGCTGAATCGACTCACTGATTCATAACGCTCTGAACCGCTGATTCGACTCACTGATTCATAACGCTCTGAACCGCTGAATCGACTCACTGATTCATAACGCTTCGAAGCTTCATGATGCCTTGTTTTGAAATCGTCATCACTATGTAAGTCGTTATTTAGGGTTTTATTGCGCACAAAAACTATTGTCGCCGATTCATAAAGTTATTTTAGAACCACTGTAGTGAGATGGACTTTGTAACGACGTCTTTAGTACCTTTTAAGGGTCTTGAGAGTGTAAAGTGCATTGTGCCAATGGAGGCCTTTCAGAGCATCAGATTTCAACTAAACTATCTTCATTTGTGTCTGAAGATGAACGGAGGTCTGACTGGTGTCAAATGACATGAGGGTAAGTAATTAATGACAGAATTTTCATTTTTGGGTGAACTAACCCTTTAAATTAAACAGATTTATCTTCTAAAAACAATCTTTCATCATCAGTAATTTGCTGTGTTCATAATGATCATTAATGAACAAACATGCTGCTAAATACAATTAAAATTGAATTAAGGCTTAATCTAAGCCCTGTCTATGAAACTGGGCCAAAGAGTCATCTACAATTATTGCATCTTCACTGTTGCTGTGTTATTTTTTTCAATGATATGCAATTCATCTCAGTGAATTGCATATCATTGAAAATCTGTCATGCAGCAAGTAATATCTTACATTATATTAAAGGGATAGTTATTTTATATGTGGAGTTGTTATTGATTAATGATATTGGTATTTAGTTTGTCTTAATGTAAATAACTTGTTTTTTTTAGTTGCATGTAACTGTATTATATATATACCTTTTTTTCTTTTTTCAGGCTCTGCTTGAGGGGGTTTTTTTGGCTCATATTGGCGAAAGAGTAAGTTTTTTTTTTTTTTTTTTATTGTACTATCTATATTTCATAAGTAATGCAAAACACAGACTTAGTGGCATATTACAGAAAAATCCTAACTTCAGAATCCTATCTTATTGCTTTAGTGATCATGGCAATTTCCCAGTTAGGAGCTCATGAAGGACAAATGTTATTGCAGAATAACATTAAGTGCATTACTATTGTACATTATAAATTATTCTTAAGTGCATTATCCCTGTACTGATTTTTAAAGGGATAGTTCACCCAAAAATAAAAATGACCCCATGATTTACTCACCCTCAAGTCATCCTAGGTGTGGAAGGCATTCTTCTTTCAGACGAATACAATCTGAGTTATATTAATAAAGTCCTGGCTCGTCCAAGCTTTATAATGGTATTGACTTGATGGGTCGTATTTGAAGTCCATAAAAGTGCATCTATCCATCATATAACTGCTGCACATGGCTCCAGGGGCCTTCTTAAGTGAAGTGGCGCATTTGTGTAAGAAAAATATACATATTTCAAACTTTATAGACTAAAATAACTAGCTTCCAGCCGTGTGTAACAGTTATGTGATGGATAGATGCACTTTTATGGACTTCAAATACGACCCATCAAGTCAATGCCATTATAATGCTTGGACGAGCCAGGACTTTATTAACCCTCTGGGGCTCTTCTGTCATTTCTGACCCAAATTTTTTTTAAATAAATAAATGTTAAAAAACGTAGCTTCATCTGAATGGTCCGAAACTTGGTGACTTTATTGGTACTTGGTATATATTATAAACACCCAAAAAAATTGGGGACAGGATGTGAAAAGTCTAAATGGTCATAAAAAAATAGCCACACTCAGGACCTTCGGGTCAAAAATGACCCCGATAGGAAATGAATGGGAAATTGGCAAAAATAATACAGAGTTTTTTTGTGCATGCAATCTACAAATCAGTCAGGATGCAGAAAAATAGGACTCAACAGTGAAGGGGTGAATTAAAACATCAAGAGTGCAAAACAGACAAAAAAACTCACACACACACACACACACAAAAACACAATTAGCTTTTGGAATGGCACGCGTTAATTTGTGTGTGTGTTTTTTTTGTTGTCTGTTTTGCACTCTTGATGTTTTAGAGATTCACCCCTTCACTGTTGAGTCCTTTTTTTTCTGCATCCTGGCTGATTTGTAGATTGCATGCACAAAAACTAATTTCCCATTAATTTCCTATGGGGGTCATTTTTGACCCGAAGGTCCTGAGTGTGACCCATAAATGAAGACCCCCAGAGGGTTAAATAACTCTAATTTTATTCGTCTGAAAGAAGAATGTCATACACACTTAGGATGACTTGAGAGTGAGTAAATCATGGGGTCATTTTCATTTTTGGGTGAACTATCCCTTTAAGCTTTCAATATTTGCAATAGCCTTGCCACAATACAATATTGGTTATACTGATTATGAGGGACAATACCGGCAGAGATGGGAGCAAGTTGCGCATGTTAAAGTCTAAAAACAAAGTCCTTACTATCAAGGCTCGAATTGAGTCTCAAGTCCTAGAGCACAAAAAAAGTCGGTTCCTGCTAAGGATCAAGTCAAAGATCGAGCAGAATTCAGCACTGAATTAAAAAGGAATGTTTCACGTTCTCCAGAGCGCAAATTCAAACGCAATGTTTGCCAAATCTGTTTCTCTAATAATATTGTATTATATTATTACAGTATCAACGGAGGGTGCTCTGCTTTTGTTTCAGGGTGCTTGTAATTGAATTTAACCTTGTGATGTTTTTTTTCTGTTTTCTTTATAATTTTTTTTTTTAATCAAAAAATATTTGATCAAACATTACTTGGCGGACCCCCTGCAGTACCGCTGCGGACCCCTTAGGGGTCGCGGACCCCCGGTTGAAGACCCATGATCTATGGAGTAGTGTTGTAGTCAAGACCACCTAAACCGAGACCAAGACCAGCGTGTGCCGAGACCAAAACATTGTGGGGTTGAGACCAAGACAAGACCAAGGCAGGACGAGACCGAGTCAAGACCAAGACCAGACCAACACTCCTTAAATTCATCTAAAATATCCATATCTACTGTCTGAGAAATGTCTTATATTGCAATATCAAGAGAAATAATAAACATATTTTTTTTCTATGATATATACATTGCAACAAGGAACATTTGATATCAAAAGTACTGCATTTTGAAAGAACAAATGACAAATCTAATCGAGTAAAGTAGAAAAAACGTTTAAAAACCGGACGCATATGTATATGGCTAGCATGTTAGCTGTAGACTGTGATCTGTGTGAAATGTGCCTTCCAATCGTACAATAAAGCAGAACATATTTTAGTGATGTCTGTCAATATTAGGCTACATTGCACTTTGCAGTATAGGCCAAATATAACTTATCCTTAAGAAAAAAACAGCGATGGCTTGAAGAACACAAATAAACCATGTGTCGCAATCATCTGTTTATAATTGTCCCAATAGTTTTATCAGATAAGTGGGCATTTATCAAATATGGGGAGTTCCACTTTTAGGCTTACAATGTTCATGGTCTTTCTGTGGCTTCGAGTGTGAATGAAACGTAGCCTATAAGACGCCATAATACTTGCATCACATCGTTTTGAAAAAAATAACATTTTTTTTTACAGTAGGCTTTAACGTTAGCCTAACTGTTCTCTGTCATCACCATACGAACTGCATATTAACAGGCTAACATACGTTACATTGAAAATCATTTTATAAAGTAGAATGGTGTTTTGCACATGACCCTCTCTAGATATTAGTTTCTAGCCATAACGAAAAGCTTACATACCTTTACTTGAGGTTTTTTAAATGGCAAATGAAGTTCGAGGTTGTCCTCGTGTCCGATATCCTGGCCAATTGTGCACATCTCGTGTGCAGTCTTCTATTATATATTTATCTTCTGTATATGTAAAAATTAACGGCCCCAGATATCCTTTTCTACCATCGGTTATATTTAGCACGCTGTAAATTAACGATATGAAAGCTTCCGTAACCGTTGCAGGCTACGTTGCACAGCACGACCCGTCCGAGAACCGTTCTTAAAGATGAAACCGGTATGAAAACGTCTCGGTTACGACTGTAACCTTAGTTCCCTGAATAGGGAACGAGACGCTGCGTCACCGCTTTGGGAACGCCCCTGCGTGATTGCGTCGTGAAGCACGTATGTCATCAGTCCAATAGAGAGACGGAACGTCATAGGCGGGTGACGTCATAGACCCGGAAGCTATAAAGCACACCGGCAAACACACGCCGTTAGCTTCTGGAGAAGGCCTGAAACAAGGCGCTTGCGGGCATGCGAGGAGTATGGCCGGGTGACGCAGCGTCTCGTTCCCTATTCAGGGAACTAAGGTTACAGTCGTAACCGAGACGTTCCCCTTCAAGGGAACTCGAGCTGCGTCACCGCTTTGGGAACGAGAATACCCACGTCCCCATGCGAGTCTGGATGTCCGCCTGTGCAAGCTACGAGGCGAGAACCCGAGACCCCGGAGTAGTATTAACGTCTAGCTCATAGAACCTGACAAAAGTATGCGGCGAGGACCACCCCGCCGCATCACACACTTCCTGCAGGGAGGCCCCTGCCAAGAGAGCTTGGGAAGCAGCCATACTCCTAGTGGAGTGGGACCGAACAGCCAAAGGAGAAGGCTGTCCGGCCGCCCCATAAGCCAGTGAGATAGCCTCGACTACCCACTTGCTCATCCTCTGCTTTGACACCGGACCCCCACGGGATGGAGGTCCGTAGCAAACAAATAATTGATCAGTTTTCCTCCACAGGGCAGCTCTGTGGACATAGGCGTCTAAAGCGCGAACTGGACAAAGCAGATTTAACTTTTCCTGGTCTGACGCAAAGGGAGGAGGACAGAAGGCCTGGAGCACAATAGGTCTCACAGGATTAGTGAGGACCTTAGGAATATACCCGGGCCTCGGAGAGAGAAAGGCCTTAGCCATACCCGGGGCAAACTCCAAGCACGAGGGTGCAACAGAGAGGGCTTGCAAGTCCCCAATTCTCTTAAGAGAAGAAATAGCAAGAAGAAAAATAGTTTTGAAAGTGAGAAACTTCTCAGAAACTTCCTCAAGCGGCTCGAAGGGAGCCTCGGAAAGGCCTTGAAGGACGATAGATAAGTCCCAGGCCGGCACCCTGGTGCGTGTCACAGGTCTCAGTCTCAAGGTTCCACGGAGGAAACGGGTTACTAGCGGATGTCGCCCTAATGAAACTCCACTCAAAGGAGTGTGGTAAGCTGCTATGGCCGCCACGTACACCTTTAGTGTGGAGGGGGCTAACCCAGCAGAGAATCTCTCCTGCAGGAACTCCAGCACCGCGCTCGCAGGGCAGTTAACTGGATCCCGCAGGCGATCTCGACACCATAGGGTGAAGAGTCTCCACTTTAGGTAGTAAAGTTTCCTCGTAGAAGGAGCTCTGGAGTGTAGAATGGTCTCAACAACCTCAGTCGAAAGACCGGAACTTATGAGCTGGGCCCCCTCAGAGGCCAAGCCCACAGTTTCCACAACTCCGGGCGGGGGTGAACAAAAACTCCGCCCGCCTGAGAGAGAAGGTCCCTCCTGAATGGAATCTCCAGGGGAGAGCCGTCGAGGAGAGACACCAGATCCGAGAACCATACCCGGCCCGGCCAGAACGGGGCTACTAGCAGGAGACGGGCCCCGTCCCGGCGCACTCTCTCTAGAACTCCCGGAAGCAGAGCGATCGGGGGGAAAGCGTACAGGGGCAGCCTCGGCCACTCCTGTACCATCGCGTCCAGTCCGAGAGGAGCTGGAGGCGACAGGGAGAACCACAGACGACAATGAGAGTTCTCGTGAGTGGCGAACAGGTCCACTTGGGCCCTGCCAAACTTCTCCCAAAGGAGCTCCACCACATCGGTGTGGAGTCTCCACTCCCCGGGCCTTGGCCCCTGCCTCGACAGGATATCTGCTTCCACATTCAACCGCCCAGGAATGTACATAGCCCTGACTGACAGCAATTTTCCCTGAGTCCAGAGGAGGATAAGGCGCGCCAGCTTGTATAAGCGACGGGACCTCAAACCCCCCTGATGGTTGATGTAGGAGACCACCGATGTGCTGTCTGTGCGCACAAGCACATGATGGCCCCTGAGATGCGGCAGGAAGTGCTTCAGAGCCTGAAACACCGCCAACATTTCCAGGCAATTTATATGCCACGAACGCTGGTGCTCCTGCCACAGACCCTGGGCCGAGCGACCACTCATGGTCGCCCCCCAGCCCGTCAGGGAGGCATCCGTGGTCAGAGAAGTACGCTGACACGGTGCCCCCAGCGACGGGCCCTGGGTCAGGAACCTGGGGTCCTTCCACATAACCAAGGTGCGGAGACACCGCCGCGTTGCCTTGATTACGCGAAAGGGATTCCCCCTCGGGGAAAACCCCCTGGTCTTGAGCCACCACTGTAGCGGCCTCATGAACAGCAGGCCCGAAGGAATAACGTTGGACGCGGCTGCCATCAGACCCAACAGTCTCTGAAACTGCTTTACAGTGAGCGGCTGGTCTAGCTTCACCCCTTTCACGGCTGAGAGGATCGACCCCACGCGAGGCTCCGACAGACGAGCCTGCATAGCGACCGAATCCCAATTCACCCCGAGATAAGTGATCTTCTGTACCGGAGAGAGAACACTCTTCTTGGAGTTGAGCCTCAGCCCCAACCTCCTCATATGCGCGAGCACAACATCTCGATGCTGAACCGCGAGACGCGCTGACTGTGCTAGTATCAGCCAGTCGTCGATGTAATTGAGAATGCGGATCCCCTGCAAACGCAAGGGGACCAGAGCAGCGTCCACACACTTCGTGAACGTGCGGGGTGAAAGGGCTAAACCAAAAGGAAGCACTCGATATTGGTACGCTTCTCCCCTGAAAGCGAACCTCAGGAACTTCCTGTGCTGCGGAAGGATGGAGACATGGAAATATGCATCTTTCAGATCTATCGTGACAAACCAGTCCTCGGACCTGATCTGAGACACGATCTGTTTGAGTGTCAGCATCCTGAACTTGAGCTTTGCCACGGCTCGGTTCAGGACGCGAAGATCCAAGATGGGGCGCAGCCCACCATCCTTCTTTGGCACTATGAAGTACCGGCTGTAAAAGCCTGACTCCCTGTCCGGGGGGGGGACCCTCTCTATAGCCCCCTTTTGCAGCAGAGTCTGTACTTCTTGAGTCATCACCAGAGCCTGCACCGGGTCCACCACAGTGGAGAGGACCCCGTTGAAGCTGGGGGGACGGCATCTGAACTGAATCGCGTACCCCAACTTTACACATCGCAGGACCCAACGAGATATGTGAGGCAGATTTTCCCACTCTGACACAAAATCTACTAAGGGAACCAGTCTCTCGAGGCTGGTCTCTGATGTACTCTGCACCGCGAGTGCAGCGCCCTGAAGCGGCGAACCGGCAGGGAACAACTGACTCGACGGCATAATTTCCCTCCGAAGAGGGTGCGGGCCATCCTCGAATGAGCGGGTGTGCTTTATAGCTTCCGGGTCTATGACGTCACCCGCCTATGACGTTCCGTCTCTCTATTGGACTGATGACATACGTGCTTCACGACGCAATCACGCAGGGGCGTTCCCAAAGCGGTGACGCAGCTCGAGTTCCCTTGAAGGGGAATGATAATATCTGTGATTTGTGGCAAGACTAATTTGCAACTTGTATATCCTCCTGGGAACCAGATTTTTCCCTTTAATTTAGTATTTTTTCCCATGTCATTACATTATTTAGAGCATAAGAAACAATGGGATTATTTTCCTTTTATCAATACATTTTTAGGTTTAAGGATTTTTAAAGCAATTTTATTACCATTTTTATTGTATGCAATTTGTGGGTAATGTGACCATAGATGAATTAATCGGTTAAATTTAAAGATTCAATTACCTATTCGTAAAACGACCATCATCATCCGTTTGAACAAATTGACTCAATGACTCACTCATTTAGACGGTCTCCTGCCGCCACCTACTGGCAGTTTAGTTTCATGTTTAAACATTATTTCCAACTTTTCTTATTTGCATATTCAAAAATATTTAAAACAATCTCATAATATTATTTAATGCAGTTGTAATTTTTCAGTGTAAATTATTTAATTTGATTGGTAACAGCCCTATAGTGTCTTTCAAATTTAAGAATATAAAAGCAAAGCTGAAGCATAGCCTATATTTAATAAGATTAGGGGAAAAATGCCCTTTATATAAGGTAAACATATCACAAATATGCAGATTTAAATATGCCAAAGCTGATTGAACTCTGGTGAGAATATTGCTTCAGAATACATTTTATTTACAACACTTAAAAAAAAAAATCAATTTTTTTACTTTAAACAAGCTTAATGTCGAGCCTTAAATAAGCGTTTTATGTAAATGTTTGTGCTTCAATTCTTGTAGAAACATGGCACAATTTGGAGGTGTGAGTTCTGTTACCAAATGGAGGCGTGTCCAGAACATACTCCATGAGCTCCATACTCCACAAAAAAATGACAGTGACACCCAAGTGGCTAGTCCCAAGGAATCTCTTCTAGCAAATTATGAAACATCACATGATGAAGACATGACCTATGAGAACAACACAGACAACATGGACCTTGACAATGACAGTTACATTGATGACAATGACAGATTCACTGACTGTCTCAGCAACTTCAGTGAGGAAGAAGATTTTTTCAGTGACACACATGACAACTTTGATGACTTGCCAGATGAACTGTGTCAGTGGGTTGTAGAGTCTGGCGTGACTCAAAATGCAGCCGATAGCCTGCTTAAAATTTTAAATAAACACATCCCAACACTTCCAAAATGTATAAGAACTTTGATGAAAACATCGCATTCACATATGGTGAAAACAATTGATGGTGGGGAGTATGTCCATTTTGGAATATTGGAACATCTGCTCCAAAACAGAGATGGACTGCTGTCACAAACTGACATTATCAAAATGCAGGTGAACGTAGATGGACTGCCATTGTTCAAAAGCTCTCAGAAGCAGCTTTGGCCAATTTTAGGAAAATTTCCTTTTGAAAGGGATCCATTTGTTATAGGTGTCTTTTGCGGGAAAAGCAAACCACACAATCCTAACCAATATCTTCAAGACTTTGTCGAGGAGGTTTCCACCCTAGAACAAGGTTTCACTGTTGATGAGAGGATGTTTCATCTGTCCCTGGACTGCTTTATTTGCGATGCTCCAGCACGATCATTCGTAAAACAAACAAAGGGGCATGGAGGCTATAGTGGTTGTGATCGCTGCACACAGGAGGGATCCTATGTGAGACGAAAAATGACGTTTCCCGAAACACATGCCACCCAGAGAACAGATGAGTCATTTGCTGAACTGCGTGATGAAAATCATCACAGGGGTCACCCAATACTCAGCACATTACGTTTGGGAATGGTCACACAATTCGTGCTGGACTATATGCATGTTGTTTGTCTTGGTGTGACACGGAAGATGCTAAATTTTTGGACCAAAGGTGACCTAAAATACAGACAGAGCTCCCACAAGATCAAAACCATCTCAGAAAAACTTGTAGGAATATCAAAGTATATACCTTCTGAGTTTGCGCGAAAGCCAAGGTCACTCTCAGAATTGGATCGCTGGAAAGCTACAGAGTTTAGGCAGTTTCTCCTGTACACTGGTCCAGTAGTCCTGAAAGATGTTCTCCCAACTCCACTTTACAACAACTTCCTTTCACTGTCCATCGGCATTTATCTGATGCTTTCTCCAACCCTGTGTGCCCATTACTGCGATTATGCAGATAACCTGATTAGGTACTTCCTTGAACAGTTCAAGACCTTGTATGGGGTTGAGGAGATGGTCTACAATGTCCACTCTCTGTGTCATCTGGCAGATGATGTGAGAAGGTTTGGTCCCTTAGACTGTGTGTCTGCATTTTGTTTTGAAAACTTCCTGGACCACCTTAAAAGAAAGGTCAGAAAGCCACAACACATTCTCCAGCAAATAGCTCGTGTTGTAGAGAGGCACTCTACACAAAACAAGTCTCCTTACCAGCCAGATAAACCCAAACTCAGTGGAAAGCACTCAAATGGACCAACAGTGCCAGATGGTGGTGCATCAAGGCTGCAGTACAAAAGGGTCACACTTGAAAATGCAACAATAAAATGTAGGATGGGAGACAACTGCGTGAGGATGATTGATGGACAACTTGGCTTGGTTGAGAACATCTTGTTTGATACCACCACGGATGAAACTTTCATTCTGCTTAGAAGGTTTCTGGATCTGGCCCCACTGTACACAGAGCCAATTCATTCACCAGACATTGGCATCTTCACAGCTTGTGAGCTTGCTGCAGAGGTCCAACTGTACAAGCTCTCTGATATTAAGGCAAAATATGTTTTGCTTCCACTTGGATTGGGATGGGCAGCAACCCCATTGCTGCATTTATATTAGAGCTTGTAGTCAACTTTAAGTGTATCTCTGCCTGCTTGTTTTTTATCCTTTTTTGTTGTTTGCGTTTGTGAATTTGTGCTACATGAAATCATTCAGTTCTACTGCACATTGGACCTCAAGTGATTCTGTCAAAAAAAATTATACAAAAATCTTCAATTCAAAGAGACACCTAATTGACAATAATGTACACAGATTCTATATAATTGTACATAAATCACACAAGATGGCAAACTACGCTGGTTTTAAAAAAAAGTTAGTATTTAACATAAGTAATTCAGCTTTTTCACCTTTGTATTTGTAATACAATATTAACAATTCTAATTAATGCTGTATTATCTTTTCTTTAATGCATAAGATGAACTCACCATTTTTCCATGTTGTGGATTTCTTGGGACGCGGAGAGGTGGAAGTTGTAAGCAGTAGGTGGATGGCTGCTGAGGATGCTTGCTATTGGCCTCCTTATAAATTTCCCAATTATATAAAAAGAGCTCAGCTGCAACATGAAAAACCAGGGGCTGACTGGGAAACATACAAAGTGCGCTCACTCTACAAAACAAGTAAGTAGTTTAGAAAATGTTGCATTTGAGGTGTATTCACTGATGCATAACATTAAAAAAAAAAAATTAGGATTTTTTTTTTTGCTTTAACCCCTGATTACAGTAAACAAATTTTCAGTCAACAGTGATTTGATTATGTTATGGTTGGCTAAAATCCATGCATAGTAAGAAATAAGTATTAATTCCCCCGATTTTTGCATACTGTCCGTAGCCAGTTCTAAAAGCAAATAGAGGTCTGCATTAATCAGTTTGTAAAAATATCACAAAACAAAATGCACACAAACATGTCCCTGTTCTTAATATACAATCATTGATGAATTTGATTTTAATGAAGAAGAAAAAAAAACTACATGAGGGTAGATTAGAACCCGCTACCTTTAACATGGTTTGCAAAGACGCTACCACCAGACCACTGGGGAATTCATGTGTACAGCAGATCTATGTATTTATTCACTAATGTGAAGAATCTCAGGATTAATAATATATTGAATGCACATACTGTTTGCAAATAGTCCCAAAAGGATTATTTCCCAACTAGAATTAGACCCAGAATTTCGTTCACTGTTCTGTTTCTTTATGCTTTATAAAAAAAAAAAAATGGTTCCCCCCAATGTTCAAGACATGGTTACGGCCTGTGTGATTATATATAAAATTAGTATATATATTAGTTCAACATGATGAAATTGTAAGGGCACTGTCAATGCATGCTACTTTTCACCTACATTAATTAATAAAGTTTGTAAATACGCCTAAATCACCACAGATGCTGTGGATGGCTTTTGTTGATAGCTCTATTTACACGCATATCAGAACGACTGCAAATGTGCAATAAACGGTTCAATAGGCCAAACAATTAGTACATTTTAATTAAGTGACTTACATTTATTGTCCCGCGAAAATAGTTCCACATAACGCCACAGCAGAACACTTGCACATGTGCGTTGCCGAACATTACAGTGAGGTAGGCTAGGCTATTGCGTTGCTGAAATTGGTGACGATGATTCAATGAGTCACTCATTAGACAGCGCCACCTTTTGGAGATTTTTTTTTATAACGTCATATTTCTATAGCATAAACATTTTATGAAATTGTAAGAAATGATGTGCATTGTAAATGCATGCCACTTTTCAACTGCATTAATCAGTTTGTAAATATGCCTAAATCACCTCAGATGCTATAGATGGCTTTTGTTGATGGCTAATTTTACAGATTGTTTTATTATTTCAACTGAATTTATTGATAAATGTAAGAACAAAAAATGAAAAGATGAGACAGATTTAATACGATTATGAAAAATGTGCCTTTGAAAAAAAAGAAATGCAATGTTTTAGGTCTAAAACAATATTTGTTTATACAACAATGATCTCTTACATTTTAAAAGATCAAAGAATTTGCTTTCTCATGTTATGTCCCTTTAAAGTGAATTTTTTTACTCTTATGTCATTCCAAATCCATAAGTTTATTCACCTTCTACATGAATAAAGTTATATTTAACTCTTCCCTGATATTTTTGTCAATCCATTGAAAGTCTATATAAACAGCATTTTAAAGAAAGAAGTACATTAAAACATGAAAAGTAAACCATATGAATTAGAATGTAAACCAGGGCTTCCAAAGTCACACATTCATTTCATATTGCTCACATTGATCTGCATGCATAGAGCAAAACAAAATATGTTTGATTCAAATTGAAATGTGAAAGCTTGATTTGCATGAACCAGAACGGTTAATAATCAGTGTTTATGTCAATAAAACTAAAATGATGCTAGATTTAAATCTGTTGTTTATATAAAGCATTTGTGTATATTATTTAGAAGTCAATGAATCCACAGACAGCTGTTTACTGTAATGCATCAATCATAGATGTGTTATTTGAACCTTGTGACCATTTGTTGAAAGTCTAACAAACTTAGGTAAAAGCTTTTAATATTTAGTTTCACCATGTGTATCTAACGGTACCTTAAGAAGTTTTAATTTTTAGAAATATGCTGACATATGTTCAGTTCACATTTCACCGTCATTAAACTGTGTGTATATTTCTTGTTCTGTAGCAGATTATGAGAAAGCAAGACAGAAGGCTAAAAAGGCAGAGACATCCTCCTGTCTCAACTCAGAAAATGACAGCATGCTGGGAAAATTTAATCGGAAAAGGAAGTGAGTGTCATTTTTTTCCCACAATAATTATAAAACTTACACAGGAGTAAGTTCACATAGGAATGTAGAGTGGGAAATTTCAGATTTCAACATCAGATTTCTCTCAAAATTTGAGAGAGTACATCATGAATCCATCTTCCAAACCATGTTTTGTCTTAGTCTTAATCACTACGGTATGCCTAAGTGTATATATTCTGATTTTAGAGCGAGTGCAGTACCTGCATGACTGAGACGTAGAGAGAAGTAGCTACAATGTTTTTCCAAGTTTTGTTTATTAACTGCTAGAGCACTAAAATTTACATAGTGCACCATTAATTGCTTACACAAAGTTATGCTATGAACAGTGTGAAATTATAAATAAGGTATTTCATTATGATGAAATTTTGATTGTAGTATTATATTTATTTTTATTTACAACAGACCAAACTCAAGGTACCCTGACTATAACTCTTCTGAAGAAGACACCATTACACCAAAAAAACGCTCTATACCGGTTCCATCATCCCCACTATCCCCACTGTCCCCACCATCTGAACCATCTTCACCAGCCCCGTCAGTTCCCCCAGTACCACCTGCCCCACCAGGACCATCAGCACCACCAGGACCACCAGCACCACCAGGACCACCAGCACCACCAGGACCATCAGCACCACCAGGACCACCAGGACCACCAGCACCACCAGGACCATCAGCACCACCAGGACCATCAGCACCACCAGGACCATCAGCACCACCAGGACCACCAGGACCACCTGCCCCACCAGGACCATCAGCACCACCAGGACCACCAGCACCACCAGGACCACCAGCACCACCAGGACCATCAGCACCACCAGGACCACCAGCACCACCAGGACCACCAGCACCACCAGGACCATCAGCACCACCAGGACCATCAGCACCACCAGGACCACCAGGACCACCTGCCCCACCAGGACCATCAGCACCACCAGGACCACCAGCACCACCAGGACCACCAGCACCACCAGGACCATCAGCACCACCAGGACCACCAGGACCACCAGCACCACCAGGATCACCAGCACCACCAGGAACACAAGCACTACCAGCTCATTCAAGAAGGCAGCCAATTACATGTAAGCACTGATTTCAGATTTGTATGTATCATGAAAAGTATATATTGTTGTATTCGTTGCAAAAGAATGCAAATTATGTTGCACAATAACGGTCTCACTTTCTCCTTGTTTGTCTGTCCATCCCTCTGTCTGTCTGTCTGTCTGTCTGTCTGTCTGTCTGTCTCTCTCTCTCTCTCT
Organism: Gobio occitaniae; assembly: GCA_033150135.1. Lineage (NCBI taxonomy): Eukaryota > Metazoa > Chordata > Actinopteri > Cypriniformes > Gobionidae > Gobio > Gobio occitaniae. The sequence continues at coordinate 921,035 of JARQWZ010000033.1, forward strand.
CTCTCTCTCTCTCTCTCTCTCTCTCTCAACAGCAACAGAACGGCACATAATAAGCCAGCTTGCAAACCTTAAAGAAGAGGTTGCCGTAATCAAGCAGTTGTTATTGACACTGACTAAGCAAAACTCTACGGATGTAGACCTGCCAGAGGGTGTCCATTTACCCCTGAAAACAATACTGGACCTCGAGTTATTCGAGAATAAAATGAAGGAGGAGGCCTGCTACAGTGCAATGGTACATTTGGTTACATTAAATATTTGGTATTTAATACCTCTTTAAAAGTTGCTTTTGGTAAAAAGACCCTGCTAAATTAATAAATACATGTAAATGAATAAAGTTTTGAACTTTTTCATTACTGTTTCATTATAGCTGTCTTGTGAATGCACTAATGTTTTATTGCTTTAATTTAGGCAAAGTATCTGGCAACAATTGGAGGCACAAGCCCAACCTCCAACACAAAACGAATCCTGGTCTGCATGCTGACCCACCCCACTGGCCCAGCAATTGTGCTGGAAGGGCTCTGGCCAGAAGATGGCCTTTGGGGAGATGTTGGTCTGCAAAGCAGTTATAGGTACAGTATGTAATATTTATATGGGATAAGCCCTTATAACGGGAATGAAAAAAGGAAACGGGAAGGAAAAATCAGTAGTTAGCTGTATGTGTAAATGAACAATGTTTAAAAGTTTAGTTCACCAAAAACTTCTGTGATTATTTATTCACCCTCATGTTGTTCTAAACCCGTAAGACCTTAGTTCATCTTCAGAGCATGAATTAAGATATTTTTGATGAAATCCGAGAGCTCTTTGACTCCTCCGCAACAACGCCATAAATAGATAGTTAAAATAGTCCATGTGACTCCAGTGGTTCAGCCTTAATGTTATGAAGCGACGAGAATACATTCTGTGCTCAAAAAACAAACAAAAATAACAACTTTATTCAACAATCTCTTCTCTTCCATAGTAAGCGTTTCCAGGTTCTACTTCAGAACGCTGGCTCATTGGCCGATGCTGTTCATGTGAGCACCACAACACATGCGTGTGATGACACAGGAGCTGGCCAATAATGAGCCAGCGTTCTGACATAGAACATGGAAGCAGTGCACTGTGCTTACTACATGAATAGTGTAAGAGACTGACATGGAAGAGACAAGATTGTTGTCGTTACACAAAAAGTATTATCATCACTTCATAATATTAAAGGGTTAGTTCACCCAAAAATGAAAATTCTGTCATTAATTACTCACCCTCATGTCGTTTCGACACCCGTAAGACCTCCGTTCATATTCGGAACACAAATGAAGATATTTTAGTGTAAAGCTGATGCTGAGAAAGGCTTCAGATAGGCCTCCATTGGCATTCAGTACATTTACTCTCCCAAGACCCATAAAAGGCACTACAAACGTCGTTACAAAGTCCATCTCACCACAGTGACTCTACAATCATTTTACGATGCGACGACAATAGTTTTTGTGCGCAAAAAAAAATCAAAATAACACCTTTATCCAACTTGTTCTTGTCTTCCGTGTGTGCCTCCACGACGCATGCGCGAGAATATGACGCAGATATTACGGGTGTCGAGGGGTTTTCATTTTTGGGTGAAATAACCCTTTAAGGTTGAACCACTGGAGTCACATGGACTTTGTTTCCCTTTGTAGATTTCATCCTTAAAGTGTGCATATGAACAAAAGCTAGATTTTGTGTACACACAAGTTTTCTGATTTTCGCCAGAACCTTAACAAAATTAATTTTAATAAACCCAGTCATCGGAAAATTGTGCGTACATGCGTCTCCTCCCTGAAATACCATATATGAAGCTTACAATGCCTATTTTTACTATGCAACGTTATCTGCATATCATTTCCATGCATATTCCCTTCCATGTGATGCCACATTTAATGGTAAAAGACGTAACAACTTTCTGAGGTTAAAATGTCTTAACAGTACTTGTTTTGCACAACCCTTGTTTTGTTTTTAACATTTGTAGTTGAATTGTTTTCTTTCTCACTTAGATGCTGTGACAAAAAGCAGCCAAGCCACTGCATGTGAGGTGGAAGCCTCAATTAAAACATGGCTCCGTAATGCAAGGGACAGAGATGGGGGACGGCAAGGAAGGGCCAAAACTGCAGTGAGGGAAATACAATGAATCAATTAAAATACTTGTTTTATTTACTTTTAAATGTGTTTTAAGTGTTCTCTCTCTCTCTGTGTGTGTGTGTGTGTGTGTGTGTGTGTGTGTGTGTGTGTGTGTGTGTGTGTGTGTGTGTGTGTCTGTGTGCATGCGTGCGTGTCTGCGTGTGTGTGTGTGTTTTATTGCGGTTTTAAACTGCTGTTTATTGCTTGTTAAAAATAAAGTTCAATATATAATTATTATTATTATTAATGTCTGTAAATAAATTATTTGAAAAACATGAACTTTGGTTTATTACTCCTACTTTTAACAAGTGCAATTGTTCTTGCATTAATAATATTGTGGTATTCTGTAGGTATAAAGAACCAAGCCACAATGGCCCTTCACAGGTTTTTGGGAGAGTGTGGGTATTCTGTGGGCTGCCCGTAATGTGCCCACATAGGCCAGCCCGCAGTCAACCCACACTTTGGGTTGTCCCACTGGGGCCCCACACGTGCCCCGCATTTCACGCCGGTCTCTGAGCCCACAGTGGGCTGCCCGCAGTGGCCCCATGCGGGCCCCAAAAGAGCATGTTTGCTGGGAACGCGTCATTAGAGTAGCAGCTAAACATGGGAACCCCGTTGAAAGCGTGAATGCTTATATAACTGAATCTTTTCTCATATCCATACAGCGTATTCTCACAGAAATGACATACAACAGACCGCTTGCATGAACGCTGTGGCTTATATGCTTAGAGAATCACTCCACAAGACTGTTAACACAAAGCTTAGATTAAACTGTTATGATTGCTCATTTAGGAATTATTAAGCAAAGCACACAATATGCAGAGAGATATGAGTAAAGGAGTGTTGCCTCATCTCAGATGTTGATTTCAGAGGCTTTCTGTGAGCGCTGCAGACTGCTAACAGCAACACTACCAGTGTTTGAATGTGGAGCTGCAGCTCATTGGCCGCTGACGCAACAGTAACCAATCAGCTGCGCTGTGTAGATGATGATGCGATCGCTGCTAAATGAGTTAAAGACCTGCACCATCCAGAGGTTCATGCCAGAAATAGGTCAATATTTTCTTTCTATATTTCTATTACTTATAATATTATTATTGTGTTGTATTTCATTCTTTGTGTAATCCTCTGTATGTCTGCACTATGTCTGTACTTTCCTCCTGCACTGGAATTCCTTGTGTGTAAACAATAAAGCTCTTTCTGATTCTCACATTTTCTCCACATTATAGTAAGAGATATAAGATTGTGTTACATGTTTACTTACATCATAATAAATAAATAAAGTGTGTGAAAGGTTTGATACACCATTGTGTTGTGTGTGATGGTCCATCAGCAGCTGCAGTATCTCTCAGCTGTATCAGTGCAGTCACTGTGACGTCTGACTGACACAGGTTTTTGTACGACTCTTTATCACTGTGTGAACACATAACCACTGGGTATGTGTAAACTCTGACAGTAATAATCTCCTGTATCTTCAGTCTGGACTCCACTGATGCTCAGAGTGAAATCACTGCCAGATCCACTGCCACTGAATCTAGATGGAGTTCCTGACTGGAGGCGGTTTGCAAGATATATGAGGAGTTTAGGAGCTTCTCCAGGTTTCTGTGAGTACCAGTGTAAGTAATGACCATTGCTATTACTATGCACACTACTGCTGGTTTTACAGTTTATTCTGACGTCTTGTCCTGGTTGAGCTGTTATTGATGGACTCTGAGTTAATGTGTACTGTCCTCTACACTCTGAAAAAAAAAGAGAAATGAAAATGATATATATATATTTTAAATTTTAAAGGAATTATTAATCCTTATGAATATGGTAGTACAAACCTTGAGCAAACAGAGTGAGAGTCCAGATGAAGATGTTGATGGTGTTCATTGTTGTTCTTGTGTCTTGTGTGATGATGAAGATTGTGTTCTGTTCTGCTCTCAGTCATGAAGTGTTAAACTCACAGCACTATAAACACTCTCAGACTGAAGCATGTGCTGACAATGCAAAGAAGTGGGCAGGATTTACAACAGCTTGTGCTCAGAACAAACTCACACACACTAGAGTTACACAATGATGATTACATTCTGACTCATGTTATTTGAGTTAGTTCAGTAGTTTTATTTGTATTGTGACTCCTGAGACACTGAGGATGTGCAGATGAACGTCCATCTCTGTGTCCATATTCAGTCATGTGACCATCATCACTGCTACACTTCCACTAGATGAAGCGCCATCACTAAAGTCAGATCATGAATCATGAGTCTGTTCAGAAAGTATCAGGACTGATTGTGAATCTCTAATCAGAGTTGATGGTGTCACTCCATCTATCATGAAGCCTCATGTGTGTCTGAAATCATCAGATGGAGAAGAAACAGGCTGTTAAAGATGGAGACATATTAGAGCTTGTTCACGTTTCATGATCTTGTGTGGAGATTCAGAACCAGTCCAGAGACTTTTACAACAGACCTTGAATATGAAAACATCCTTGACTGTGGAGAACATGCTAAATACCTTTTATATTTTCATTGTTGACACTTTCTATTGACTTTGGCTATAATATTCAATAAACTCATGATTTGAGCAGATTTTCACTGAAGATTGAAGTCTGAAGCTGCAGGTTTTTCTGTCAATCCTGAAGATTGAGCTGCATATGAAGAACAGAAGCATCATTATGAGAAACTCAAACACAACATCATCCATGATCAAAGAGGTCAAAGGTCACCTCAGAGGTCACAGCTCATCAAATATATTTCTTTAAACAGTGTTATATCAGAAATCATTGAGTCAATCTGAATGAGTGAGTGTTGAGAAGAGCTGAGGAGCTTCTAATATCAGTGTGTTGAAGTGTTGTTTCTCTCTCTCTGCTGGAGTGTGTGTTCACTCGAGTGGAATAGAGGTTTTTGTACGAGCGTTTCATTAGATTGTATCACTGTGGTGGACATTCGGTGGAGGAACCAAACTGGTGATCGGTAAGTCTGTCTATTTAATTACCTAATAAAAAAATACAGTTTAGATTTCAGAAAGTGTTTTACAGTTGAAACAAGAACAACATTTATTAATGATAATGATTATTAGATATTGTGCTGAAACTTTACTTGAAGCCTTTATGTATAATGCATTATAAAGATATTCATAATGTAGATTATAATGCCTTATATCTTTTCATTAATAATTGTAACCAAAGTTAAAATGCATTATAATATTTGCTAATTCCTTGTTGCATCTGAAATTGGTTGTTTGTCGTGAGTTTTAATGTATTATAATTTCTAAAGGTGTAACAATGAATAGATAATATTATAATGTGTTATAACTGTGGTTACAATTATTCATGAGATCATACATGTATTATAATGTGTGTAACAATTCATAATTAATGCATTCAAATACTTTTATAATGCATTGTGTATAAAGGCTTTAAGTGTTTCTGATATTGTTTAATAATTATTTAATCTAAATCAATGATATTGTCATGTTTATACATTCAGAAGAACGGCATTATTCCTTTCAACAACAAAATCTAAACATATTTCCATAAAGCGTCTCACTATGAGTTTATTGAGTTTATTACAGGTTTGTTTTCCTTCATTTATTTCTACACTGAGTTCATATATAGTTCATCTTTTATTGTAGATATCATACATGGAGAAAAGAGATTTGACATCAGAATGTAAATGTTGTACTTTCTGTAGTTCAGTCAATGATACTGAATCTCTTTTGCTCATGTTGTGATTATAATTCAGTGCTTTATAATACAAACACAATTTATGTGTGACTTTTAATTCTGTTTGAAATTGAGTTTGATTTTGAGTTGAATATCTCAGTAAAATGTAAGAACTTTATGTCCTGAGTTAAAAACTGCTGTGATGAAATCAGTCGGTGTATTACAATGTTGAGTTTGATTGATGAGGTTTGATGTAAATGTATATAGTGATTGTGTAGTTTGTATATTGTATATATATCAGCTGTAGTGATGTTGAAGGACATGAAGGATCAGATTGTGATTGTGATTTGTCCTGCTGTTGAAATGCTGTGAATGAAAGTGCAGTGTGTTTTCTTTGTGTTTGTGAATGTGTTGTGTTTGTCTCCTGCAGCTGGTCCCACAGTGAAGCCCTCAGTGTCTCTGCTGCCGCCCTCTTCTCTGCAGATCTCTGGAGGCTCAGCCGCACTGCTCTGCCTGCTCAGCTCTTACTCTCCACAGGGGGCGCTGGTGAGCTGGACACTGGACGGGTCAGAGGTCACCGAGGGGGTTCTGACCAGCGCAGAGAGCCAGCAGGACGGCCGCTACAGCCGCAGTAGCGTCCTGACCCTCAGCAAAGCACGCTGGGAAGCGGGAGAGGTGTACGTCTGCAGAGTAACACATGATGGAGCTCCTCATGAGGTCTCGTTCCACAAGAGCTCTGAGTGCTGATGTTTCTCTCCTGAAGATGAGCCGTATCTGAGTGTCCTGTGTCAGGCAGGATTCACATGAGTCTAGTGCTGCAGCTGTAGTGATTTACAACTCAATACTGAAAGAGAGCTCGCATGTGTCAAAGCACTGTGTGATCTTTCAATCTGCTGTGTTTGCTGCAACATTCAATAAAGCTTCTCAACAAGTTCACTTTGTGTCTGACAACATCATTCAACTAACAGATGAAGATGCAGGTGCTTTTCAGAAGGTTGATCAGTAGCAGTAAATCAGTCAAATAAAGCTCTTGGGGTTTGAACATGGTCTCTGGAGACAGAGCTGCTCTATTCTGAGAGGATCACAATCACTCCACCCTGACAATGCAAATGGGATTTTCAGTCTCACTCTTTGATTGGTTACAGGATCTGGACTGGAACAGACCACTTTCACTTCTGCTACACATTTACATGCGGAAGAAGGTGCTGAACTTTAATATAGAAAAATACCATACAGATTAAGAAGTGATCAAATAAGTTCACAATCATTTGAAAATGATTCACAAAACTCAAAATATTATTTTCACTAAAACATGGTAAAACTGGCAACTTTCATATTCAAGTATGTCCCATGAAAGAATGTGTCATATACTAAAATACATATAGGCTATCATAGTCATAGTTCACATGCATTATTTTACACACTAGCAATAACAGTTTGAAAAAATTAAGACTTTTAATAATTAAGACTAATGTTTTTGAAAAGAGAAGGCTGAATTTATTTGATTAAAAATACAGTAAAAACACAATATTAAGAAATATGAAAGCAATTTCTAATAGCTGTTGTGAATATAAAGTCAAATGTTTTTTTATTCCTGTGATCAAAGCTGAATTTATCATCATTACTCCAGTCTTCAGTGTCACATGACCCTGCAGAAATCATTCTAATATGCTGTATTTTTCATTAAAAAAACTCCAGGGCCAATATCATTTTTACAATTGAATTTTAAACAATTGGAGCTCTATTCCATAAAATGACAGACGTCAAGCTCCTGAAAGGACAAATACTATAACTACTAGAAAGGCAGCATAAATAGTCCACATTCTGCACTACATACTAAGTCTTAGACCATATCATTGCTTTATATGGACTGATTTCATGGTAGGTATTGAACTTTAGTGATATTAAACTTCACTGTATGGAAAAAAAAAAAAAATCTAAATGATTTATTAATTGCCATGTGCACCAGGAAAGACCAATTATAACATAAAGAAGTATGATTGTCATTCAGTAATGTTAATGATAAGCATTTCAATAACTAATTCTGTATAAATAGCATCTATATTTTTATGTTAGTAAGTGGTGTTTAAAATCACTCTGTGCATAATGAGCTGGTGAGTTTATGGTGAGATGAAAAACTTTTCTTCAAAAGCAAAATTAATTTCCTATTTATCACTGTAAAGCTGCTTTGAAGCATCTGTGTTGTAAAAGCGCTGTATAAATGAAGGTGACTTGACTTGACGTGTTGCGGACCGGTTGTTATGGGCCGCTTTGAGCCAGAAAATCCAGGGCCACTTTTTTGCCCCAGTCCACCCCTGACCCCAATAATGGCATCTTCCTGAAAGAAGTCGAGCTTTTGGCCAAATCTGATCCGGTCTTAAAGCCACATATAGATAGGGCAGAGAGTGGAGCAGGAAACATGACAACATGTAAGAAAAAAATATACAAAATGAACTGATAACACACAGCAAAAAAGCCAGTATACATTTAACTCAATTTGAGTCAAATTTAACACTCCCTCCATTTGGAAGTTAAAATAATAGTGGTGTCAACAATAATCGATTCGGCGATGCATCGCAATGTGGGGCATGCACGATTCAGCATCGATGCGGCAAAGTGCCATAATCGATTATGTCACCGTTTATTTTCTGGCCTTGAGTTGGACAATAAAGTTGTGAAGTTTCAATTACTTCCAGGGTCATAACAACAACAACAATCAAGATGGCTGAGGCGGAGGGAGATGACTGCAATAGACGGGTAATGAAAAACGCCCCCAAAGCTTGGAAAGCGGACATCTGGGCACATTTCGGATTCCGGCTTCACACCGCACGCGTTGGCAGTGCGTTGACAGGGCAGAAGCGGTGCGTACGGAGAGCGGGAGCCGCGCACCTCCGTTGTGGATTCACACTGGCAGCGTTTGTCTCATGCAGCTGAACCGCGGCTCGTATATTGCAAATACAGACGAATATTAATCTTATGTCACATTTTCCGGTCTTCTCCTCCGAACCTCGTCTGTGTCGTGCTTTGATTTATGATGGACAGCATATATCTGCTGCAAATGCGACCGTGTTCCCCTTTGTCTCATACACACATGCATATAACTTGTTGTATTTAAGTAGTTCACATGATAAATGTAACATTAAAGTGAATATATGCTTCTAGTTTTAATCATTTAAACAGGCTTTTGAAGTTTGGGCAAAAACTTCTGGCAGTGTTGTGTTTATTTTATTTTTTTACTGCTGGAAAAAGTTGGCTGTTATTATTGCTTTATTTAATTTCAAATGGTTCTAAAGCAGAGAGAAGAGAAACATTTTTCATTCAAAGCACTGATTTATGTTTTCTTTTTCAGGTTTGAAAATGCCATATCCAATACCCTGTACCATAAAATTTTATTTTATTTAATGACATTTATGTCAAAGATACAGGAGAGTGATAATACACACATAGCAGCCAATAAAATCTGTTGTTCAATATCTGACTGCTTGTATTGCCTCATGACTGATTTGCCTTGTTGTGTGCAGTAGAATTTTGATGCATCGCAATGCATCGTAGAATCGAATTGAATCGAATCGTTACCTGGTGAATCGTAATGGAGTCGAATTGTGAGGGCAGTGCCAATGCACACCCCTATAAAATAACACTGAAATATGTACAATATATATATAAAATCTGTTTATTGTAAAGTTCAAAAACAAAGACAATGCAGAGTTGTTTTATTTATTAACAACTAGTTCTTTATTAACGAGCAAGCCACTTTACATCATAACTTTTAAACTAAATGATGAAGGCACAATAGGCATTTCTGTCATCAGAATTATATTAAAACTGCTTATCAAATGGTGTGTAATACTTCAAGTCAGTGAAGTTGGTTCAGTACCTTCAACTTTGCAACAGAACAGCAGTGTTTGAGTCAACACAACATTCAGCAGATGAAAAACATTTGCAGGATGTGTGTGGATCAGTTGTGTCCAGTTGCTAACTCTACAGTTCAGTGCGTAGTTGTTGTTTCACAGAGCAGGAAAGGCTGTCCAGATCCAACTCTCTCGAAATATCCTGGAATGCTGGTTCCCTAGACAACACAAAACCAGACCAATTACAATTAATACTATTTGTATTCCGTGTCCAGGGATCGGGTTGTCTAGGCTCCTGCCTTCGACTGCTGCCCGATCTTCTCTGCACCGTCCCCTTAAGGTCCCTCCTGTGAGTGGTGGGCCCACGGGAAGGTGTCCCCACGTCGCTCCTTTGGGCTGAGTGTGAAGCGGCTGGGATGAGGATCAGCACCTCCAAATCTGAGGCCATGGTCCTCAGTCGGAAAAGGGTGGTTTGCCCTCTTCAGGTTGGTGGAGAGTTCCTGCCTCAAGTGGAGGAGTTCAGGTATCTTGGGGTCTTGTTCACGAGTGAGGGGAGGATGGAACGGGAGATTGACAGACGGATCGCTGCAGCTTCTGCAGTAATGCGGTCGATGTACCGGTCTGTCGAGGTAAAGAAAGAGCTAAGCCGTAAGGAGAAGCTCTCGATTTACCAGTCAATCTACGTTCCTACTCTCACCTATGGTCATGAGCTTTGGGTCATGACCGAAAGGACAAGATCCCGGATACAGGCGGCCGAAATGAGCTTTCTCCGCAGGGTAGCTGGGCGCTCCCTTAGAGATAGGGTGAGAAGCTCGGTCACTCGGGAGGAGCTCAGAGTAGAGCCGCTGCTCCTCCACATCGAGAGGAGCCAGCTGAGGTGGCTCGGGCATCTGTTCCGGATGCCTCCTGAACGCCTTCCCGGGAAGGTGTTTCGGGCATGTCGAACCGGGAGGAGGCCCCGGGGAAGACCAAGGACACGCTGGAGGGATTATGTCTTCCGGCTGGCCTTGGAACGCCTCGGTGTGCCCCCGGAAGAGCTGGAGGAAGTGTCTAGAGAGAGGGAAGTCTGGGCATCTCTGCTTAGACTGCTGCCCCCGCGACCCGGCCCTGGATAAAGCGGAAGAAGATGGATGGATGGACTATTTGTATTTTACAAATACAGCAAGTTTACTCAAATTATAAAACATTACTACAAGTTGAACATTGTGGATTGGACTACGGTACAGTAAGAAGATCGTTTTGAACACTGGCTGGTTATTTACTTGCTCAAATTTATTTTGGATCATTTTTAACCAAAAAAAAAAAAGTAATGGACTGCAAGAATAAATTAAGACACACACCTTAAGAAATCTCACTTACTAGTCAGTCAGCTGCTGGAACCATTTTTGTTCCCTTCTTCCTGACTTTGTGATGTTGGGGGCAGGTGATAAAAACAGCAAGAAAACATCTACAAATCATGAAAACTGCTCGGGTTATATATATAACCCTTGTTCCCTGAGATAGGGAACGAGCACTGCATCGGAACGACACTTCCACTGCATGAAAACACTGAAATCTGGCACTATCCGGGCATGGTATACTCCTGTGTAATTTGATGTTTACCGGATGTATGTGGGAAAAAGCGGATCAGAGTAACACGGAACAGTATATTTCCAGAAAAACCCGGAAACCTCACGTATGCGGACGTATACAGGAATCCGTGAAATTTCACGGACATATACAGCTGAAACACTGCTGGGTGTGCTAGGACTGAAGACTGTTAGGTGTGAAGAAGACCTTTCATATGTTAATGACTGACACTAGTGCTGGCTGTTCTCAGAGGGAGGACTTCAGGATTGAGAATTATCTCTGGTCTACTGTAGGCTACAGCAAACAAGCTTTTTACACAGAAAAAAGAATTCTTAAGGCCCTGAAACACTAAACTGAACTAGCAATGACTAAAGCCGACTGTGGGGTTGGTTCACGTTGCTGGGTCTGAGCCAAACCATCAGAATGGTGTGTCAGGGCCTTAAAACCACTGCATGAAAAGAGTCTCTTAATCAAATCTTTTTTTTTAAAAACAGTACAAAATAAAAACCCTGTCTGAACATATACGTTCACAAAAAAATCTGAATATGTAATGAAATAAACAAAGAAATGTAATGGAATTAACAAAGGATAATTAACCAAACATTTTAGACTATCCCCAAACAATTTTTGCAAAGTTTTACAAATTGTAGGCAATAATAGAATTAAATAAAAAGGAGATGAAATGTGGAAAATGAAAAAGTTTGTTTTAAAAACACCAAAAACTGATATGCTCAAAATAAAAATATGGAATAAAAAAGAGCAGGGATTCACTTGCTCAAGAAACACAGAAACACAAGCAGATCTTTCAGCTCTGCAACTGTTAACAAAAAGTGTCTCTCCAAGATTCTTAACTTTAACACGCTGCAAAAGAGGGGCGTTTTGAGGTTTGAAATCCACCACTCACAATAGATGTAGGTGCAACCAATAAGGTTACCAATAAAAATAAGGTAACCAATAAAAATAAGGCAACCAATAAAAATAATCCTAATTTTACAGAAAAAACTTCAGTTTTTTACAGTATTTTCTTGTAATTTTGAATTATGTTTAAAACGATGTAAAATTACAAACAATATCTAAATAAACAACTTGACTGTTATTTTAAGGATTATATCATTAATGACAAATTACAGAAATTCTCATTTTTTTAAACAGGAACATCACTGTATTATTTTTCTGTTTTCATAAATAACAAATTCATGCAAAATTACAAACAATATCTGTAAATTAACAACTGTAATACAATATTTAGCTCATTATATTAAAGGTTTATGTTTATGTCCATACTAACAATTTAACATTATTCTTTGTCATTTTAAAGTAAATCTTATTAGTTTTATATTTACACTGTAAAAATAAAAACCTAAAAAAAAACAGCAGCTACAGCTGCAAAACAAAAACCGTAAAATTAAAGTCAAATATCTTAAGTCAAATAAAGTTAAAAAACTTCACAGAAATTTACATTAAACGTTTTAGAGAAAACACTATTAGTTTACAGATTTTTCCTTATTTAAATTAAGATATTTTACTTTAATTTTCTGTTTTACAGTGAAGGTGTATTTTTACATTCAAACTGGTTTTACATTCAATTCTGGATACAAATATAACAAAATATATAGCAAACTAAATATCAAACAATAATTGTTTTTAAAGAGTACAAATCTGCACTGCTCTCCAGGTTGAAACTTCCAGGCCTCTGCCAGTGCCCACACCACAAAACACCATTTGACCAATTAATTAAATATAACAGCAAATAAAAATAAATATACACATTTTCTAACTGTTGTTTAAAACAAGTTTGTTTCTATATTTGCAAGGCTATTTGCTGTCTTTCCGTGTTCTTTTGAGCGTGATTGGTCAATCTGAACGTCATCCAGAAATCTGGCCAATGACAGTGCGCGCCTTCAGTTTGAATTATACCCGTTGTCGTTGGAGTTGCTCGTGGCTCGCGGGGACGCGACGCGATCGCGGCTTCTAATCTTCAACAGGACGGCTTCTTCTGTCCATTAATGGCATTGCATGGATCATTTTAAACCTGTTAAAATCTTATTTTGGACGAATTTTGATTGTGGGATGTCGACTGAGAACGAAAAAACATGAATACGAACAGACTAAGTTTCCAATGGCGGACAGCAGACGGCAGAAGGTAACGTAAATCCCTTTATATTTTTTTCTACTGCTTATCAAGATATAACGTTAGTGCATTACAGTCATATGCTAATCGCGATTAACTTACATATTCTGTTTCTGTGTTTTGTTGTAATATTGTTAAGATAGGGCTGGGTGTTATGGCGATCTGATGATACTGACTACTGTTAGCGATTTTGCTGTAAACGTTAACATTACCTTTTTATATTGCGGAATGGGAATATAGCGTATATAACGCAGCACTGACTGTACTAAAACTTTTATGACATTTTGACAAGGAAACATGCATGAATGTAGAATAATGAACGGGACATGCATGTGTTAAAATAAGCCTCTCTCAGACAGCAGGAGATCCCAAAATCAATTATCTTTCTGTAAAATGCACACAATTATCTCAGAAACCTTGTCATGTGAGGTATTCACTTGATTTAAAAAGTCAGTTATGTCTTAAGTAAGTTAAACAGTTCAAGTTAACGTGGGGAAACGCCTCGGTTACGACTGTAACCTCGGTTCCCTGAAGAGGGAACGAGCGTTGCATCGAATGACGCTATGGGGAACGCTTGCGTGATGAAGTCATGAAGCACATGTGAAATCAGTCCAATAGTGTGAGGGAACGTCAGAGGCGGATGACGTCATGAACCAGGAAGTATAAAGCCTGCCAAAACAAAGCCGCGCTAGCTTCGAAAGTCTGAAGTAGTCGCTTTGACCGGCATGTAGGAGATGTGGCAGGACGATGCAACGCTCGTTCCCTCTTCAGGGAACCGAGGTTACAGTCGTAACCGAGGCGTTCCCTTTCAAGGGAACTCCCGTTGCATCGAATGACGCTATGGGGAACGTTAATACCAACGCCACCACAGCGAGACGTGCCTGTCCAGTGTGAAAAAGCAGCACTAGGACGACAAAACCCCAGACCCTGGTGTAGAGTCCAAGTCCAAAGAGTAGAACCTGACGAATGTATGCGGTGAGGACCAACCCGCCGCATCACAAACGTCCTGCAGAGCCACTCCTGAAATAAGGGCCTTAGAGGCCGCCATACTCCTAGTAGAGTGGGACCGGACGGCCAAGGGAGAAGGCCGTCCGACCGACTCATAAGCCAGTGAGATAGTCTCAACCACCCACTTGCTCATTCTTTGCTTAGATGCTGGGGACCCCTTGTTGGGGGGCCCGAAGCACACGAACAGTTGTTCTGTTTTACGCCACAGGGCAGCTCTGTGGACATACGCATCTAAAGCCCTCACAGGGCAAAGCAAATTATTTTTCTCCAGGTCCGGATTGAGGAAAGGTGGAGGACAGAAGGCCTGAAGAATAATAGATCTAGCTACATTAGTAGGGACCTTAGGAATATAACCTGGCCTAGGATGAAGGAAAGCCTTGACCATGCCAGGTGCAAACTCCAAGCACGAGGGTGCAACAGAAAGAGCCTGAAGATCTCCTATCCTCTTAAGAGATGAAATAGCAAGGAGGAACAGAGTTTTTAAAGTCAGAAACTTAGCCTGAACCTCTTCCAGCGGCTCAAAGGGAGCCTGGGACAGGCCCTGGAGGACCGTAGCCAGGTCCCACGCCGGCACCCTGGTGCGAACTACAGGCCTCAGCCTCAAAGTACCACGAAGGAAACGAGACACCAACGGATCTTTACCCACAGATAACCCACCCAGAAGAGTGTGGTAAGCACCAATGGCCGCCACATACACTTTCAATGTGGAGGGGGATAGACCTGCATTAAACCGTTCCTGCAGGAACTCCAGCACTGTACCAACCGGGCAGTTAACTGGGTCCTGGTGACGGCTACTACACCAAGAAGTGAACACTGTCCATTTCAGAGCATAAAGCTTCCTGGTGGATGGAGCTCTGGAGTGAAGAATGGTATCTACAACCTCGGTTGAAAGACCCGACCTTATGAGCTGGGCCCCCTCAGAGGCCACGCCCATAGATTCCATAGTTCTGGACGGGGGTGGAATATTGACCCCTCTGCTTGGGACAGAAGGTCCCTCCTGACCGGCAACTGGAGTGGATGCCCGTCGAGGAGCGACACTACATTGGGAAACCATACCCTGCCCGGCCAATGCGGGGCTATCAGAATAAGGCGCACTTGGTCCCTGCGAACTATCTCCAGAACTTCCGGGAGCAGAGCGATCGGGGGAAAAGCATACAGGCGCAGCCTCGGCCACGCCTGTACCATAGCATCCAGCCCCAGCGGAGCTGGATGCGTGAGGGAGAACCAGAGTGGACAGTGAGACGTCTCTCGAGACGCAAACAGATCCACTTGAGCCCGGCCGAACACCCTCCAAATCTGCTCCACCACCTCGGGGTGGAGCCTCCATTCCCCGGGCCTCAGCCCCTGCCTCGACAGGACGTCTGCTCCTATATTCTGGGCCCCAGGGATATAAGCCGCTCTGAGGGAGAGGAACTTCCCCTGAGACCACAGGAGGATCTGGCGTGCCAACTTGCATAGCGGACGTGAACGCAGACCCCCCTGGTGATTTATATAGGCGACCACCGATGTGTTGTCCGTACGAACCAGCACATGCTGGCCCCTGAGGTCTGTGAGGAAATTCTTGAGGGCAAGAAACACCGCCAACATCTCCAGGCGATTGATGTGCCACGAGAGATGGTGGTCTCCCCACGGACCCTGAGCTGAGCGACCCTCCAGGACCGCTCCCCAGCCTGTGAGAGAAGCATCTGTCGTTAGCATCTTGCGACGACCAGAAGCTCCCAACACAGGACCCTGGGACAGGAACCAAGGTTTCTTCCACATAACCAGGGCACGTAAGCAGCGCCGCGTGACCCTGATCATGCGAAAGGGGTTGCCCCTCGGGGAAAACCCTTTGGTTCTGAGCCACCACTGTAGGGGTCTCATGTACAGCAGTCCAAAAGGTATCACGTTGGATGCTGCTGCCATCAGACCCAGAATTCTTTGAAACTGTTTTATAGTGAGTGACTGGTCTAGTTTTACTCTCTTTACTGCTGACAGTATAGACTCTATCCGTGCCGGTGACAGGCGCGCCTGCATCGACACTGAATCCCATACCACGCCTAGAAAAGTGGTCCTCTGAAGTGGAGAAAGCACACTCTTTTTGGCGTTCAGCCGTAACCCCAACTCCTTCATGTGAGCGAGAACGACATCTCGATGCCGAACCGCTACCTGATGCGAATGAGCTAGAATCAACCAATCGTCGATGTAATTCATGATACGAATCCCCTGCAGGCGCATAGGCGCCAGGGCTGCATCTACGCATTTCGTGAAAGTGCGGGGTGAAAGTGCTAGACCGAATGGAAGAACTCTGTATTGGTATGCTTTCCCTCCGAAAGCAAACCTCAGGAACTTCCTGTGATATGGAAGGATGGAAATGTGGAAATATGCGTCCTTGAGATCTATCGTGACAAACCAGTCCTCGGACCTGATCTGTGGCACGATTTGTCTCAAGGTTAACATCTTGAACTTGAGTTGCATGACCGCCTCGTTCAGCACCCGAAGATCTAAAATGGGACGCAGACCCCCATCCTTCTTTGGAACTATGAAGTACCGGCTGTAAAACCCGGCTTCCCTGTCTGAGTGAGGTACATATTCTATGGCCCCTTTCTCTAACAGGGCTTTTACTTCTTGTTCCATTACCAGAACCTGCTCGGGGCCCACCACTGTGGGTAGGACCCCCATAAACCTGGGCGGGCGAGACCCGAACTGTATTTGATACCCTTTTTCTATAGTGTGCAGGACCCAACGAGAAACATTTGGCAGTAGCTTCCACGCTGCCAAGAAGTTTTCTAGAGGTACCATCCTCTCGAGAATGGCTTCTGGTTTTTGTTGAACTGTCAGAACGGTGCCCTGTAACGGCGAACCGGCAGGGAACACCTGAACTGACTGCTCTAGGACCCTCCTTGGAGGGGGCATGCAGCCCAGGACCACTACATTTCTGGGTGGACCCTGGGATACACACTCTTGGGAGACCGCTGCGCCCTGTAACACCAGAGGTGGCAGGGTTGGCAGACCGACCTCCAGAGGGCGCCGAAGGGAGACAGGCACCGTATAATGAGGTGTACACTGCTTCCCTTCGGGGAGGAACGCCCCCATAATCCTGACCCCTCGGGCGTCAGGACCTTTTCCCCGCAGCCTTCTTGGAAGTAATGACGGTCCGCAGATCCGTCTTACCCCTCGAAGGCTGCGGCAGATTGCGCTTCCCGTGTCCCCAATCTTTCTGAGGGGGAGCACGGGAAGCCACACTCTGTTTCTGAGTGGCACGGTATGAAGAGCTGGCTTTTGATGTTTGGGGCTGCTCTCTGTGATCGGCAGCCCCAGTGAAATGTGAGCGGCGGGGGAGGAGCTTCTGGAACGCGACCGTCTGTTTGGATGCCTCCTGGAACCTCTCGACAACAGCATTAACTGTGTTGCCGAAGAGGCCCGAAGGAGACACGGGCGCGTCCATCAGAAAGTTCTTATCTTTCTCCTTAATCGAACTGAGATTCAGCCAGAGATGTCTCTCAGTAGCCACCAAGGCTGCCATAGAGCGGCCGATTGATTTAGCCGTCTCCTTGGTAGCCCTAAGAGACAAATCTGTGGCCCGACGTAGCTCACACACTACCTCGGGCCCAATTCCCCCACCCTCATCAATATCACTTAATAATTCAGCCTGGTAGGCCTGCAACAGCGACATGGTGTGTAAGCATGCTGCAGCCTGACCAGAAGCTGAATAAGCCTTACCCACTAGAGCAGATGTTGTGCGAACTGGCTTAGTGGGTAATGCCGGGGCCTTTAGGGAAGATGCCGAATCAGGGGATAAATAGCTCGCTAAATTATCTTCTATTTTGGGCATCTCCCCATAACCGTGCTCTTTATAGTTCAATATAGTGGAATAGTTTGATGTTTGTGCACTATACACCCTATATGAAACTGGTTTCTCCCATGATCTCGACACCTCAGTGTGGAGATCAGGGAAAAACGGCAGACCCCGGCGTTGAGGTTGTGATCGAGTCGGCAGATAACGTTCGTCTAACTTGCTTTTTGAACGAACGTCCTGCTTATCAGCGGGCCAATCAATGTTTAATCGCTCTACGGCCCGTGTCACAACCTCAACTAGCTCTTCAAATGCTTGTGACTGAGGTGGCGAATCCTCTATTTCTCTGACACTAACACTTTCCAGATCCTCAGAACTGGAAAGCTGCATCAGAGGTGTCTCAATCGGGGCGGAAGAAACCGCAGCGCGTGCTTCCAAACCCAGAGAAAAGGCACTGGATCTATCAGGTGAAGGAAGAGATAAGGCTGGGCCCGTCTCTATCCTCGCTGATACATCCATTTGCGAACCCCAGGACTGTGATCGCCGCTGTGCCTCAGCAGCAGCGGGACCAGAGCCCTGAGGAACGCGAGCCTGAACGTCCTCGCGAAAGAACGCCAGGCGGGATCGGAGTGTCCGTAAAGGAAGCACCTCGCAGTGCTCACAGCCAGCGCCCTCGAGCGCTGACCGTGCATGCTCCTCTCCCAAACAAGCAACACAAAGAATGTGTGTGTCCCCACCCGTAATGAAACGAGGGCAAGGGTGAACACACACTCTAAACTGCTGCTTATCCGCCATAGTGTTGTTTAAAGTTACTTTACTGAACTAGAAAACACTGAATCACTGATCACACAAAGCGCTACTGAAGACAACAGAAGCTAGCGCGGCTTTGTTTTGGCAGGCTTTATACTTCCTGGTTCATGACGTCATCCGCCTCTGACGTTCCCTCACACTATTGGACTGATTTCACATGTGCTTCATGACTTCATCACGCAAGCGTTCCCCATAGCGTCATTCGATGCAACGGGAGTTCCCTTGAAAGGGAACCCGGATGTGTGTCATTCTGTGCATCTGTTCTTAAAGGGACTGCAGCTTTGTCATCATTTTAATAAAACAAAAGAATAGAAAAGACCTTCTGCTTCTTTAAGAATCATGTGATATTAATTAATTGAATATCATACAGTGAAGACTTTTAAAGCATTATTATTCCGTAGCATTTTAATAAAATATCCATCAAAATAAATATATTGTGATATCGTTATTGTAAAATAAAATTTCTCATGTATGTATAATTATATGGTCATAATGCCCATCCCTACTGTCAGCTAGTTTTAAGATCAAGCTCGTCATAAATGTAAAGGAGCTTTGGAATGATTAATCTGAGATCATGTACACTTGTTCAACAGAGAGGACAGGAATCCACCATCCTTGGACTCTGAAGAATTACAGGCAAACCAGGATTTTGGATCTACTGTAAAGTTTTTGTTTGGGCCTGGTGAGTATGTTTTGCAAGTCCATGTCCGTAAGTTGATAATTAATATTAATGTTTTATCAAACAAATTAATATTCATTTGTGTGTGTGCATGTTTCTTCCCCCCTCATGATCCAGAAGTTTTGGATCCATGATCCTGAAGAACTTTTACAGATGTTGACCCTGAATGTGTAAAAGGTAATCTTAAAAATGTTGTCATTATTTTAATGTTCTCTGTTTTTTTCTGTAATGTAGACGCATGCATTTTCTGTGAAGTTGCTTTGAAACAATATCAGGGTTTTTCTTACATTGAAAATTTTTTGCCGGCCGCCAAAACAAATTTTTGTCCCGCCAAAGCCTTATTTGATGAGTTATTGTGATTTATGAGTGATGTAGAACAGATGCTGCACTTGAGTTAACTGAGTGACAGAGAGAACGATCAGAGCTCCTCCTCCGCTCGCACGCTCTCTGTCTTCGAAATAAGCATTCTTAGCTTTCTAATGTTTCACATTTTACGTTAATCAAAATCAAAAGGTCGGAAGACCGAATCCATGTTGCACGTGGCGCTATCAGACGATGTCTTCCTTTAATTACTGCTGGGTGTGAAATGCGCTCAAAAAACATTGACTGATTCTCTGACCAGCTGCATAAAGCATACTTTAAATAAACAGGAAACAAATCCTATCCGGTTATGAAGTGTTTTCTGTGTCTTGACAAATCTTTCGCAATGTTCTAACAGACGGGATTCACACACAACGCGTCTGCTAATGTCCGATTCGCGACCTAATGACTCCTTTGAACCGAATCATTTTAACGACTGGTTAGAACTGATCTGTCCAACACTGAACTCACGAATCAGTTTAAATTTACTCAGAACAACACCTGAAATGAGAACACAAGTGTGCTTACCCACTTTAGCAAGAGTGGATAGTAAGAATTATTTTTAATTATCAACAGTCTTTCAGCTTATTTATGTGGACAATGTGTAGTAAAATAAATAGCCTAAAATCATTTAGTTTAGACTGGAGTGAGGTGAACCCAGAACAAATTTGTTGTAAGCTAGCTGATTGTATATGGCAGAAAATTGTATATGGCAGAAAATTAGGCTATTTGTTCATTTTTTTAATACTATTTTTTAAATATTGACATGATTACCAAAACAATTATCAGTAAATAGTGTAAAAATGAGGAACAAAAACAAACATCAAGGTATCAAAATAAGATAAGCAAAAGTTACAAACTTTCTTTGAATTCATTTCAAATTTATTGTCAGTATTGCGCTTGCAGATCATGTGGGTAGGGTATTTTTTTTTTACCGTGTGTGTGTGTGTGTGTATGGATGACCATGTCTGTCAGCCACCACCGAAGACCATTTTTGACCCAGGAAAAACCCTGAATATGTATTGTGAAAAGCGCTATACAAATACATTTTAATTGAATTGTTTTACTTAGTTTTATTGGCATTAACTATATATTATTAATGTATTATTTGGCAGGTCGCAAGATGTATTTTATTTTGTGAGACTTTGCTGAGGAAGTATTCTTTGGCTCAGTCTGAAAAGGCCCAGAAAAGAAACACTATGAAGAACATCACACAGAACCGTCAGAGAAAGAGACGGGTAAGTTAAGAAACCGGTTAAGCTTTTTCCCTCCAGAATGTTATTATACTTCTCTCTGAGTTTTAGTGGTTAATTTACTGTCATGTTTTGCAGTTGCTGGAGACCAGGTCCAGGGTTGCACAAACCAACACAGAACCTGTGGAAGACCACAACTATAGACCTGATGTCTGATGAAGATGATGCTGTTGTTGATGGATGGCCAGTGTGGATGGTTAGGCTAGCTACTACAAACCAGACTAGACTGACACTACATGTCACATCACCAGCCCATCATGCCAGTTTGAAAAAATGTTAGAGTTGGTCACAATTATTTTATAATTATAATTTTAATATTCAATTGTTCCATTTTATTTTTTCTTTATTCCTATGTTCATTTACTTATACTTTTATTGGTTCCCATATATAGAACATTTACATATATTTTATATACACTTTTTAATTTATAGATTTCTTTGTCTCGTTTTATATTGTATACTTTGTATGTTTGTTCCTTTTTAGATGTCCATGTTGCTTTTGATCTCCACGTTTTGTATTGTTGTTCCTCTTACGTCGCCTTCCTTTAGAAACATTTTGTTCACTTATCTTTTCCTCCATTCATTTTAATGTATGTTTATAATGCTCTTTGTTCTTTTTATTTGGTTATATTGTTTACTTGGAATATTTATGTGTATTTTATATACACTTTTTTTTGTCTTATAAATTTATTGTTCTCATTTTATATTGTTTAATTTGTATATTTATTCTTTTCCTTTTTATGTTCACTGTGTATTTTATTCCTTTACATCTCTGTCTTTTAAATGCATTTTGTTCATTTTTTTCCCTTTTTGTTTCTTTACCAATTCATTTTAACGTATATTTATGTTCTTTGGACTGTTTATATTTGTACATTTGTTCCTTTACATTTTCATCCCTTTTAAATACATTTAGTTCACTTGTTTTTGTTTCACCATTGTTTTAATGTTCGTTTATAATGCTGTTAATGTTTTGTTTTTTTTTATACCTTTTTAATAAATATTTCAGACTTTCTCAAATTGTTTTGTGTGTATTTTTCTTTTGGGAGGGAGAGGGGATTATTTTATATATATATATTATATATTAATGAGCAAAATCTGCATAGCTCGCCTATAACCAATCAGGTCCCTATGCTACAAAACCTAGCCCACCCTTAGCCTTAGAAGTAACCAATAAAGTCACTTGACTGGGTTTTCAATGCGTCCTGTCCTCCAATAGCAGTCTGGGTTTTGGGAGTGGTTTAAAAAAAAACAACCAATCCAGTTTGAGATTAAGGACCAATAGGGGGTGGAAGGCAAAGCTGTTTAGAGGTGTGAAAATGTCTCCTTTAAATAATCTGGGATTATTTGCCATGGCAACAAATGGCTGTAGCATGGGAGTATACGGCCACAACATAAATCCGATTTGGTACCATTTCGGATGAATACGGACATATACGGATCCATGGAATTTGACCTATCCGGCCAGTATACTCCTGGATTCTTCCGAATTTCAGCAGTGTATACAGGAGTATCCTGGTCCGGATACACCTTTTTTCATGCAGTGTGTGGTGAGCATGAAGTGCTACGAGTAGCACGTTCAGCTAGGCTGTGAGTGCCCGATATCTTTGCAGTTGGTAGGCCTGCTTGGCCTCCCTGATGAAGCGAGTCCCTGGTCTTCCCAGCTACCTCGAGGGCTAGCACGACTGCGATCAGGTATCAGGTATCAGGTATCAGCGCTGCTGTTGGATGCGCAAGGGGTCTATACAGGTTACCAGGTGGAGGCCTCTCTCGGCCTCCCTGGGGGACGAGTTCCCCAGGCGGGAACACACAACTGGCTTTATGCTGACAGCTAGTGGCCACCCGCTATCAGGCGCCGGTCTCTGGCCGTTTGCGAGACCTGAAGGCGGTGTTCTTACCCTAGCACGACGAGGTGTCACTGCGGCTATGCGGTCCCGACAGTACGGGACCTTCATAGTATGCCTACGGCATGGTTGCCTACCGGGCAGGCTTATGAGCTCCTCTCAAGTGAGGGTCTGCTGTGAGCTTACAGCCTCCTGGCGCTGATCTATTGGTGGTAGGTCCCGAGGGGCCCCTCCCGATATATTCAGCCTATAAGGCCTTTGGCCTCCTAAGCACGTTTTAAAATAAGTGCATGGTAGATCCGAGGATCGAGCGGCTTGACTCCCCTTGCTAGTAAGGGTTTGAAAGCACTTCGCTGAGCTCTGCTCTCCGGGATAACCCGTCTCTGAGGTCTGGCTAGTCGGTGGACTGCCTTTCTTGCAGCACCCTAGCGGGATGTCTCTTCGGAGGCGAGTACCAGAGGCTCTGTACTGTACAGACAGGGTTGACAGTATTACGTGTCCCATAGCAGACTGGGTCACCAGGTCAGGTCTCCCTGGTGGCATTCGGTGAAAACCTCCCGAATAGTGACTGGCATAGGGTTCCCTCGTAGTTCCCTTGCCACGCTCCCTTAAAGGAACCCCTTCTAAGTCGAATGGGTTGGTTCCAGGCCTTTGAGCAAGACCTGGGGAGGAACTCATGTGTGTGAAGGTTTCCTTCTCAGGTGATAAACTTGGGCTTTGACCGTAGGGAGCGCTGTCACTGACAGCCTAACGTAACCAGAAGGGGAGTGGTTCAGGCATTTCAGCAGAATTTGCTTGTCTTGACAGTTGTCACTGCCAGTGGGCATGCACTCCCGTCGGCATGGCGGCGTGGGTATATCGTTCCCCGTAGCGTCGAAGCTGACGCAGCGCGAGTTCCCTTTCGAAAGGGAACGTCTCAGGTTACGAATGTAACCATTGTTCCCTGAGAACAGGGAACGAGACGCTGCGTCGCTTTGCCATGCCGCAGGGCCTGCCTGCCGAAAAAACAGTCCCTTCAGACGAGTAGATACTGTCATGTTGGCAAGGCTCCCTTATATACTTCCTGGTCGCACCTTGATGACATCATAGGCTGTCGCCGGTCAATAGGATTGACGTGATTCAATGTGATTTCAGGCACCAGTCACGCTGGAGGCGTTCCCCGTAGCGTCGAAGCTGACACAGCGTCTCGTTCCCTGTTCTCAGGGAACAATGGTTACATTCGTAACCTGAGACGATTTACAACAGCTTGTGCTCAGAACAAACTCACACACACTAGACACAGAAGATTTTACTTTCAGAATATCCATCCATCCATCCATCTTCTTCCGCTTATCCGGGGCCGGGTCGCGGGGGCAGCAGTCTAAGCAGAGATGCCCAGACTTCCCTCTCCCTAGACACTTCCTCTAGCTCTTCCGGGGGGACACCGAGGCGTTCCAAGGCCAGCCGGGAGACATAGTCCCTCCAGCGTGTCCTTGGTCTTCCCCGGGGCCTCTTCCCGGTTGGACATGCCCGAAACACCTTCCCTGGAAGGCGTTCAGGAGTCATCCGGAACAGATGCCCGAGCCACCTCAGCTGTCCCCTCTCGATGTGGAGGAGCAGCGGCTCTACTCCGAGTTCCTCCCGAGTGACTGAGCTTCTCACCCTATCCTTAAGGGAGCGCCCAGCTACCCTGCGGAGAAAGCTCATTTCGGCCGCCTGTATCCGGGATCTTGTCCTTTCGGTCATGACCCAAAGCTCATGACCATAGGTGAGAGTAGGAACGTAGATTGACCGGTAAATCGAGAGCTTCGCCTTACGGCTTAGCTCTTTCTTCACCACGACAGACCGGTACATCGACCGCATTACTGCAGAAGCTGCACCGATCCGTCTGTCAATCTCCCGTTCCATCCTCCCCTCACTCGTGAACAAGACCCCTAGATACTTGAACTCCTCCACTTGGGGCAGGAACTCTCCACCAACCTGAAGTGGGCAAGCCACCCTTTTCCGACTGAGGACCATGGCCTCGGATTTGGAGGTGCTGATCCCCATCCCAGCCGCTTCACACTCGGCTGCAAACCGTCCCAGTGCGTGCTGAAGGTCCTGGTTAGAAGGGGCCAACACGACAACGTCATCCGCAAAGAGCAGAGACGAAACCGTGTGGTCCCCAAACCTGACACCCTCCGGCCCTTGGCTGCGCCTAGAAATTCTGTCCATAAAAATTATGAACAGAACCGGCGACAAAGGGCAGCCCTGCCGGAGTCCAACATGCACCGGGAACAAGTCTGACTTACTGCCGGCAATGCGGACCAAACTCCTGCTTCGGTCATACAGGGACCGGACAGCCCTCAGCAAAGGACCCCGGACCCCATATTCCCCCAGCACCCTCCACAGGACGCCGCGAGGGACACAGTCGAATGCCTTCTCCAAATCCACAAAACAAATGTGGACTGGTTGGGCAAACTCCCATGAACCCTCCAGCACCCTTTAGAGGGTATAGAGCTGGTCCAGTGTTCCACGACCAGGATGAAAACCACACTGTTCCTCCTGAATCCGAGGTTCCACTATCGGCCGAATTCTCCTCTCCAGTACCCTGGCATAGACTTTCCCGGGGAGGCTGAGAAGTGTGATCCCCCTATAGTTGGAACACACCCTCCGGTCCCCCTTTTTAAAAAGAGGAACCACCACCCCGGTCTGCCATCCCAGAGGCACTGTCCCCGACCGCCACGCGATGCTGCAGAGGCGTGTCAGCCAAGACAGCCCCACAACATCCAGAGACTTGAGGTACTCAGGGCGGATCTCATCCACCCCCGGTGCCTTGCCACCGAGGAGTTTCTTGACCACCTCGGTGACTTCAGCTTGGGTGATGGACGAGTCCCCCTCTGAGCCCCCAGCCTCTGCTTCCTCAATGGAAGACGTGACGGCGGGATTGAGGAGATCCTCGAAGTATTCCTTCCACCGTCCGACAACATCCCCAGTTGAGGTCAACAGCCGCCCATCGCCACTGTAAACAGCGTTGGTAGGGCACTGCTTCCCCCTCCTGAGGCGCCGGACGGTTTGCCAGAATCTCTTCGAGGCCAGCCGATAGTCCTTTTCCATGGCCTCACCGAACTCCTCCCAGGCCCGAGTTTTTGCCTCCACAACCACCCGGGCTGCAGTCCGTTTAGCCTGCCGGTACCTGTCAGCTGCCTCAGGAGTCCCACAAGCCAGCCAGGCCCGATAGGACTCCTTCTTCAGCTTGACGGCATCCCTTACTTCCGGTGTCCACCACCGGGTTCGGGGATTGCCGCCTCGACAGGCACCGGAGACCTTGCGTCCACAGCTCCGAGCAGCCGCTTTGACAATGGAGGTGGAGAACATGGTCCACTCGGACTCAATATCTCCAGCCTCCCTCGGGATCCGGTCGAAGCTCTGCCGGAGGCAGGAGTTGAAGATCTCTCTGACAGGAGACTCGGCCAAACGTTCCCAGCAGACCCTCACAGTACGTTTGGGTCTACCGAGTCTATCCAGCTTCCTCCCCCGCCATCGGATCCAACTCACCACCAGGTGGTGATCAGTTGACAGCTCCGCCCCTCTCTTCATCCGAGTGTCCAAGACATACGGCCGCAGGTCAGATGAAACGACCACGAAGTCGATCATTGACCTACGACCTAGGGTGTCCTGGTGCCATGTGCACTGATGGACACCCTTATGCTTGAACATGGTGTTCGTTATGGACAAACTGTAACTTGCACAGAAGTCCAATAACTGAACACCACTCGGGTTCAGATCAGGGGGGCCGTTCCTCCCAATCACGCCCCTCCAGGTTTCACTGTCATTGCCCACGTGGGCGTTGAAGTCCCCCAGTAGAACGACGGAGTCCCCAGTCGGAGCACTCTCCAGCACCCCTCCCAGGGACACCAAGAAGGTCGGGTACTCTGCACTGCTGTTTGGCCCGTAGGCACACACAACAGTGAGAGACCTATCCCCGAGCCGAAGCCGCAGGGAAACGACCCTCTCGTTCACCGGGGTAAACTCCAACACATGGCGGCAGAGCTGGGGGGCTATAAGCAAACCCACACCAGCCCGCCGCCTCTCACCATGGGCAACTCCAGAGTGGTGAAGAGTCCATCCCCTCTCGAGAAGTGTGGTTCCAGAGCCCAAGCCGTGCGTGGAGGTGATTCCGACTATCTCTAGTCGGAACCTCTCAACCTCACGCACAAGCTCAGGCTCTTTCCCCGCCAGCGAGGTGACATTCCATGTCCCAAGAGCTAGTTTCCGTGTCCAGGGATCGGGTCGTCTAGGCCCCCGCCTTCGACTGCCGCCCGATTCGCTTTGCACCGGCCCCTTACGGTCCCTCCCGTGAGTGGTGAGCCCACGGGAAGGTGTCCCCACGTTGCTCCTTTGGGCTGAGCCCGGCCGGACCCCGTGGGGAAAGGCCCGGCCACCAGGCGCTCGCATACGAGCCCCAACCCCAGGCCTGGCTCCAGGGTGGGGCCCCGGCTGCGCCATACCGGGCGACGTCACGGTCCTCCTTTTCTTTGGCATCATAAGGGTTTTTGAACTGCTCTTAGTCTGACCCGTCACCTAGGACCTGTTTGCCTTGGGAGACCCTACCAGGGGCATATAGCCCCGGACAACGTAGCTCCTAGGGTCATTCGGGTACTCAAACCCCTCCACCACGTTAAGGTGGCAGTTCATGGAGGAGCTTTCAGAATAATGTTGTTGAACCTTTTAGTGATTAATTATACATAATGATTGTGAAATATTTTTTTTATTTATGTTTGGCTGATAAGACACTAGAGTTTGACTGGAGAATCATCCTCAAATTTGAATCAAAACATGATCAGACATTCAGTTTTATATTAGATTATTTTCAGGACTTTAACATTAAAGTATCATCAATTTTCCCTTAGTGAATTTCAATTAAAAAAACGTGAGTCCCTTACATGTATATTTTACCTTGTTTTACTCTGTTCCTATACTACTTTGAGTTATTATGACTCTTGGGTAACACAATTTCAAGTGTCTAGTTTAAAATAAGACCAGATTTATAAATATAGACTATAGGGTTTAAGACATATAGATGTGTTCTGGCGTCGAGGGTATCTCATTTTTCGAATTTCACCTGTATGAAAATCTATCAGTATTTCTCCACATCTGCACACTTTTGAAGGGATGTTGTTATGTAAAGCGTTTTCATAACGATCATAAAGATTTTTTCTCAATGAATGTGGCTGACGCTCATATTTCAATCAAAAGGGATTGACTCTGTTTTCATATTTATAACTCCTGACACATATTAAACCTATTACAGCTCCAATATGCTGTGTGTGAAGTCACAGCCAATGCCACATGTGGAACTGGTCAAGCCTCTCGCTGGTCTTCATCAGACACAACATCAGGCGCTGATGGACCTCAGGTTGGAGCAGGAGGATTGCTTCCGTCTGTTGGTCTAAGACTGGCGGGTCATCCAGAGCTTGCTCGGCTGGGAGGTCGTCCCGAATGCTGCACATTTTGGCTTGCACTCTGTAACTGAAGCTGAATGTCTTTTCATTGAAACATGACAAACCGCTCTCAATGTCTTGATGCTGCATGAGAGGCTCAATGTTTACACATTTGGGCAGAGGCGGCACGTGACAAAGGCAACATAGGCGGTTTCCTATGGCACAAAATGACAGAGGAGCTGACACGCGGAGAGGTTTATTTGATCAGAATTGTAACCTTTCATGACCAATTTACGCCACTACACCCATACATTATTTGTTTATGCCAATTAACATCCTTTTAGTCTTTTAGATTTCAACATGGCAGAGGTAGAGTGCTTCAGGATACCTCCCTGAAATGTCTTTTTGCAGGTTGGGATGTCTGCTTGATGTCTAATACTATTCCTAGATAAATAACATCTAATAATGAATGAGGGACGTGACACCTGAACACAGCTTTTGAGGACTGCAGGGGGCAGTCACATGACAACGGGGCAAGCACGAGGGGCAAAAGGAAAGATGTTCAGACGAGATCGCTGGTGATAAACCCCAGAGCATTGTTTGTGCCGTGTGTGTTGTAGCTGATGCTGAACGAATGCTACTCGCTATTCTGACTTCATGTAGAAGATATTCAGCCTGTTCTCATCTTCCACCCAGAGATGGTCTGTCTTAAATAAACGATGTCAAGATCACAGTAAAGTCATGGTCAGTCACAGTGAACGCTGTAGAAGTCATTAAATACCAGGCCCTACCAGTGAGAGAAGCCCTACAGGAGGTCAAAGAAATATCAGCAGATCCTGAATTAATATTGAGGCTCAATCTTTAGCAGAGGAAATTGGATCAGTTCATTTTTCCTCTCAGTTGTCTGGTATATCATCTTTAACAGAACTGAAGATATCAGCTGATGCAGTCTGTTTCTGTGCAGATGGATATGGAGGTGGACCGCTCGGCAAAACACAAACTTTCTTGACTGACTACTGAGGTAGTGGTAAGTACTTCCTCTATGTTTTTAGATGACTAGCTTACTGTAACAGTGCCATTAGCTAGATCTAATGTACCGTTAGTGACACTATTACATGAATAGGGTGGTCACTACTGTATTGCAGTTGTTCCCGTGCTCCATGTATCCCCTGTAATGTTAGTATTGTGTTGTCACGAACACGCTCTGACTGTCAGAGTAACAAATGAGCGGTGCTAGAGGT
This sequence comes from Gobio occitaniae, assembly GCA_033150135.1. NCBI lineage: Eukaryota > Metazoa > Chordata > Actinopteri > Cypriniformes > Gobionidae > Gobio > Gobio occitaniae. Next base: position 950,730 of record JARQWZ010000033.1, read on the forward strand.
AATTCTGCCTCTTGTCTATCAGCTTCCAAAGTTTGTAACTCCTTGTCTGTGTATTCTGGCTCAAAACGATATGGTTCTGGATTTTGGTTTGATACAAAGTAAAAATCCTCAAAGTCAGCCATGCAACAGTCACGTTCGCTACTATCTTCCTAGTCACGTTGGTTTTGTTGACAGACGTAACAGCGGGGCTTCTCCGGTCCTGCGAGCAAATCACTCCGCAGAAGTAGAGCAGTTCTGCGGCTTCTGAGAATATAGTCCCCAGTGTGTATACGTTTATAATATGGCTGTGTCTCATGTAACTTTGTTATTTGTGCACACTGTGACTATACACATCACAACATGTAAATAGGAAAATGTTGGTGTAACTCTGGGGAATACAGTTAATAAGCCAAAGTCCCAAAAAGTTGGCGTGTTCCTTTACCACTATCCATGTTATATTATAGTAAATTGCAATTCATATGAAATATTAGCATTTTTCAGTCATTTTTGTCCAGGTTGGGGCCGCTATCTAAAATCTCGCCTGAGCCGGCCCTGCATTTGAATAATAGGCATCCTAATAATAGTTAATGAACAATAAACTGGATTAATGTATTTTAGCATAAAAAATCTTAATCATCCCATTTATCTTTAAAGTCTTTATAAACTTTGCTAAACACTGCCATTGTGTTGTGTGTGATGGTCCATCAGCAGCTGCAGTATCTCTCAGCTGTATCAGTGCAGTCACTGTGACGTCTGACTGACACAGGTTTTTGTACGACTCTTTATCACTGTGTGAACACATACTGACTGTTTGGATAGTGTAAACTCTGACAGTAATAATCTCCTGTATCTTCAGTCTGGACTCCACTGATGCTCAGAGTGAAATCACTGCCAGATCCACTGCCACTGAATCTAGATGAAGTTCCAGTATAAAGGTTTGATGTCACATATATGAGGAGTTTAGGAGCTTCTCCAGGTTTCTGCTGATACCAGGCTAAACAATCATTACCATATACACTACTGCTGGTTTTACAGTTTATTCTGACGTCTTGTCCTGGTTGAGCTGTTATTGATGGACTCTGAGTTAATGTGTACTGTCCTCTACACTCTGAAAGAAAACAGAAATGAAAATTATATATATTTTACATTTTAAAGGAATTATAAATCATTATGAATATTTTAGTACAAACCTTGAGCAAACAGAGTGAGAGTCCAGATGAAGATGTTGATGGTGTTCATTGTTGTTCTTGTGTCTTGTGTGATGATGAAGATTGTGTTCTGTTCTGCTCTCAGTCATGAAGTGTTAAACTCACAGCACTATAAACACTCTCAGACTGAAGCATGTGCTGACAATGCAAAGAAGTGGGCAGGATTTACAACAGCTTGTGCTCAGAACAAACTCACACACACTAGAGTTACACAATGATCATTACATTCTGACTCATGTTATTTGAGTTAGTTCAGTAGTTTTATTTGTATTGTGACTCCTGAGACACTGAGGATGTGCAGATGAACGTCCATCTCTGTGTCCATATTCAGTCATGTGACCATCATCACTGCTACACTTCCACTAGATGAAGCGCCATCACTAAAGTCAGATCATGAATCATGAGTCTGTTCAGAAAGTATCAGGACTGATTGTGAATCTCTAATCAGAGTTGATGGTGTCACTCCATCTATCATGAAGCCTCATGTGTGTCTGAAATCATCAGATGGAGAAGAAACAGGCTGTTAAAGATGGAGACATATTAGAGCTTGTTCACGTTTCATGATCTTGTGTGGAGATTCAGAACCAGTCCAGAGACTTTTACAACAGACCTTGAATATGAAAACATGCTTGACTGTGGAGAACATGCAAAATACCTTTTATATTTTCATTCTTGACACTTTCTATTGACTTTGGCTATAATATTCAATAAACTCATGATTTGAGCAGATTTTCACTGAAGATTGAAGTCTGAAGCTGCAGGTTTTTCTGTCAATCCTGAAGATTGAGCTGCATATGAAGAACAGAAGCATCATTATGAGAAACTCCACAACATCATCCATGATCAAAGAGGTCAAAGGTCACCTCAGAGGTCACAGCTCATCAAATATATTTCTTTAAACAGTGTTATATCAGAAATCATTGAGTCAATCTGAATGAGTGAGTGTTGAGAAGAGCTGAGGAGCTTCTAATATCAGTGTGTTGAAGTGTTGTTTCTCTCTCTCTGCTGGAGTGTGTGTTCACTCGAGTGGAATAGAGGTTTTTGTACGAGCGTTTCATTAGATTGTATCACTGTGGTGGACATTCGGTGGAGGAACCAAACTGGTGATCGGTAAGTCTGTCTATTTAATTACCTAATAAAAAAATACAGTTTAGATTTCAGAAATGTATGTTGCTATATTCATAATGTACAACCCCAAATCAGAAAAAGTTGGGACAGTATGGAAAACGCAAATAAAAAAAAGAAGTGATTTCTAAATTTACTTTGACTTGTATTTCATTGCAGACAATATGAACACAAAATATTTCATGTTTTGTCTGGTCAACTGGTCATGTCATTTGTAAATATGCATCCTTTCCTGTCATTCAGACCTGCAACACATTTCAAAAAAAGTTGGGACAGGAGCAATTTAGGGCTAGTAATGAGGTAAAATGGTTAAATAATGATGTGATTTGAAACAGGTGATGTCAACAGGTGATTGTAATTATGATTTGGTACAAAAGCAGCATCCAAGAAAGGTCTAATCCTTTAGGAAAATTATTGAAATGTTTAAAAACAATGTTCCTCAAAGAAAGATAGGAAGAGATTTGGATATTTCACATTCAACAGTGCATAACATCATTAAAAGATTCAAGGAATCTGGAGGAATTTCAGTGCGTAAAGGACAAGGGCGCAAGCCTAAGCTGAACAACCGTGATCTCCGATCCCTCAGGCGGCACTGCATCAAGAATCGTCATTCATCTATAAGCCATATCACCACATGGGCTCAGGACTACTTTGGCAAACCTTTGTCAAGTACCACAATACGTAGTTACATCCACAAATGCCAGTTAAAACTGTACTGTGCCAAAAGGAAGCCCTATGTTAACAGTGTCCAGAAGCGCCGTCGACTTCTCTGGGCTCGGAGGCATCTGGGATGGACCATCACACAGTGGAAACGTGCACTGTGGTCAGATGAAGCAGTATTTGAGGAATTTTTTGGGAGGAATGGACGCCGTGTGCTCCGGACCAAAGAAGAAAAGGATCATCCAGACTATTACCAGCAACAAGTCCAGAAGCCAGGGTCTGTCATGGTATGGGGTTGTGTCAGTGCCCTTGGCAAAGGTAACTTGCACTTCTGTGAAGGCACCATTAATGCTGAAAAGTACATAGAGATTTTGGAGCATAATATGCTGCCTTCAAGAAGACATCTTTTCCAGGGACGTCCATGCATATTTCAACAAGACAATGCAAAACCACATTCTGCACACATTCTGCAGTCCTGGCTGTGGAGGAAGAGGGTTCGGGTACTTGACTGGCCTGCCTCAGTCCCGACCTGTCTCCAATAGAGAATGTGTGGAAGACCCCGTACTGTTGCCCACCTTAAGACTTGTTTGCAGGAAGAATGGGACAAAATTACACCTGAAACACTTCATCACTTGGTGTCTTCAGTCCCTAAACGTCTTTTAAGTGTTGTGAAAAGGAATGGCAACATTACAAAGTGGTAAATGCTTTACTGTCCCAACTTTTTTTGAAATGTGTTGCAGGTCTGAATGACAGGAAAGGATGCATATTTACAAATGACATGAAGTTGACCAGACAAAACATGAAATATTTTGTGTTCATATTGTCTGCAATGAAATACAAGTCAAAGTAAATTTAGAAATCACTTCTTTTTTTTTTATTTGCGTTTTCCATACTGTCCCAACTTTTTCTGATTTGGGGTTGTATTAGTTAGAAAAATATTTGATTCATACTATTTCCCCGCAAAGATGCGTCATATAGCCCAGATAGCAAAAAATATCGGCACGGCTTCTTTTTGCCGCCGGCCCTAAGCTGTCGGCTATAGGTGCGTCCCGCTGGCGGTGATGAAACGTTTGCCACCGAATACGTCACTCCCATTTCTTGCGAGATGCCGCGGCCGACTAGCCGGCGGGCCGCCGGCTTCATTTTCTCTGGCGGTTGCCTCCGCCTAATGGACCGCGGCCGGCTGGCGGCAAGCCGCTTTGATATACAAGGATTTCTACTCTCAAATTCGACCAGCCACGTTGGCTATGTTTGGCTTGTTGGGAAATAGAGTGGAACTGACAGCATTTTAACTAGTTCTCACATTTGAAGCGATTATAAAATCATAATAGCCTAGCCTATATGTGAATTATATCAAATATTAGTTTTTTTTGCTCCAAAGCCATTAGGGTTTATAACAGATTCTTGACTCTTGATTCCATGATAAGGTTAGGTTTAGGAAATTACATTTAAATTTTCACTTGATTATTTGCATGTTGAGTGTGTTTAAACAGTGTTGGTCAATTTGACCCATAATGGATGTAATACTTTTCTTTTTTTTTTTTTAGCATAATAGGAGGGTTAAGAAAGTTTGAAAGTTCATTTTAGGATATTGAACACTTTTATTTTTGTATTGCCCTTTTTCTATTTCTTTTTGGACTGACTTTAAAATAGACATGACAAAAAATTAGAACTTAGAACTTCATGACATTTTACTTTGTTTTGTTTTTGTTATTTTTCTGAAAAACAAAAATATATTATTAATTATTTAGGAAAAATTCTACATTCATAAGACAAGAATAACTCAAAAGAAGCCCTCTAATATTACCTTTTATAAAGCTGATTTTTACAATATACTTTGAAACCCTTTCAAACATGAGGTCGCAAAACAAAAAGCTTACAAAAACAGAAAACCTGAAAGCTTTTCAATTTCATGTGACTGCCTTAATATTATAAAGTATTTTCTATCTCAGAATTCTTATTTTTATTATTTATTTTATATACATTGTTACATTTGTTGTTATTCTTTGTTCTACATATTCGGAACTGTACCACAATGCTTTATTATTTTTATTTTTCTCTCATTGTACTTTTTGTATTGTACTTGTCTATAAATGTACTAATTTAAATAAAAATAAAACCAAACCAAACAGAGAAGTACCTCCACCGGCCGAGAGGGGCAGTATACCTAAAAAAGACGGAAGACAAACCGGAAAAACATATGAAACAGATTTACCAACAGCGGCCGGCAACTCCTCACACGGTTTTAGTATTTGAAGAGAGGAGATCAGAAAATATCCTTGACTACGAGCGTTTAAGTAAGTACATGTTTCCTTTTTGTGTAACACAATATTATGTTCATTTTTGATGTATATACCGGTAGGTTGTTTTAATTAGTTTGTGCCGACACGCACGCTGCTAGTCTAGAGCACAATACACAGTGCTAACACGTGCTGTTTCTCCTTCTTTACACACTGAGTTCAAGCATGTTCTACATGTTAAAATGTATCTAGCTACTGTAGGTAAATTAGCCAAAGCTTTACATCTAGAAAGACTTAAGTTTAACTTTTGGTGTTTTCTAACAAAACAGAATGATATATATAGGTTATTTAAATTATTTTGTTAGTCCGAACAAGCATGCTGCTAGGTCAGTTTTAGCAAGTGTTAGCTAACATGTGCTGTGTTGCTACTGTTCTTCTAGCATTTAAGGTCATTTATGAGTTATTTCTCTGAACTGCTGTACTTTTTATGTTTGAGGACAATGCAGTTTACTTGAATCACTACACTGAATGAATACATTTTACTGTTCCACATTTGGCTGACCAGTTTCCCCCCCCCACAGCATAGCTACTGTATATTCTGTATATAACGTTAACAATGCGGTTTTGTTCACATTTTCTTGCAGATACCTTGACCAAAGCACAATCGGTTATCTTCATCCAAGAGACCTACTGTTGGACAATCGTTTCGGCTTTCAAGGTAAATAAATTGTTAGTCACAATGTCTAGTTACTGGGCTATAAGGAGAAGAATATTGAAAGGAGTTGAGATGGACAAACAGGAAATTGCAGCTGTTGGAAACTTAAACAGTATGGAAAATTGTGCCTTTAGTTGTTGTTTTATTTATATATATATATATTTTTTTATGTAGATTTCCAGAATGAGAACCAAGCCCTGAGGGAAAGCAATGCATGAGCAGGTGAGAACATGCACTCTATCTTAAATTTTACTTCTTTGACTGTGATGTAGGTCCAAAATTACCAAATGCCTTTCATTTTGTAGCTTCGGATGGCAGCGGCTCACTTCAAGAGCAGGTGAAGCAAGTGAAACAATGTTGATGACGTTTGCTCGTACTGGGCAATCAGGTACAACTTGCAAACAACACCTGTGGTTGTTGGTTTAATTCCCACTGGGGCCACCTGTACATGTAGTAGACCTAGTTGTAAATGTCATAGTTTAGTAGTTGAGGGACCAGGACTGACTGCTTTATTCTTTTATTCGGTGAACCCCTGTAGGTGCAGATCAGACACTAATGCTGCGACGTCTTGGAGAGTTTGGCGATGTTGTGCGTAGCATGGACAACAAAATGGACACTATGCGGCAACATTTCAGTGCCAATGTGTCTTTTGGGGAGTTATCCCTGCCAGGGGGTCTGTTACTCCCCCTAGACAACCCATTTGGCGTTGCTTGACAACAGTTTGAGGCAGGATAAAGAGCTCCAGTAAGTGTGCTGATTTTGTTTATAATGCTGTAGGGTAATCTAAAAAGTAAAATTTAAGATTGTACACTGCATATTCTACAGTCTGAATCCACAGCCGGTCACATTTTTATATTTATGTATGAGAAGCTTCAGAGATATGTAATTTGTAACACTTTTTTGTATTTTCAGCTTCGGTTTTTGGCAATCAAATGTGGGAGGGACCTAAAAACAACCGTGTGGCGAATGCTTCAGAGTATCTTCTCTAATCACCTTTCCATTAATACAACCTGGACGGGTGTAGGGGATAAAGCATGTTTTAGAGACATGTTCCTGAAGACCATTGTTCAAAGTAATATATATATAAATTTGTTATATATTTAAGTAGATGTGTGTGGCCTTATGCCATTCAAATGGAATGACAGATCTGTATTTTCTACAGGAGCCATCCGGAAGAACCCGGCAACCCAGGATGCCACTGATGAGGCGGTCCAGGTTAACGTTATGCGTTACCTGAAAGGAACATCTGATCGTGAAGGCGGAAAAAGACGCCGCACAGCTGAGAGGGACCCACAGCCGACCTCTTACACCTAGGCTGACTACTGACACCTGGAACCCTTTCTTTATCCTGCAGTCAGTAACATCAAGACCCCTAAAGAAGCCAGAAGTGTCAGGCTACACTCACCCAAACCACACTGTTCACTGTGGAAATTACTTTTTTTTTTTTATTCCCTGTGACCCTGCCTTGAAGGCAGCTCCTTGGATGGATATGGGATGGCGAGGTTGTTTGTCCTTTATATAGGCGCACAAGAAATCACTGAAGATAAGCCAATTTGCGCTGCCTCATTCTGGAGGTCGGGGAAAACCAGAGAACCCATAGTCAGGCTTGTTATAATGTTCTGTTCTACTATTGTTCTATTCTTCTCCAGAGCTTTACTCTAAATTATTACCATTTATCCTATTGTTAGAAATGGCTTGTTAAATGTGATGTTATACCTCGATTTATTTGGTATCCTGCACATTCTTTGGTACCAAATATCCTCATTATTTGATATAATATTTAATGGTAATTCTTTTCATCCCAGAGCTGACCTCTTTGTTATTAACAAATATTGTAAGTGTTATAATTTGCTTGTAAGGCTGTTTTTTTTTTTAAACCAAAATTTAATTGGAAACATGCAGGTTCTTTAGTAAAAATGTTTTTTTTTGTGTTATTTATAGGCCTATTTAAGCTTATTTATTGTCTGTTATTTGTATTTCATTTATATTATCTTGTATCATTGACAGTTACTGTACTTTGAAATGTGGAATAAAAATGCCAAATGGGAATTTATCTGGTTTGTTCAATTATTATCCATCATAAACTGCATGTTACAAATATATGAATTATAAATAAATAAATATATATTATTTATTACACAATAAGCGGAGGCAGATCGCTCGAAAAAAGCGTTTGCCTCCGCCGGGCCGCCTTCTGGTATAAAGGCGGCGGAACGGCGGTTTGCCTGCGGGCCGGCGGCGGAACGAAGGCGGTAGGAAGCCGGCTGCCGCTTTTAAAAAGCGGCTGCCGCCGGCGGTGCGCCGTCAAACTTGTTTGCGATTACGCAATTCTGACGCTTCGACAGCCGCCGGATCACCGCAGGTGGTCCGCCGACTCATTGCTATCTGGGAGGCTACCGCTCTGCGCTTTGAGAGGAATGTGGGACACAATCTGGATAGACACCTTCTCGAATATCTTCGCCTTCATATGTTCCACTGATGTTGCAAAGCAACACTTGTTGTAAAAGGTCTGAAGAGCAGATTTTATCTTCCACAGGGTCAAGACATTTAGGCTATGTTTGATTTTTCACTGCCAGAGAAAACGAAACTAAAATCACCGGCGTTTGTGAAATGCGCTATTCAAATAAACCAAACTTAACGCGCTTTACCAAGTTTAATAACAAGAACAAACTGTGTTAAATAAAATTTGAAGTAAAAAGGTATTCGTCCTACAGTGTTTTTTTATACTTTCCCACAGTAAAGGATTTGAATAGTTAAAATAGACTTAATTATAAGCAAACGAAAGGAAGAAACGTTTATAATCCCCTGCGAACATGGGTGTGACGTGAGTGAAGATTTAGGAAAAGAAACGAGATGTCCATGTCCATCGGGATAAAATGGACAAGGCCTATTGTTAAAATTCACAGAAAATCGGGTGACCAGATCCAGATCACAAAACAGAATGAAAAAGTGCTATCTGACCATTATAGTATATTATCTATCTATTTACCTTATTCCGGTTCTTCAAAGCTTACGGATTCAGTGTATTTTCGTTTTGCCATCTTAATTTGGTAATTATTTAAGTGAAAAATATTTAGTGTAGGCCTATATATTTTATTAATTTTATTTATATTTTATCTGATCTATATGCAGCTGTTTGCACGGTAAAATAAAATACATTTTGGCTGCTGTCTGTAGATTCCTTCATGCACAACTCGTATTCTCTCGGATGTTTCATATGCAAATGTTTTAACAGCGTCTGTTGTTTAGGGTCCTTGTCATCACGAGACAAATCGGCATTGCAAATTGAACATGTAGCTCAACTTGAATCGCCTTCTTTTGACTTAAAGTAGCTGCCACGTTTTCTTTTCATGAGTTCCATTTTCACTTTCAACAGCGGCGTCATTACGTTCGACCAGCGGAGGCGCGTAGTGCAAGCCTAGGGTTCGGGTTTGGTGGAAATAAATTCTGAGGTTCGGCAGAAACCGAACCCTGTCAAAAAGCCCAATATTCGGCCGAATCCGAACCCGAACCCTGGATTCGGTGCATCCCTATCATATACACACTTCAGAATCTCACAGGAAGTAGTAGGTCATCCGGGACTTTCTGCCTGAATTCAGACACATGTCACGGGGTGACAAAATTCAACTTTCAAGGCGGAACTAATGTTCGCCGCGATTGCCTCCCGTCGGACCCATAACAACGGGACACCGGGCTAATTCCGGGTTAGCGGAAAATCCCCGCGAATAGGGTGATCAGGGAAATTGCCGGCAGCTGTGCACGATGAGAGACGTTGCCCTTGGGGTAGGATAAAAGGAGAGAGGTTGCACAGAAGAGGAGTTGGTCTTTGGGGGCTGTGAATCTCGAAGGAAATGTGAGCTTTGGAGAAGAGGAAGTGAGGGAGGGTTGGGGCTGTGAATCGCGGAGGAGGTGTGAGCTTGGAGAAGAGGAAGTGGGGCTGGCAAAACGGGCATGGCATTGTGAGTTTGGGAGAGGAGCACGCCGACTCGACCGGAAGGAGGAAATCGTTGGACAAATAAGATCGTTTGTGAGAGACTGTGAGTAGGGCAATCGGTCTCATCCCCTCTCTCTTGTCTATGGGACTCCCTGACGTGAATGTCAGGTCAGAAAATGGGCAACGGCCATTGATATATGTATTTCCCACTGAGTGTTGAACTGCAGTGATGAAGTGATGTGATGCACTGTGTTGTTGTGTGGAGTGTGAACTTAAACCCGCCGGATGTCTACTACTTACCTGAGTTTTTCTGTCAGTTCTGAGGAAGAGGATTACGTACCTGTGTACTCACCTGTCTGCGTTGCAGTGAACTTCTCCGTTACAAGCTCTGTGTCTGCCAGTACCTCCAGAGGAATCCATACCTGGACACTCACCTGACTGCTTTGCAGTGAAGCCCTCCAGCCGTAAGTCCCCTATCTGTCATTTCTGAGGAAGAGGATTACGTACCTGTGTATTCACCTGACTGCTTTGCAGTGAAGCCCTCCAGCCGTAAGTCCCCTGTCTGTCATTTCTGAGGAAGAGGATTACGTACCTGTGTACTCACCTGTCTGCGTTGCAGTGAACTTCTCCGTTACAAGCTCTGTGTCTACCAGTCCTTCAAGAGAAACTCATACCCGAATACTCACCTGATAGCTGGGCAGCGAAGCGGGTCCGCAGGACGGAACGACCCTGCCTAGAAGACTCACCATTTTAGATCCCCCTTTCCACTCTTATAGTTAATAAAAAGATTGTTACTTGAAGCCTTGTCTGTCGTCCTTGCCGGGCCTCTGTCCGACTCCCCAAGGGTGGTGCGGGTCTTGGGGGTGGGTGCAGCCAGGTTGGCCTACCCTGTGACACACACTTCTTCTGTCACATACAGTTTTTCACCAACTATATAGTGAGGAAGTGTGTGTTTTCAGATGCAGCTGTTGCACACACAGAAGAGGAGGTGTTTTCTGGTTTAATTTCTGTCACACTGTATCTGCAAAATCTGCAAAATCAACAAAGACAACAGTACAAGTTAATAGTATGTTGATATCATAGACAGTAAAAGAAATGGACACAGCGACCCATAGACTTCAACGGAGGAAAGTGAAGTCAGTTAGAAGTATGACTTCCTGATGGCTGATGAACTGCAGCCTCAGACTGAGCTTGATGACGTGAGCTGAGTCTGACCGCTGTAAGTCTTCTAGTAGGTGTGCAAAGTCAAATCTGAATCACTGAATCTTGCCGAGACAGTGAGAGAGTGAGCAGGAGCAACTTTTGGTAAGTATTGTGATTAATTATTTTGTCATTTTGCATAGTATTTATTTATTTAAAAATGTAATGCCAGTACGCCATTTTAAGTTAATGATTCCTGTCTATACGGGTCTATACGGTTATTTCTCTACTGCGCGACAGAGTCACGTGGTTATGACGCAATCGTTAGCCTATTTTTTACAAAAACGGCTTCAACGGGGCGATAGTGTCAGATACAAGGTAATGGAGCCTTTTATACATCCTCGTGTTTCTTTAGAAATAAACAATGGACAAATGAGTCTTTAAACGCCTCAGATGTAAAGATATTCACTGTCAAAGTGAGGCCAAAATGAAAGGGAGTCAATGGAATGCTAACAGCAGGTGATGGCTTGGTTAGCAATGGCCGCCCCTATGGAAGGTACGCTTTCCATTTGTGGGATTGCCCGCTTGGTTGATATTAGTGATGTGTCATTCATGAACGATTCGTTCATTTTGAACTCGGGACTACTTGGACTCGGGACTCGGGACTACCGAGTTGTCTCAGAGAGTGATTTGTTCATTTTGTGTTGACCGCGCATGCGCATTACGCTGAATCTGTACTGGAAAGAACAAAAATGATTAGTTCATCTTTCGAGTCTCGAGTCTTGAGTTCGGGTTTGAGTCTTTCGTTCTTCCTGTCAGTCCCATAGAGTCTATGCTGTCAGTAGCGGAAACAGAAAAGATTTGTTCTTTCGAGTTTGGGTTTTGAGTCTTTCGTTCTTCCTGTCAGTCCCATAGAGTCTATGCTGTCAGTAACGGAAACAGAAAAGATTAGTTCTTTCGAGTCTCGGGTTTGACGTTTGAGTCATTAGTTCGTTTTGCCACGTGACTTGTCACTGTATTGAACACTGGTTCACAACCTTTTTACTAACAAGCACGTAGTAATTTTTTTTTTTTTTTTTTGGAATATTTTATTTTCAGTTTTTCAGTTTACAAAAACAAAACAAAAAACAGAAGAACAAGTAGAAAATAAATAATAAAAATAAATAAATAAATCCCCCCTCCCCAAAAGGGTGCTCCAATATTCTATATAAAATATGTAATATAGCAATGCCTTCGAGGTCAGTCACATTCTAACCTCACATTATCCACATAATCCAGGTAGGGTTGCCATATTTTAATGAAGGTCTTGTATCCTTTTCTAATTCTATATGTTATTTTTTCTAGAGGCACACATCTATTCATTTCTAAATACCACTTAGTTATAGAGGGAGGGGAATCAGATTTCCATGTGACAGCAATGCATTTTCTAGCCACTGCCAGAGCTATCTCCAGAAAATGTTTCTGATACTTGTTTAACATCTTATCAATTTTCATGAAGTTCCCCAGCAAACAAAATTCTGGGTCAACCGGTAATGAAATTTGTGTAATCTTAGTCAAGACACTACAAAAGTCAATCCAGAAATCTCTTACTTTTACACACAACCAAGTACAGTGTAGGAAGGAGCCCACCTCTATTGAACAGCGGAAGCATGCATCAGATAGCTCAGATTTGAACTTATGAATCTTCTCCGGAGTTAAATACAATTGATGAAGGAAATTATAATGGATAAGTCTATACCGTGCATTAATAGTGGCAGATAAACTGTCTTTACACAACTCTGACCAAAGCTGGTCTTCAATTGTGGTATTTAAGTCTGATTCCCATTTTCCTTTAGACCTATACAAATCAGGTTTAGGACATTCAGATATCAACAAAGAGTACACTCCAGAAATAAGTTTAGATGGTCCACTTTCTTGCATCAATTTCTCCATTTCCGTGAGCTTGGGCAAAGTCATGCTGTTGTTCAAAGTGCTCCTCAAAAAGGATCGCAGTTGAAGATAGCAAAAGAAAGTATTGCTGGGCAGGTTATATTTCCTCCTTAATTGTTCAAAGGACATGAAATGCCCATCTTCATAACAGTCCTCCAATGTATGAATTCCACTGTGATGCCATGCCTCCAGGATCTTGTTATTTACAGTCATCGGGATAAGCTCGTTTTGATTTAAAGGTGACTTTGGAGACAGTCTTATCTCCTTGCCGATGGTCTTATGTACATCATACCAAAGTTTAATAAGGTGTAACAGAATTGGGTTATCAGTTTTTCTTGATAAAATTCGGTAGTTATATTTGTACACAAATTCGCTAAAGGAGTTATCTTTCAGGGAGTGGAATGCGATATAAACCCAGGATGGAATTGTGTCTTTCTCAGATATAGACCAAAGAAATCTCATTTGGGCAGCAAAATAATATTTTCTAAAATTGGGTAATTGTAGTCCCCCAGACTGATAGTTCCATGTTAATTTCTCCAAAGATATCCTTGGTACCTTGTTGTTCCAAATGAACTGTCTAATATTTTTATTAAGAGTTTTGAAAAAGTTTTGGGGTAATGGAATAGGTAATGATTGAAAAAGATAATGCAATCTTGGTAGGATGTTCATTTTAATGCAATTAATTCTCCCGATCAAAGTGATGGGGAGACCAATCCATCTACGCAGATCCTCCTCAATTTTTTTGAGTATTGGACAATAATTCAATCTATAAAGATATTTTAAGTTATTATCCAAAACTATACCAAGATATTTTATTCCAGTTGGGGCCCATTTGAATGCGGATGTACCTTGATACGCATGATAATTAAATGTTGTTAAGGGGATTATTTCACTTTTGTCATAGTGAAATGTCATTACTTTGTATCCTGAAACAGTACTATAGGTATCTAATAAATCCTGTAGTCGAGTGAGAGAATGAGAAGGGTCTGTTAAATTTAAAAGAACATCGTCAGCAAATAAGTTAATTTTATGGGTTATCTGTCCAACCTTAAAGCCCTTTATATCAGGGTCCCTTCTAATTGCTTCCGCCAAAGGTTCAATGGCTAAGGTAAACAGACTCGGGGACAGCGGGCATCCCTGTCTACTGGACCTATGTAACGAAAATGGGGATGAAATTTGTCCATTAGTAGTAATCTTTGCCTTGGGGTTATAATATAAGGTTCTCACCCAGTTGATAAATATATGTCCAAAACCAAATTGAGTTAATACCTTAAATAAGTAGGGCCATTCCAACCTATCAAAGGCTTTTTCCGCGTCTAGCGCCACCGCTATTGTGTGGTCTGGCCTTGATTTTGCTAAATGAATTATATTGAAAAATCGACTTAAATTATTGGCAGATAGTCGTTTTTGGATGAAGCCGCTCTGGTCTGGATTAATTATTTTAGGTAATACCAGGCTAAGCCTATTTGCTAACACTTTAGAGATCAATTTATAATCTGAGTTCAATAATGAAATAGGCCTATAAGAGGCACATTTTAGTGGATCTTTATCTTTTTTTAATATAACTGTAATTATAGCGGTCGTGAAGGATTCGGGAAGCCTATGTGTCTTAGATGAAAGGTTTATTACATCCATAATCAGTGGGGTGAGTAAATCTTTAAATTCCTTATAGAATTCAGGTGGGAAACCATCTTCTCCTGGGGATTTATTAGATTGAAGTGAATTGAGGGCTTTTATTATTTCTACCTGCGTGAAGGGGAGGTCCAAATTTATTTTATCTTCTTCACTCATTTTTTGTAGTTCAATTCTAGATAGAAAAGTGTCTATATGGGTCAAATCTTTAGGTTACTCTGACTTGTACAAATTTGAATAAAAGTGTTTAAATGTATCGTTAATTTCTGTTGGACTATACGAGATCGATCCTGTTTCAGTTTGAATAGCATTAATATTTCTAGCGTTTTCCTCTGCTTTCAGTTGCCAGGATAATACTTTTTAGGCTTTCTCTCCCAATTCATAATACCTCTGCCTAGTTCTTAAAATGGCTCTTTCAATTTTGTAAGTGTCTAATGTGTTGTATTGGAGTTTTTTCTGAACTAAGGATTGATATGTGTCAGAAGAACCATTTCTTTGATAATCTTTTTCTAGGAGTAAGATTTCTTTTTCTAATTTGTCAAAATCTTCTGTGTGTTGCTTTTTCAGACCTTTTGTAAAGGAGATTATTTGCCCTCTCAGATAGGCTTTCAACGTATCCCATAAAATAAAGCTATCAGGGGAGGAAGCACAGTTTATTTCACAAAACAATTTAATCTGGTCTCTTATGAATGTGAAAAATCAGTTCTTTGAAGGAGAGTGGGATTAAGGCGCCACCTATATGGTGTTTTGGGTTTATCTGTAAACAAAATGGACAAAGTCAGTGGTGAATGATCCGATAATGTTCTTGATAAATATTCAGAGTCTAATACTCTATGGAATAATTGGGTGGATATTAAGAATAAATCGATTCTAGTATGAGATTTATGAGGGCAAGAATAAAAGGAATAATTCCGGGTTTGAGGGTGCATCCGCCTCCAAATGTCTATTAAATTTATATCTTTCATAAATGTTTGAGTGGTCTTGGCTGCTTTTGAGTTTGAGATGGCCTTTGTTGATTTGTCCATTATAGGATCTAAGCAAAAGTTGAAGTCCCCTCCTATAAGTATGTTTTGTTGTCCCCCCGCAGCCTTTAGAAACATATTTTGCATGAATAATTCATCATCATAATTAGGTGCATATAAATTTAGGAGTGACCATTGTTCTGAGAATATTCTACAATTAACAAAAACATAGCGTCCTGTGGAGTCAATATCAGTATCAAGTATTTCCAAAGGTGTATTTTTATTTATTAAAATGGCTACTCCTCTGGCTCTTGAATTGAATGAAGATGACACTACCTGCCCCACCCATTCTCTCTTTAATTTTTTATGTTCCTGCGCAGTGAGGTGAGTTTCTTGTAGGAAAACTAAATCTACTTTAAACTTTTTAAGATATGTCAAAACCCTTTTTCTTTTAATCGGCCCATTCAATCCTTTCACATTAAAACTGACAAATTTCAATACTCTATCCATTATGTTCTTTTCTATTTATGAGCTTTATTCGACCTCTCACAATATTACCATAAGCAGAGAAAATGTAAGCTTGTAAGCAACAAATAAATGAAGCACCCAAACAAAAAAGAAAACTACCCCAAAAACAAACTAGAACCCCCTAGTGCCATCTTCAAAAAATGTGGCACACCTCCCTTCATCTATAAAGGTCTTGTATCCGTGAACAACTAATCTATCTTATATCTAAAGTCTTCTGCCCCCAAGGGGCTCTCCGCTATATAATATAGAATATTATATAAAACACTCTAACGTAGAACTGACTATAATAAGGTAACCCTTCAAGAAGGTTAACATAGAACAATGTCATAAAATTGTGGTGTCTTACAGTTTGCACAATGGCTAAGGTTAAGAAGGTGCATCAGGTCACTTATTTGCTCTTCTCTTCAGTTTTCAAGTGTTCTCTCTCACAAACGCTGCCGCTTCTGTTGGCGTTTTAAATGTTTTCTTTTTCCCATCTGAGAGCGTTACCCTCAGGGTAGCAGGATAAAGCAACGCAAACTGAATACCTTTGGACTTCAGCTCTTTCTTTACCCGATCATATTCCTTTCGGCGCTTCACCAAGTTGGCACTTAGATCGGGAAAAAACATCACCGGCGAGTTCTCATTCAATATGGGGCCGTTGCTTTCCCTAGATAATTTTGCTGCCGTATGGAGTATCTTCTCTCGATCTTGGTATTTCAGTAGGCGTATCAACACAGCCCTGGGTCTTCCCTCCGCAGGTGGTCTTGGCGCGAGCGTTCGATGTGCTCGCTCTATTATTAGCGGCTCGGGAAAGTGTTCTTGACCCAATATCGTCGGAAGCCAATTGGCGAAAAAAGTGACCGGGTCACTCCCCTTACAGCCTTCACGCACGTTAAGAACGCGGATATTATTACGTCTGCTGTAGTTCTCAAGTGACTCAACTTTCTCCATCAAATATTCATTGTCCTTAGTCAACTTGATCACTCGCGAATCCAGTTCGGCGACCTGATCCTCCGCTGCCCCGATGCGATCTTCCGCTTCAGTGACGCGTGATGTCAGATTATCAAGCATAGACTTTAATCCCAATATGGATTCGTTAATCTCTGCCGTTTTGGTATCCAGCTTGTTGGAAAGGGCCAGGTTCCCACTTCGTATATCTTGAAGTATAAGAGAGTCCCCAGTAGGCTGTGCTTGTCCGTGCGCCATCTTGCCGATGCTAGCTTCTTGTTGTTGGTCTTCCTTCTCGCGCGAAGAAGTATGTGCACTCGTCGAGTTAGTTTGCTTATTTCTAGATCTCAGAGCCATTACGCGGTAGATCAATCAGAGTAAAAGAATAGTCTTTCTTTTTTTTTTGAAGGGTTAAGAGTGTTTTAAGAATAAAGACTCGGAGAGCATCCAGGAACGCGTCCTTCTAGCTCGGCTGCATCACGTGACCACCTTATTTATTTTTTAAATTTTTTTTTTATTTATTTTTTTTTATATATAATTCTCAGTTAATATCAGACATATACAAATATGGGAAATATATTGACTATTCAAGTCTAACATCACAAATTCAAGTCAATTAGACTATTACTCGTTTTGAATCAACTGTATTTTATTTTTCTCTATTGAGTTATATTATTATTTTTGTCCTTGTGTTATTAATGAATAAAAATCAGTTTAAAAATGTTACCTAAACCTTTGTAACATAGCTTATAGGCCTATAGCACCTATACAAAAACATATTACACACACACATATCTATCTATCTATCTATCTATCTATCTATCTATCTATCTATCTATCTATCTATCTATCTATCTATCTATCTATCTATCTATCTATATATATATATGTGGCAGGATGGACTGTGGTTGGACTCAGTCCCTCCTCCCCATTTAGTTATATTGGCTTTATCCTTTCTAGCCGGTTTACTATTGGCTCGTGGTGGCCAATCAGGTCAGGAGGAGCATGTTATAGCTCGAACGTAACCCCGGGTAGTGGTGACGCTGAAGGCTCGTGTTGTTTGGGTCCACCCAGTTTTTGGTGGTGTCGCAGGTATGTAGAGGTCATTTGTAAATGTTGAACTGTTGCTGGTTTGCTTGGGGGTTTATGTAGGATTTCGATTTTCCATAGAATTCCTTGCTTTGTTGCGGCTACTCCGTTTTCCACCGGATTGAACGGAATAACGTGTTATTGTTGACTCGCGCACTGCGCATTGCCTGCGAGATTCATGTGTCAGCGTGCTGTTGCTCAGGTAAGTAGTTTTACGTTCGGGCTATGTGGTTGCTTTATTTGGGTGGTAGTTTAATAGAACTATTATGTGTTTTTAGGGATAGCTACCATCGCAAGGAAGCGTTTGCGGCCTGCCTTGGGGCAACTGCTGCTTTGTTTGTGTTGTGAATACACGTCTCTTCTAAGTGCGGAACTTTTCGCAGAGTCCGAGTTAATGGACTGAGGTCATCTTTCATATAAACCGCCTCATTGGCCACTTGGGTGACCGACTGAGCATCTGCCCTCATGCAGTTACCCACGGATGAATGTGTTTGTTACGTGATTTAATTGTGATCGTTTGAGTGATTTGTGCGTCTTTGTTTCTTAACGATTATTTCGTTTGCCTCATTTGTTTAGTTCATTTATCAGTCTTGCTGTTTTTGCAAAGTTATTTCATTTACTTTGATTCATTTATCAGTATTTTGTTTTTGTGAAGTTATTTCATTCGCCCTCTTTGTTTATTCATTTATCAGTATTTTGTTTTTGTGAAGTTATTTCATTCGCCCTCTTTGTTTCTTTCATTTCTTAGCATTATTGTTATGCAATATTATTTTTTTTCCTTAGTTAATCTCACTGATCAGCATTTCTGTTGTTTTGTAACATGATTTAATTTTCTTTGTTGTTTATTTACTTTATCAGTACTGCTGTTGGTAAAGTTATTTTGTTTTTTTGGTTTCACTTTATTTTGATGGTCCCTTTAACATATTCTGTTGACTATAAGTAGTTGCATCAACATGTCTACTAACTCTCATTAGCGGTTTAGTAGAGCATTAGTAGACTGGTAGGGTTAGGGTTAGAATAAGTTGACATGTAGTTGCAAAGTTACTTATAGTCAGTAGAATGTCTGTTGGAGGACCATCACAATAAAGAGTTAGCAGATATTAAGTAGACAGTCTACTAATACTCTAATGAGAGCTAGTTGACATGTAGTTGCAAAGTTACTTGTAGTCAACAGAATGTTCAAAAGGGACCATCAAAATAAAGTGTTACCGTTTTTTTGTCATTGTGGTGTTAGTCTGATTTCTGGTTTTAAATTATGACCTGTAGTTAATTTTGTTTATTCTGTCCTTATTATATGTTTGAGGAGCTGAGTGCTGACGGTGGGGACGGCGCGCTCGAGGTGGTGGGCTCTCTTTGCTGTGTAGTGTGGGTGCCCTCACAGTGTGATTATTGCCGTGCTGGTGGTGTGGTTGTGCACATGCATTGGGGTGGATTATCTGGATACTTATGCCCGACGGCCCGAGTCGCTGGACGCCCACCAGTAAGCCTCAAGCTCGGTCTTGTGAGTGTGCGTGTGTAAGACTCCTTGTCAGTACACTGACTCAACCATCTCAGGTGCTATTTAATAATGTGTTTTATTGATAAAGATGAATTGTTCAATCCATTGGATTGTGAATTTAGATATACTGTGATTTACCATTAACTCTCCTCCAGAGTATAGTGTTTTAGGAATGTGCTGATGTCAGCTTTCAGAGTGTTTACTACTTTTTGCTGTGAATTTGCTGTGCATTTGATTAATAAAATTTGTATTTTTTTTGTATGGAACTACTTCTCTGTTTGTTCAGTGCCCGAACCTGACGGCCTAAGTTTAAAGAAACCATGGTGGTCACTTATAGTTCCCCGGATTAGATCTCGGGGTGGCGTAGTCGAATTACATTACTGCCGCTGCTACATACATATATATATATATATATGCATGTGTGTGTTTGTGCTATATGATTCAAAATTAGTAATAGTCTAATTGACTTGAATTTGTGATGTTAGACTTGAATAGTCAATATATTTCCCATATTTTTTTATGTCTGATATTAACTGAGAATTATATATATAAAAAATAAAAATAAAATAAAAAAATAACTACATGCTTGTTAGTAAAAAGGTTGTGAACTAGTGTTCAATACAGTGACAAGTCACGTGGCAAAACAAACGAATGACTCAAACGTCAAACCCGAGACTCGTAAGAACTAATCTTTTCTGTTTCCGCTACTGACAGCATAGACTCTATGGGACTGACAGGAAGAACGAAAGACTCAAACCCGAACTCGAGACTCGAGACTCGAAAGATGAACTAATCATTCTGTTCCCGGACCTGTGTCACATGGCCCGGCCCCAGATCAGAGTCAGACACAGACGAGTCGACACGTCTCGAGGAGTTCGAAGACACGAGAGGCGGAGAACAAACGTGATAAATATGAAGTTGCAAAAGCAAGAATGTCTCGGATCAGGAGGTGAGGTGAACTAACAGAGTTAGACTGCAATAGCCTGACCCAACAACTAATCAATTAATTAAACGTTTCAGTTTCTTATCATTTGGCTTTGGTTGCAGGACCCTATAGTTTATTTTTATTTAGTTTTACAAATGTAATCAACATTTTCATAAGTACTAGATGGGTTGGGCTAATTAACATGTCATTTTAATTATATTTTTCTGAAATGAACGAAATGACTCGAAAAAAGATTCGTTCATTTTGCTGAACGAGATTCAAAGATCCGAGTAAGTAAAATGATCCGAACTTCCCACTACTAGTTGATGGCTGCGTTCGAAACCGCATACTCATTGAGTAGGTACTCATTTTCAATAAGTACTTACTTAACGAGCTCTAAAAGAGTAGGTACTATATTGCCTGATCTCGTTAAGTATGAATGCGAGCCTCACTTTATGCGCCATGTTGACGTTATCATGTGACCTACAACGTTATCTCAAGCGCAACGACTTGAAAGACGAGTGACAGGTTTAATTAATCGATCTATAAATATCTTAATATTGATTAAACTTGCTAATTTTGTGGTCTTGTTGAAGAAACAGCTGCCCATTTATTTTGTGATATCCCATCTGACCCAGTTTTATCCTTACCAAAACCGTGATCTCTTGAATATGTTCATTTCTTTATTTTATATGCAAAAAATTTAATCCACAAGCAAAATTGGCCTAAATCTCGTTTATATTTTCCTTTTTTTTATTGCATTATGATGAATTATTCAAAGATATCTAACCTTATTATTGTTTTTTTTTTCTTTGTATATAATGTATGCAAACCCATGACATTTGTTTTGTTTTATCATTATGATTGTTAAAGATACAACCATGTAATTATAAAATAAAAGATATGAGTGACAGGTGCAGTAACAGCTCAAAGCATCAGTAACTCCACAGCCTGACCTGTGCGGTTTCCCTCAGTGTTTGCACAGAGACTCTTTCAGCTGCTCGAAGATCTCACCTTGGGAGAACACTGTTGATTTTATACTCTTAAAATGTAAGTTCACTATTCAAAATTAAGATTACCCCAGAATGAATTGCATTGCTAGCCCACTAAAACACTTACAATAATAATGACAAATGCTGACCAATACTTAATTACTTTTTCTTAATTTTTTTTACTGAAAATTATATTGTTTTAGTAAAACAAGCAAAATGCAACTTGTCATATGACATAGCGATGCATGAATATACACTAGACAAATGAATACCAATTTTCAGTCAAGCAATGAATAAATGCATGAGTTAATAAATTATTTTATTTACGGACAACAATAGGAAACATGAATTAATGAGCAAAAGAATGAATAAAAGTAAACATCACAAATGAATAAGTCACCAACACATGAAACAAAGCTTTATTCAAACGTATTGTTCTAACAAACTATCACATTTACAGGCGGTGAAGCCCACATCTGCTGCCATCTCAACACAGCTGTGCCAGTTCTGTGGCTTTATATTGATGAAGCAGATGAGATGACCACCGTGAACACCTTCTCCTGTCCCAGCCGTCCCTCATGTCCTCCTGAACCCCACAACCCTGAAGCAAGAGTGGAGAACATGTGTGGGACAATCTCTGACTGCTGATGTCTGCTCCAAACATCCGTGTGTCTGCTCTCCATCAGCATGACTACTTAAAACGCTTTACAATTCATGCTGTCAGCATCCCATTTCTTGCCATATTTAATGTAATATTTTTACAATTACATGCTATTTGTATTGTAGCTTTATGACTTTTGTGGTGTAGTGGGCTAAACACTGAACTGATAAGCAGAAGGTTTCCTTGAGCAAGGCTCATCCACAGGAGCTCTGCAGCAAATGCACAGACATCAAGAATCAGAAAAGTGCTGAAATAACTCTGTTTGAAATTAAAATAAAATACAACTTAAGATTTAAATTGATGTTTTATTCATTTCTGTAGTATACTCAAAGCCTTTGATGACAGCCTTTCATCACCCTCTCTCCAGCTCCACCAGATAAACACACGAGCTCTTCTGCCCCTGTAACATCAGACAACATTCATCTTACCTGGATCTGAAACAACACCTTGATAAAAGCATAAAAGTTTAAAAGGTAGTTGCTGATGTGTTAATGTTCCTCAATTCATCAACAGTACTAATGGACAAATAAAAAAGATAACTTATGTTTAGTTACTTTATGTAGATTTATTAACATTACTGACGTTCATGTAAAGTAAGCAGTGATGACAACAGGGAACTCTACATTATAGCACACACACATCACTCTGATCAGATGTCTTTTTCATGCTGTGATGTCATCTGCAATACTTATCGAAAATGTCCCGTCAAATGTTAAACGCACATTTAGGAAACGTCTATATTGCATATGGTTAAGAGTGCATTCACACCTTTTCTTTAAACAAACGTTTATCGGGTTCTTGTACACAGCTAAAGTAATGCTTTCAAGAAAACGATGATTAACAAATCTTCAGAAGTATGTGTGCTTAATGAAGCACGACTGGTGCGTTAACTATATGAAAATGAAATGTTTTACAGCTATTTAATACCTTTAATATATCAATATTTAATATATATTAATGTCTTAAAACCAACAGTTTCCTCGTCAGTTGTTAAATATGTGAAATTTAAATACAATTAACAGCGGTTCAGTTTGTTGTACTTACACTTGAAAACAGCTGCGTCTCCGTCCTCCGACATGTTCGAAAATGATGATTCCCCATGGCCTCATGGGATATTAAAGTGTCCATCGGTTGCACACTTCAGAATCTGGGCGGACGCAGTAGGCCATCCGGGGATTTCTCGCCTATACTGTTTTATAAATACTGAGGTTTCGGACATACTACTCCATTCACGTACTGTTTTCTCCTACTATATATTAGGTATGTAGGCATATTCGGACGCAATTTAAGTACACGCGCGTCCGAATCTCGCGAGAATTAGTTCATCCGCCCGGAAATTCTCGCCTACTCTTTTATGAATACTGAGGATTCGGACACACTATTCGCTCGCCTACTGCTTTTTACATACTATATAGTAGGGAAGTATGCGGTTTCGAACGCAGCCGATATGGCTGGCAATTTGACTTCTTCTTTATCAATAGTGAAACTCCCTGTGACTCACCACTGCCCCCTAACATCACCCGCCAGTATATGCAGATATAAGTGATGTTGAAATAGACATCAGTATACTTAATAAATGATAACTAATAATGACAATAGTAATAACAATACATACATAAAACGATTTGAATTTATATAACCATTTAAATATATATGACTTTATATAACCATTTGAATCTATATGACTACACAGCCACGGTCTTAAAGGAAAGGTGTGTAGATCTCAGTGATGTAAAGACATGTGACCCTCTAGTGGTGAAGTGTGGAAGTGCAATTAAAGGGATTGACTTTCCTACAGTAAATAATAGAGATAATATTGGAGTGGAAAGTTTTGCAGGGACAAGCACCACTCACATTTTCTCCACATTATAGTAAGAGATATAAGATTGTGTTACATGTTTACTTACATCATAATAAATAAATAAAGTGTGTGAAAGGTTTGATACAGCATTGTGTTGTGTGTGATGGTCCATCAGCAGCTGCAGTATCTCTCAGCTGTATCAGTGCAGTCACTGTGACGTCTGACTGACACAGGTTTTTGTACGACTCTTTATCACTGTGTGAACACTGGACCACTGTGATAACTCTGACAGTAATAATCTCCTGTATCTTCAGTCTGGACTCCACTGATGCTCAGAGTGAAATCACTGCCAGATCCACTGCCACTGAATCTAGATGGAGTTCCAGTATAAAGGGTTGTTGCGTAATATATGAGGAGTTTAGGAGCTTCTCCAGGTTTCTGTGAGTACCAGTGTAAGTAACTATCACCAAGCACACTACTGCTGGTTTTACAGTTTATTCTGACGTCTTCTCCTGGTTGAGCTGTTATTGATGGACTCTGAGTTAATGTGTACTGTCCTCTACACTCTGAAAGAAAACAGAAATTAAAATTACATATATTTAAAATTTTAAAGGAATTATTAATCATTATGAATATTTGAGTACAAACCTTGAGCAAACAGAGTGAGAGTCCAGATGAAGATGTTGATGGTGTTCATTGTTGTTCTTGTGTCTTGTGTGATGATGAAGATTGTGTTCTGTTCTGCTCTCAGTCATGAAGTGTTAAACTCACAGCACTATAAACACTCTCAGACTGAAGCATGTGCTGACAATGCAAAGAAGTGGGCAGGATTTACAACAGCTTGTGCTCAGAACAAACTCACACACACTAGAGTTACACAATGATCATTACATTCTGACTCATGTTATTTGAGTTAGTTCAGTAGTTTTATTTGTATTGTGACTCCTGAGACACTGAGGATGTGCAGATGAACGTCCATCTCTGTGTCCATATTCAGTCATGTGACCAATTTGACTCTGGCTTTAATGACACAACTATGATTGATTTATTCATCACCAGCACTGAGATAAATATGAGGAAGCATGTGACCAAGTCTCTGCTACATAATGTGAAATCTACATACTATTATCAGAGTAATATCTATTTACTTTAATGGACTTAACTAGTTAACTGAGGTCAACCAATCACCTGACTTCTCATATATCGAGTCGCCCCTTACAGTACTGTTTGTCTCATTCTCTCGAACCCTCTCTCTCTCTTTCTCATCCGTTCAACCATCCTCACCATCCCCTCTTCTCTTCCCTTCCAGGTTCGGGGGTCCAAATCACTCGGTCTACTTTTACCTGAGATGATGCCCCCACTCTGAGTCTCTGGGCCGCCAACACCAGACGCCCAGATCAACCTGACCCCTATCCCTTTCCCCCATTCACTTCA
Source organism: Gobio occitaniae (assembly GCA_033150135.1). Lineage (NCBI taxonomy): Eukaryota > Metazoa > Chordata > Actinopteri > Cypriniformes > Gobionidae > Gobio > Gobio occitaniae. The sequence goes on from JARQWZ010000033.1 coordinate 976,112, forward strand.
TCCTCTCCTTATTTATCCCTAACATTCTATTAAATAATTAAATAAAAAGATTTTTATCAGATGTGCTTCAGTCATTTCCACAATCGCTTTGGGAGCGTGCAGGTTTTCCTGAACTTTGGTGTGTATTACGAGGCACAAGAGAACATCAAGAAACAAAAGGAAGAAGAGAAGAAAAAAAAGAAGAGGATATGAAACAGATAAACAGTACTAGGGCTGTCAACGAATATTCTAAATTCGAATATATATTCGAATAGTTTAAAAAAATGAATTTACAAGGTGAAAATTAATATTTGAATAAAAAAAAATATATAAAAAACGCCCGCGGTAGTAGAGGCGTGGCTGTCTTCACACCGCACGCGCAAGCAGTGTGTTGACAGGGCAGGAGCGGTGTGTGTGGAGAGCTGGAGGCGCGCATTCACACTGGCAGTGTTTGTCTCGCGCAGCTGAACCGCGGCTCGTGTATTGCAAATACAGACGAATATTGTCCATTATGTCACATAATGCCGTATGCCTTGTAGACAAACAAGAGAATTTTAAAATCTATCCTGAATCTCACAGGAAGCCAATGTAAGGATCGCAGTGCAGGAGTAATATGATCTCTCTTCCTAGCTCCTGTCAGAAACCTTGCTGCTGCATTTGGCACTAACTGCATGCGAGCTAAGGCAGACTGGGGGAGTCCAATATATAACGCATTACAATAATCTAACCTTGATGAGATGAAGGAGTGAATCACAATTTCCAAATCCTTCCTGGATAGAAAATGCTTTAGGGATGAGTCCATAATTACCCCTAAACTCCTAACATGATCATTAAGCTTTGAGGAGAGGGAACTTAGCTGACCAGCAAAGGCATGTGATGTTGCAGAACCTAAAATTAAAACCTCAGTTTTGCTCTCATTTAATTGGAGAAAGTTATTAGAGAGCCAAAGCTTTATGTCATTATAACATTCCTGTACTTTGAGCAGAGAGCATGTTTTATCTAAGCTCACAGGAAAGTAAAACTGAAGATCATCAGCATAGCAGTGGTATGCAATACTATAATTCCGAAGAATAGAGCTTAGAGGAAGCATGTACAAAGAGAACAGCAACGGTCCCAAGATCGACCCCTGTGGAACACCGCAAACTAAAGGTGCTAAAGAGGAAGGAAAGTGCCCAGATTCACGGCAACTGTCCTGTCCTTTAAATGCGATGTAAACCACTGGAGGGCTGTACCCTGGACACCAACCCAACATTCCAGATGGTTGTGAAGAATCTCATGGTCAATCGTATCAAAGGCAGCGCTCAGATCCAATAAAACTAGAACAACATGTGATCCTGAGTCCAACGTTAGTAATATATCATTAGTGACCTTAAGCAAAGCTGATTCTGTGCTGTGACAGGTCCTGAAACCTGACTGGAATGTGTCTAAAATATCAAAAGTATTCAAATACGAATAGAACTGTACGTAGACCACTTTCTCTAAAATCTTGGAAATAAAAGGCAATTTAGAGATCGGTCTGTAATTACTGTATACTGTTTGATCTAAATTAGATTTTTTTTAACAGGGGATGAAGAATTGCATGTTTGAAACTGTTTGTTACTACTCCACTCATCAGAGAGCTGTTGATTATAGCTGTTCGGCTAGAACTAACGGAAGGAAAAACATCTTTAAAAAGATGAGTAGGGAGAATATCCAGTGTACAGCTACCTCCTTTCATTTTCGAGACAATGTCAGCCAGCTGTGCTGATGAGACAGGATCAAAGTTAGAAAACCGGCTAGACCTTACCGGATTAGTCAATAAAAGGGAATGTGAAGGTATAATTGAACTTCTGATCTTTGCGATTTTTTGAGTGAAAAACATTAAGAATTCTCCACAATTCTCTTGTGTAGCATCTCTCATAACATTCCTTGAAGGGTTTAAAACAGATTCATTTGTATCAAAAATTACTTTTGGCCTATTAATGTTACCTGAGATTACTTTGAAAAAAATTCAATTTTTGTCTCCTTTACTGCTTTCTGATAGTTAGCCAGGCACTCCTTTAGCAACTCAAGCGAAAATCTGAAGCTTATCCCTCTTCCATTTTCGTTCTGCTTTCCTGCACTCTTGTCTAAGAGAGCGGGTAGCATTGCTTAACCAAGGTTGAGAGGTTCCCTTACATTTCTTTAATTTAAGAGGAGCAACATTATCTAGGGCAAGTGTACACAACTTATTAAAAGCTTCAACCAGCATTTCTGTGTTGTGCCCATCTGAGGCATTGTCTATAAAATGTGATGAATACAATTCAGTAAAAAGGTTTGCAGTTGTGGAATTGATGGATCTTGCATAATGGGAAGACTGGGAAGAGGTTGTAGGAACATAAGAACAAACAGCCTCAAAAACCACTGAATAATGGTCGGAGATGCCAACATCTGAGACCACCAAATTAGATACAGAAATGCCATATGATAAAACAAGATCTAATGTATGACCTTTCTTGTGGGTAGAGCCAATAACATGTTGTGTGAAATTAAAAGTCTCAATAAGAGAAAAAAATTAATTCACCAATAGCCTGGATGGGCAGCATAAATGAACATTAAAATCCCCAAGGACCAGAAATTTATCACAGCGAGACACCAATCCAGAGAGAAAATCTGAAAAATGCTGGATGAAATCCTTAGTCAGTTTGGGCGGTCTATATACCAAGGCACAGAAAAAAGAATCCAGAGTATCAATCTTTAGTAACTGTACCTCAAAACTTGAGTATACTTCTGAGGATAACAATCTGCATTTAAAAGAGTCTCTAAAAACAGTGGCAACACCACCACCTCGTCCTGTGGCCCGGGGAGAGTTCAGAAAGTCACAGTCTGTTGGTGTCAGACTCAGAGCCATTTGATCACCGGGATTCAACCAAGTAATAAACAAAAAATCCGGCTGGCAAACGGAGCGCAGATTCTAAACGTAGTAAACCAGATGATGAATAATGTAGACCCATATTGAAGATAAAATAATAGTCTGAGCATGCAGGTTGACAGATAGGATCCGCTTGAAGCTGACGATCAGCAGGGAGAGACAACCAAACAAAGACCAGCAGCAGGGGTAACATTATCAGCTCCAGCATACAGTCTAGAGTCAGTAGTAGACGTTCAATCCTACCACAGATGAACAGAAGACAGAAATCAAGCGGCATCCACCTGTTGCGCGTCCTTCATCGCTCTACCGAGCCAAGAGAAAAACGGATTGCGTCGGGTAGTCTCCACACCGTGAGGACAGTCCTTCAAATCATTTTGAGCCCTTTAATCATTAAAAAAGGCCACTGGTAACACTTTAAAATTTCTAAAACACCGGAGAGTAGCGGCAGATACACACGCCAGCGTTCACTCAGACCGGAAGCTTGTGGTATATTAAAAGTTACATTTGAGTAATGTTTAAGGTTATTTATTCATGCTTAAGTGTTAAAATTAAGCATGAATAAATAAGTGTTAAAATATGACTAATGCACACTAAAATACAACGCAAGAAAATATGAGTAGAGTATTAACGGAATTCAAATGTCTCTTCAACTTGGTCTGTGACCAATCAGATTGCGTTGTTCACTGCCTGCAGCCAATCAGAGGCAGAGCTGCTGTTTGTACGTGTCTGGGAGGTTTGCAGCCTGACCTTGATGGCGACGAGAAATGAGAAACTGGCTCGGAATAAAATGGCCTAATGTTACGCGATGCCGAAAAGAACTAGAGAAAAAGTCCTGCTGTTTGGTGGTAATTAATAAGTAAAACTAATGTAAACGTAAATAAAAGTTGTATGAACGCTGTTTGACCTTATGTCTTGTATATTCTGTTTATTCTGTTGAGTTTTTACTGTCAACTGCCTCTGATGTGCAAGCGGCCATCAAACGCAAGTGTAAAATTGAGCAGCTCATCAGAAAAGTGAATATAATGTGTCATTAATATTTGTGTATAGAGGGTCAGTGGAATCGGTCCAATAATATGTATATGTTTTTTTAAATCTTCCAGTGTTCTTTTAATGAAAAACATAGGAAGATCATTTTTTAAGTTTTGCTGAAACCATGTGAAGTTTTGGGGCTTGTTAATGGAATGTCTCTTCACAGCCTTGGTAGCACATTTAAACTACTGTATTGTGTGACATTATGTAATTCAAAGTGTATTGTACAATGTATAGCTAAGTAATAATACAGTATATTGTTATTGACTACATTTTTTAGTATTTAGGGAAGGTAAAGTAAATAAATAAACTTGAAACAATAATATATTCATAGTATATTGCTTGTGTGTTCTAAAGACACTGGTAATTCATTTGTAATGTACTTATAACACAAAAAAATATACTTATAATAAAAATAAAGTAAACTTATAACACAAAGTATACTTATAACACAAATAAAGCACATTTAATATCACTAATCAAGCATGTAATTAGTCCCTATACTTAAAGAATACTAAGTATACTTAAAGTTGTTCCAATTTAGCACATAATACAACTTATTTACAACTAAAATATACTTTACAAAATTAGTTGTTACAAAATAGCACATTTCAAGTTAGCTAATCATTAACACACTTCAAGTATACTGATGATAATTAGTCTTGCTGCAAGTATACGTAGCATACTTTTTTTCACTAGGTTTGATACACCATTGTGTTGTGTGTGATGGTCCATCAGCAGCTGCAGTATCTCTCAGCTGTATCAGTGCAGTCACTGTGACGTCTGACTGACACAGGTTTTTGTACGACTCTTTATCACTGTGTGAACACATACTGACTGTTTGGATAGTGAAAACTCTGACAGTAATAATCTCCTGTATCTTCAGTCTGGACTCCACTGATGCTCAGAGTGAAATCACTGCCAGATCCACTGCCACTTAATCTAGATGGAGTTCCTGACTGGAGGCGGTTTGCAATATATATGAGGAGTTTAGGAGCTTCTCCAGGTTTCTGTGAGTACCAGTGTAAGTAATGACCATTGCTATTACTATACACACTACTGCTGGTTTTACAGTTTATTCTGACGTCTTGTCCTGGTTGAGCTGTTATTGATGGACTCTAAGTTAATGTGTACTGTCCTCTACACTCTGAAAGAAAACAGAAATGAAAATGAAAATTATATATATTTGACATTTTTAAAGAATTAATATTTAAACTGTATTACACAAACCTTGAGCAAACAGAGTGAGAGTCCAGATGAAGATGTTGATGGTGTTCATTGTTGTTCTTGTGTCTTGTGTGATGATGAAGATTGTGTTCTGTTCTGCTCTCAGTCATGAAGTGTTAAACTCACAGCACTATAAACACTCTCAGACTGAAGCATGTGCTGACAATGCAAAGAAGTGGGCAGGATTTACAACAGCTTGTGCTCAGAACAAACTCACACACACTAGAGTTACACAATGATGATTACATTCTGACTCATGTTATTTGAGTTAGTTCAGTAGTTTTATTTGTATTGTGACTCCTGAGACACTGAGGATGTGCAGATGAACGTCCATCTCTGTGTCCATATTCAGTCATGTGACCATCATCACTGCTACACTTCCACTAGATGAAGCGCCATCACTAAAGTCAGATCATGAATCATGAGTCTGTTCAGAAAGTATCAGGACTGATTGTGAATCTCTAATCAGAGTTGATGGTGTCACTCCATCTATCATGAAGCCTCATGTGTGTCTGAAATCATCAGATGGAGAAGAAACAGGCTGTTAAAGATGGAGACATATTAGAGCTTGTTCACGTTTCATGATCTTGTGTGGAGATTCAGAACCAGTCCAGAGACTTTTACAACAGACCTTGAATATGAAAACATGCTTGACTGTGGAGAACATGCAAAATACCTTTTATATTTTCATTGTTGACACTTTCTATTGACTTTGGCTATAATATTCAATAAACTCATGATTTGAGCAGATTTTCACTGAAGATTGAAGTCTGAAGCTGCAGGTTTTTCTGTCAATCCTGAAGATTGAGCTGCATATGAAGAACAGAAGCATCATTATGAGAAACTCCACAACATCATCCATGATCAAAGAGGTCAAAGGTCACCTCAGAGGTCACAGCTCATCAAATATATTTCTTTAAACAGTGTTATATCAGAAATCATTGAGTCAATCTGAATGAGTGAGTGTTGAGAAGAGCTGAGGAGCTTCTAATATCAGTGTGTTGAAGTGTTGTTTCTCTCTCTCTGCTGGAGTGTGTGTTCACTCGAGTGGAATAGAGGTTCCCTTTCGTTCAGTCACTACGACGTACGTTAGTGACTAACGAATGGGGGTTTCGCTTAGAAGCCAATCATCTTTATTGTATTCAACAGCGCCCAATGGCAGTGCCAATGCCATGGGCATGCGGAATTTGCATGCGTAACTCCGCCCCACCTCGTGGGTATATAAGGAAGTACGCTGGCAACATCGCATTATGTTTCTGCTTTGGAGCCAAGAGGATCTCTTCACTCCTACAAGCCTGATCTGAGTCTTCGACAGCTTTTCGAGACGAGCAGCTTTCCAGAGGCGTTGGTGTTACGGCGCGTTCCAGTGATCTTCATACTTCCTGCTCTGCTGATCTGCGCAGTGGTCTGCTGACAGCTGGTGTGTTGGTCCCTGGGCGCTTCGGCGTTCTCTGCGAGGCTTCCTCTCATAAAAGAGCTTGCACGTGACGCGTCCTTTTCAGGATGTCTCGTCCGTGTACTTCTGGGTGTGGTCGGTTGCTTTCCTCCTTTGATGGGCACGAGCACTGTCTGGTATGTTTGGGCTTTCAGCATGCTCAGACAGCGTTCGTGGATGCGTCATGTTCTCACTGCGGGAACATGACCATCGCAATGTTGCGGTCAAGACTCCATGACCTTCGTTCTGAAGTGAGAGTCCCCTCTACCACACCCCGATCTACTGAGTCCCAGAGGCCCAGTACTTCGGCTGGTGGTCAGGGTGACTTGACGGTCACGGTGTGGAACAAAGCCCCGACGCTCATGCCTCGGGCCACACCCCCGTCTTGCACATTGCAACCCGCGAGTGTTCAGACGCAGATCGCGGGGCCGGCTCCGGCCCCCCCGCGCATCTCGTTTGGCGCTCCGGAGGAGGATGCGATGTCGATCACCGCATCACAAGGTGGGCTCGAGTCCTCTGGAGATGATGACTCGGCTGTGCTGCCGCCCTCGGGCGTGCCAGCATTGCCCGAGTCAGATCCAGAGCTGACAGCCATGTTGTCTCGGGCAGCCGCGAGTTTAGGGATCGAGTGGAACCCTCCACCCTGTCCCGAACGCTCAAGGCTCGATGATTGGTTTTTGGGGGCTCGCGCTGACACCCGTCAGTCCTTGCCCTCAATACCTTTCTTTCCCGAGCTGCATGAGGAACTCACGCGGTCCTGGAAGTCCCCGTTGTCTTCCCGCGACCGTTCACTGACTTCCTCCGCCTTCTCCGTCCTCGATGGGGCGGCAGCTAAAGGGTACACTGGGGTCCCTCCAGTTGAACGTTCTGTTGCGATGCAACTGTGTCCTCAGAGCGCTTCAACCTGGCGTGGCGACCCTAAGCACCCCTCCAAAGCCTGTCGATTCACATCAACCTTGGTGTCGAAATCGCACAGAGCCGCGGGGCAGGCTGCCGCTTCGCTGCATGCCATGGCGATCCTTCAGGTCTACCAGGCCAGGATCCTCAAGGACATGCACGAGGGTGGAGTTGATCCGGGGCTCTTAAATGAGCTGCGTGCCGCCACCGACCTCGCTCTCCGGGCGACGAAGGTGACCGCACGCTCCCTGGGTCAAGTGATGTCCACAAATGTGGTCCAGGAGCGTCATCTGTGGCTGAACCTGGCCGATATGCGGGACACCGAGCGAACCCGTTTCCTCGATGCCCCCATATCCCAGGCCGGCCTCTTCGGCGGGGCGGTTGAGGACTTCGCCCAACAGTTCTCAATCGCCCAGAAGCAGACTGAGGCTATCAAGCACGTACTGCCCCGGCGGCCAGCTGCTGCCTCCACCCCGCCGCCGGCGCAGTCAACTCAGTCTGCTCCACGCCGAGGACGCCCTCCTAAGGCTCCCGCCCCTCCCACCCGGTCCAAGCAGCAGCCTTCACCCGGGCCGGGTCGCGGAGGAAGCCGTAGGAAGGCGTCCAAGTCCCCTCAGGCCGCCCCGCGCCCCGCTAAACGCCAGGCCAAGCGGCGCTCCTGAGACGGACGGCTCAGGGATGGGAAATTCTTTCAAGGAGATGGTGGCAGGACCACTCCTTCCCCCGGTGGAGGGCCGGGGGAGAATCCTTTGTTCAGCTGCTGGCCCCCGGGTCAGCAGCACCCTATGTTGGTCAAAGAAAGAATTAACTCTCCCATCCCTGAGCCCACAGAGTCCGGTGATGACGGTGCGCGCCACCCACGGGTCCCGCCACTCGCATCCCACTCTGTCGCCAGCCTCCTGGCAGAGCAGACCCCAGTGGAACGCGCGTCCTTCCCTGGTCTCCTCTGTCAGGACGCAGCTGTCAACCGTGCCCCCGCACCGGGACGCCCCTCAGCCTCCCATGTCCGGGCCGGTGACGCTGCATCGCTGCAAGCCCACACCGGGTACGTCTGTACACCGTATGACCCCGCTGGTGCAGTTTCTGGATGTCTGGCTTCAGCTTCCAGGGCTGTCCCGCTGGGTCGAGCGGACCGTCAGGCGCGGCTATGCGATTCAGTTCGCACAGGTTCCTCCCTGCTTCCAGGGAGTCCGTTCCACCATGATCGGGGCCAACGCCCCCGTCATGCGAGCGGAGATTGCCACCCTACTGGCGAAGGGTGCGATCGAACCTGTCCCTCCAGCCGAGATGAATTACGGGTTTTACAGCCCGTACTTCATTGTACCCAAAAAGACCGGTGGGCTACGGCCAATCCTGGACCTGCGCATCTTGAACCGTTACCTACACCGGTTTCCGTTCAAGATGTTGACAGCGAAACGCCTTTTCGAATGCGTTCGTCCACACGATTGGTTTGCAGCGATCGACCTGAAGGACGCCTACTTCCATGTCTCCATTTTGCCTCGACACAGACCGTTCCTACGGTTTGCTTTCGAGGGGCGGGCATAACAGTACGCGGTTCTACCATTCGGGCTATCTCTGTCCCCTCGCGTCTTTACGAAGATTGCCGAGGCAGCCCTTGCGCCCCTTCGGCAGCACGGGGTCCGCATCCTGAATTACCTCGACGACTGGCTCATACTGGGTCCCTCTCGAGAGCAGGTTTGCGGACACAGAGATCTGGTGCTCCATCACCTAGCCCGTCTGGGCCTTCGGGTCAACTGGGAGAAGAGCAAACTTTGCCCCGCGCAGAGGATCTCTTTTCTCGGTATGGATATCGACTCGGTCGCCATGTGCGCGCAGCTTTCGAGCGAGCGCGCGCAGTCTCTGCTGACTGCCCTTCGACTAGTCGAGGGCCAGAGTGCGGTTCCACTGAAACATTTTCAGAGGCTCCTGGGGCATATGGCATCTGCAGCCGCGGTAACGCCGCTCGGATTGCTTCATATGAGACCGCTTCAGCACTGGCTACGCGATCGAGTCCCGAGATGGGCATGGCGGTCTGGCACGCTCCGGGTACAAGTGACTCGGGCCTGCTTACAGACACTCACCCCGTGGTCGAACCTCAAGTTTCTACGGACCGGAGTGTCCTTAGAACGAGCTTCCAGGCATATTGTTGTGACAACAGATGCATCATCCACGGGCTGGGGTGCCATGTGCAATGGACAAGCAGCCGCGGGCTCCTGGACAGGACCCCAGCGTCTTCTGCATGTCAATTGCCTCGAGTTACTGGCTGTACGGTTCGCCCTGCACCGCTTCCGAGCGTTGCTGAGGGGTCAACATGTGCTAGTCAGGACAGACAACACGGCCGTAGTAGCGTACATCAACCACCAGGGCGGTCTACGCTCCCGCCGTATGTCTCAACTCGCCCGCCATCTCGTTTTGTGGAGTCAGAAGCGCCTGAGGTCCCTTCGTGCTGTCCACATCCCGGGAGACCTGAACTGTGCAGCCGACGAGCTCTCACGGTTTCAGCCTCTCCCCGGAGAATGGAGACTCAACCCCCAGACGGTCCAGCTGATATGGGAACGGTTCGGCGACGCACAGGTAGTTCTGTTTGCCTCCCAGAACTCTTCCCATTGCTCCCTGTATTATTCCCTGACCGAGGGCACCCTCGGCACGGATGCACTGGCGCACAGCTGGCCGTCAGGGCTACGCAAGTATGCGTTTCCCCCAGTGAGCCTTCTTGCACGGGTACTGTGCAAGATCAGGGAGGACAAGGAGCAGGTCATTTTAGTCGCCCCGTACTGGCACGGCCAGACCTGGTTCCCCGAACTCTTACTCCTTGCGACAGCCCCTCCCTGGCCTATTCCTCTGAGACCGGACCTCCTGACTCAGAGACGGGGCACCTTTTGGCACCCGCGTCCAGCGTTCTGGAAGCTCCACGTGTGGCTTCTGGACGGGACACGGCAGGTTTGAGTAGCCTTCCACCTGCGGTGGTCGCTACCCATCACTTCCGCTAGAGCTGAGTCTACACGACGTCTCTACGCGTTGAAGTGGAACCTCTTCGTCACATGGTGCTCTTCCCGCCAAGAAGACCCCTGGAATTGCCCGATCGGGTCCGTGCTATCGTTTCTCCAGGAGAGGGTGGAGCGAAGGCTGTCTCCCTCCACCCTTAAAGTTTACGTGGCCGCAATATCTGCCTACCACGATCTCCTGGGAGACAAAAAGGTAAGTCAGCACGACCTGGTCATCAGGTTCCTGAGGGGAGCGAGGAGACTGAATCCTCCTCGCTCTCCTCTCGTTCCCTCTTGGGACCTCTCAGTAGTCTTAAGTGCTCTGCAGAGGCCTCCCTTTGAGCCTTTGCGGTCGGCCGAGATTAAGTTCTTGTCTATGAAGACGGCTCTGCTGACCGCATTGGCCTCGCTTAAGAGGGTCGGGGACCTGCAAGCATTTTCGGTTGACGAAGCGTGCCTTGAGTTCGGGCCGGCTAACTCTCACGTGATCCTGAGACCCCGGCCCGGATATGTGCCCAAGGTTCCTACCACTCCGTTCCGAGATCAGGTGGTGAACCTGCAAGCGCTGCCTTTGGAGGAGGCAGACCCAGCCTTGGCATTGCTCTGTCCAGTACGCGCTCTCCGCGCTTACGTAGACAAGACGCAGTGTTTCAGGACCTCAGACCAGCTCTTTGTCTGTTATGGTGGAGAGCGGAAGGGAAGTGCTCTCTCAAAGCAGAGGTTGTCTCACTGGGTGGTGGACACCATTGTTTTGGCTTACCAGCAGCAAGGTCGACCATGTCCCCTTGGTGTGAGGGCACACTCCACCCGGAGAGTGGCCTCCTCTTGGGCTCTAGCGCATGGCGTCTCGCTAACAGACATCTGCAGAGCTGCAGGCTGGGCGACACCCAACACATTCGCCAGATTCTACAATCTCCGAGTGGAGCCAGTGTCCGACTTTGTACTCGCCCCCCCGAGGGGCCGGTAATGGGCCAGGCTCAGGTGTCTTCGCTTGCTCGCCATTCCACTCCCAGGACTGGATACGTGCGATATTTTCCTCAGGTGAGCTCCCCGAGAGCCCTGAGCTCCTCCAGCACTGCTGACGCCGACATCAGTTCAGTCTGCCCTTTCGAGCCCAGACCCTCATGTCCGGCCAGGTGCTCCGTGTGCATGGTTCCCCTCCGGCGACCCCCACACGAGTATTCCCACCGTAAGCCTCCTCAGTGAGCAGGTGTCTTTCCCTTGGCAAGTCCCTCCCACACCTAGGGTTAAAAATCCACCTTCGGCTGGTACCCTAGAGATCTTCCATATGCAGCCCACAGCGGGTCATATGTGTATTCTCTAAGTCCTCCCCACGGGTAGGCATCTTGGCATTCCCTCACTGGGATATGCTTCCCAGTGTACCTTGGTATCCTGTGATAAGTGGGAGTCCTAGGGCCTTAAGTGGCGGGATCTCACACTTACGCAGGGCACTGGATGACAGCTGAGTGGCGCTGTTTTACAGGTTCCCCCATTCGTTAGTCACTAACGTACGTCGTAGTGACTGAACGAAAGGGAACGTCCGGTTACGTATGTAACCCTCGTTCCCTGAGGAGGGAACGGAGACGTACGTTTCCTTAGCCACCTCAGCTGTGCTGCCTGGAACGCGGAGTTCAGTCTTGGCTCCTGCAGCAGTAACATAATGCGATGTTGCCAGCGTACTTCCTTATATACCCACGAGGTGGGGCGGAGTTACGCATGCAAATTCCGCATGCCCATGGCATTGGCACTGCCATTGGGCGCTGTTGAATACAATGAAGATGATTGGCTTCTAAGCGAAACCCCCATTCGTTAGTCACTAACGTACGTCTCCGTTCCCTCCTCAGGGAACGAGGGTTACATACGTAACCGGACGTTTTTGTACGAGCGTTTCATTAGATTGTATCACTGTGGTGGACATTCGGTGGAGGAACCAAACTGGTGATCGGTAAGTCTGTCTATTTAATTACCTAATAAAAAAATACAGTTTAGATTTCAGAAAGTGTTTTACAGTTGAAACAAGAACAACATTTATTAATGATAATGATTATTAGATATTGTGCTGAAACTTTACTTGAAGCCTTTATGTATAATGCATTATAAAGATATTCATAATGTAGATTATAATGCCTTATATCTTTTCATAAATAATTGTAACCAAAGTTAAAATGCATTATAATATTTGCTAATTCCTTGTTGCATCTGAAATTGGTTGTTTGTCGTGAGTTTTAATGTATTATAATTTCTAAAGGTGTAACAATGAATAGATGCATTATAATGTGTATAACAATTCATAATTAATGCATTGTGTATAAAGGCTTTAAGTGTTTCTGATATTGTTTAATAATTATTGAATCTAAATCAATGATATTGTCATGTTTATACATTCAGAAGAACGGCATTATTCCTTTCAACAACAAAATCTAAACATATTTCCATAAAGCGTCTCACTATGAGTTTATTGAGTTTATTACAGGTTTGTTTTCCTTCATTTATTTCTACACTGAGTTCATATATAGTTCATCTTTTATTGTAGATATCATACATGGAGAAAAGAGATTTGACATCAGAATGTAAATGTTGTACTTTCTGTAGTTCAGTCAATGATACTGAATCTCTTTTGCTCATGTTGTGATTATAATTCAGTGCTTTATAATACAAACACAATTTATGTGTGACTTTTAATTTTGAGTTGAATATCTCAGTAAAATGTAAGAACTTTATGTTCTGAGTTAAAAACTGCTGTGATGAAATCAGTCGGTGTATTACAATGTTGAGTTTGATTGATGAGGTTTGATGTAAATGTATATAGTGATTGTGTAGTTTGTATATTGTATATATATCAGCTGTAGTGATGTTGAAGGACATGAAGGATCAGATTGTGATTGTGATTTGTCCTGCTGTTGAAATGCTGTGAATGAAAGTGCAGTGTGTTTTCTTTGTGTTTGTGAATGTGTTGTGTTTGTCTCCTGCAGCTGGTCCCACAGTGAAGCCCTCAGTGTCTCTGCTGCCGCCCTCTTCTCTGCAGATCTCTGGAGGCTCAGCCGCACTGCTCTGCCTGCTCAGCTCTTACTCTCCACAGGGGGCGCTGGTGAGCTGGACACTGGACGGGTCAGAGGTCACCGAGGGGGTTCTGACCAGTGCAGAGAGCCAGCAGGACGGCCGCTACAGCCGCAGTAGCGTCCTGACCCTCAGCAAAGCACGCTGGGAAGCGGGAGAGGTGTACGTCTGCAGAGTAACACATGATGGAGCTCCTCATGAGGTCTCGTTCCACAAGAGCTCTGAGTGCTGATGTTTCTCTCCTGAAGATGAGCCGTATCTGAGTGTCCTGTGTCAGGCAGGATTCACATGAGTCTAGTGCTGCAGCTGTAGTGATTTACAACTCAATACTGAAAGAGAGCTCGCATGTGTCAAAGCACTGTGTGATCTTTCAATCTGCTGTGTTTGCTGCAACATTCAATAAAGCTTCTCAACAAGTTCACTTTGTGTCTGACAACATCATTCAACTAACAGATGAAGATGCAGGTGCTTTTCAGAAGGTTGATCAGTAGCAGTAAATCAGTCAAATAAAGCTCTTGGGGTTTGAACATGGTCTCTGGAGACAGAGCTGCTCTATTCTGAGAGGATCACAATCACTCCACCCTGACAATGCAAATGGGATTTTCAGTCTCACTCTTTGATTGGTTACAGGATCTGGACTGGAACAGACCACTTTCACTTCTGCTACACATTTACATGCGGAAGAAGGTGCTCAACTTTAATATAGGAAAATATCTACAGATTAAGAAGTGATAAAATAAGTTCACAGTCATTTGAAAATGATTCATAAAACTCAAAATATTATTTTCACTAAAACATGGTAAAACTGGCAACTTTCATATTCAAGTATGTCCCATGAAGGAACGTGTCATATAGTAAAATACAAATAGGTTATCATAGTCATAGTTCACATGTATTATTTTACACACTAGCAATAACAGTTTGAAATAATTAAGACTTTTAATAATTAAGACTAATGTATTTGTATAATGTATTTGGACTTAATAAAATGTGAGAACCACACGGGAATGGTCAGTCTGCCCTCTACAGGCCCCAGCTCCAATACGGAAAAGGAAAAATTGAAAACACAAGAACATCAACGAACAGTTAAATACAACAAAACGGGTCACAATTTCCACAAATAATAAATTACAGCAAAACAAACAGAAATAAGCGAAACCAAATCAGTGAAAGCAACACTGAAAAATTGCAAACAAGCTCTACGGTTTGCAACAAATTAAGAAAGACAGAACTAAACTAATATTACTGATTACAATAGATGAACAAACAAAACAATAACAGGACAAGTTCATAAATGCAGAGCAAAATCATACATTCAAAGCAAATTAATAAATGCAAAGCCAGCGTTACCAAATATAGAGCAACAGAAATGAAATCAAACCAAAGAAAACAATAAATGCAAAACAAATTAATATAAAACAACAACAACAAAAAAAAGCGTTACCAAATGCAACGCAACTTAACGGATGCAAAACATGCGCTTAACAAATGCAAAGCAAATGTTAAAGACAAAAGTAATAAAGAAAGGAGCACGAATAAAGGCACCACAAAATAAAGACATAACAAATGAATGGATGCAACTTAAATGATTAAACAAAATTAAACTAATGCAAAACAGCAGTGTTGAAGGTGCAAGCCATGCTGAAGTCAAGACGTTGCAAGATGCAAACTGGAAGCAAAACAGGCACGCTCACAGAAGGGTTTAAACTCCTAAAACACACAAAGGAATTATAACCATGTTACCTTTATGGGGGCCAAAGGGAAGTAGGAGTAGGTTGTACATACCGAATCGTGCAAAACACATCACATACCTGCCAACTTTTCAAAAAACCTTGGAGTGAGATTTTGTCAGGGGAGATCAAAATTATGCCGCACATGCAGCCATACAAGTTGGTGGCTCATATATCAGACAATTGGAATTAATTTGATGTTGTACCCATGTATACCCTGCATTCTGGTGGTTTGTGGGGAGGCCCAAAGCCGTTGATATGGGCAGCCCACTGGAGATGAACAACACTGGTTACATTCTGTGAAGCAGACATCTGAAGGTCCACCCCCAGGAAATTTTGGATTAAGTAGATGTGATTGCCTGCATTCTAGTGGATTTTGGGGTGGTCTGCTGAAGATGTGCAATACCTGAACTTATTCTGATTTATGTTTGGCATCATTGTAGAGACTTTTAGTCTTGAGCTAAACATTCAACCAGAAAACGTCTCGGTTACGGATGTAACCCTCGTTCCCTGAGGATGGAACGGAGACGTAACGTTAGTGACTAACGAATGGGGGTTACGCTTAGAAGCCTATCATCTTCAAGATCTTAGAAAATGCCCAATGGCAGTGCCAATGCCATGGGCATGCGGATTTTGCATACGTAACTCCGCCTTATTGTGTGGGTATAAAAGGAAGTCCGTGGCAAAATCGCATTATGTTACCTGCTGAGGAGCCAAGACTGAACTCCCGGCCGTACCAGCAGTACAGTGGAAGTGGCAAAGGGACGTTACCTTTCGTTCAGTCACTACGACGTAACGTTAGTGACTAACGAATGGGGGTCCCAATAAAATCACGCCACTCAGCTGTCTTCCAGTGCCCTGCGTAAGTGTGAGTGCCCTGTCGTAAGACTTGTACGGACGAAGGACTCCCACTTAACACAGGATTACCAAGGTACACTGGGAAGCATATTCCAGGTGGAGATATGCCAAGATGCCTACCCGTAGGGAGTACACATATGACCCGCTAAGGGCTGCATATGGGAAAACTCTAGGGTACCAGCCGAAGGTGGATTTTTAACCCTAGGGGTGGCAGGGACTTGCCAAGGGAAAGACA
Source organism: Gobio occitaniae (assembly GCA_033150135.1). Classification (NCBI taxonomy): domain Eukaryota; kingdom Metazoa; phylum Chordata; class Actinopteri; order Cypriniformes; family Gobionidae; genus Gobio; species Gobio occitaniae. The sequence continues at coordinate 992,433 of JARQWZ010000033.1, forward strand.
CCTGCTCACTGCACAGGCTTACAGTGGAAATACACGTGTGGGGGTCGCCAGAGGGGAACCATGCACACGGGGCACCTGGCCGGACACGAGGGTCTGGGCTCGTTAGAGGGCAGACACACAGGTATCGGCGTAAGCAGTGCTGGAGGGACTCAGGGCTCTCGGGGAACTCACCTGAGGAAATATCGCACGTATCCAGTCCGTGGAGTTCTGTCTACGTAAGCGCGGAGAGCGCGTACTGGACAGAGCAGTACCAAGGCTGGGTCTGCCCCCTCCATGGGCAGCGCTTGCAGGTTCACCACCTGGTCTTTGAACGGAGTGGTGGGAACCTTGGGCACATATCCAGGCCGGGGTCCCTGTGCAAACTGAATCGCGTAGCCGAGCCTGATGGTCTTCGCGACCCAGCGGACAGTCCCTGAAGCTGTAGCCAGGCTCCCAGGAACTGAGGAGACCAGGGAAGGATGCACGTTCCACTAGGGTCTGCTCTGAGAGGAGGCTGGCGACAGAGAGGGGCGAGAGCGGCACGGCCCGGGGGGCGGCACACACTGCTATCACCGGTCTCTGGGGCCTCAGAGATGGGGACACCAGTTCTTTCCAAGTGCCGCCAGCCCGGGGGCCAGCAGCAGAAGTAGAGGCCCTGCTACCATCCCCTGGAAAGCACTGGGACCCATCTCTGAGTTGTCCGCCTCCAGCCTGGCGCTTAACCAGGCTGGGGAGCGGACTGAGCGTCATCCTGCAACCACCTCCACGGCGCGGCCCAGGTGAAGGCTGCTGCTGGGGCCGGGCGGGAGGACCGAGGGCGCACTCGGCGGTGAGCGGACTGAGGCGACTGAGCCGGCGGCTGGGTGCAGCAGCTGGCCGCCGGGGCAGTATGTGTTACAGCCTCAGTCTGCTCAGGGGCGGCCGAGAACCGTTGGGCGCAGTTCTCAGCCATGCCGCCGAAGAGGCCAGCATGTGATATGGGCGAGTTGAAGAGGCGGGCTCAACCTCCCCACATCACCAGGTAAGGCCAGGTGTTTCTCGGACCACAGCTGTGGACACCGCCCGACCGAGGGAGCGTGCGGCCACCTTCAGTGGAGGCACGCAGCTCATAGAAGAGCCCTGGGTCGGCTCCACCCTTGTGCATGTGCAAAGGGGCGGCGGCCTGCCCCGTAGCTCTGCAGGACCACGCCACCGAAGTAGACGAGCCCACAGGCTTTGGGAGGGTGCTTAGGACAGCCACGCCACGTCAAAGCCCTCTGTGAACACCGTAGTGCGCAACAGAGAGTTCAACAGTGGGGGGGGAGGGGGCCCCAGTGTACCCTAGGCCGCGGCCCCAACAAGAGCAGAGAAGGCGGAGGAGACCACCAAACGGTCGCGGGAAGCACGGGGACTTCCGGGACCGCGTGATCTCCTCATGCACCTCCGGAGCGAAAGGTATTGGGGGCGGGGCCCAACAGCTGTCGGGTGCCGCCCCCAAAAACCAATCGTGCAACCACGAGCACTCGGGACAGGGCGGAGTTCCACACCAGCGTGAGGCTCACGGCTGCCCGAGATAACATGGCTGTCAACTCTAGGTCGGATCAGGCAGCGCTGGCACACCCGAAGGCGGAGCACAACCTAATCGGCATCCCCAATGGACTCTAGCCCACCTTGGGATGCGGCGATCGACATCTCACTGCTATCTGGAGCGTGAACGAAACGAACGAGGCGTCAGACACGGGCCGCTGTTTCAGTCCAACACTCGCGGGAAGCGATGTGCGAGAAGGGGGCTTGGCCCGAGGAACGTATCGTCGGGGTTCTTAATACCACAGCACCGCCCTCAGGTCACCCTTGCCACCAGCCAAAGTACCATCTCACTCGGGGACGGTAGATTGGGGTGTGGCAGAGGGGACTCTCTCCTCACGGAGATCATTGAGTCTCGACCGCAACATCGCGATGGTCACGTTCCCGCAGTGGGAACATGACGCATCCACAAACACGGCCCAAACGTGCTGAAGCCCAAACACGTCGAGCAGTGAATGTGCCAATAGATAGCAACGGAGATCGATCGCACCCGGAAGTGCGCGGGCGAGCCGTCTTGAAAAAGACGTGCCACGCAAGCTCTTTTTGTGAGAGGAAAGCTCTGCAGAGTGCCGAAGCGCCCAGGGAAAACACACACAGCTGTTTCAGATCACTGCACAGATCAGCAGGCAGGCAATGCGAGATCGCTGGAACGTGCCGTCACACCAACACCCTGGAGAACCGCTCGTCTCGAAGACTGAAGAGAGGACTTCAGAATTCAGGCTTGCAGGAGTGAAGAGATGCTCTTGGCTCCGATGCAGAAACATAATGCGATATTGCCACGTACTTCCTTTTATACCCACACGGTAAGGCGGAGTTACGTATGCAAAATCCTCATGCCCATGGCATTGGCACTGCCATTGGGCGTTTTCTAAGATTTTGAAGATGATAGGCTTTTAAGCAAAACCCCCATTCGTTAGTCACTAACGTTACGTCATAGTGACTGAACGAAAGGGAACTATTGTTGTGCCTAAATGACTGCCTATGTAGGCCTACCACAATAAAGCCTTATTCATAGACCAGTGTTTAAGGTTGATTAAGGTAGGTAGGTTGATTGATATTTTGATTAGAATGGTATTGGAATGGTATGGTATTAGCTGGAATGGAATGGTATTAGCTTTGGATCTACACAAAAACACTTAACATTTGTTAGTTAATAACAGGCTTAATGGTTCTTGAATTTTAGATACAGTATTCAAGGACTGGCAATTATGCGAAAACAAACATTGGTCTTAGAAAGTGCTTAAATTAAACAAAGTTAAAGAAGAGAAACCAACACATTTCTGTTTTTTCATTCAGGGAGTGTCTGCTGCCGAATTCAGACGAATGCCCTATTTTTACACAGCTTACACATACACACAGTGTTGTAAATGGGTGTTAGCTGTTGGATTGATAAGCTATGTGCATTCAAATAATGTAGAATAATAATGTATCTAGAATATTATATAAAATCATATTTTAAATAAATGTATAATTTATCATTTTGACTCCTAATTTATCATTTTCCCTGTTCTTAAGAATTGTTTAAATTCAGTTATGTGATGTTTTTTATAAAACGATTGCAAAATAGGATGATTTTTGAGAATTTAAGCTTTCATATTATACCTATAATGATTAGGCATAGGGCCTACTTAAAACTTGGTTTGAATAAATATTCTATATTGATGTTTATTAAACACATAAGCTAATTTATTACTAATTTTATAATTTATTTATTTTGATGGCTGATTGGTTTATGGTTTATAATTTATTTCCAATTAACTTCTCTGATTATATTAACGATGTTAAAATAATGTTAAGATTTTAGCATATGCAGAATTATCTACCATTAATGATAAACTAAATCCTATAAAATCCTCTGCTTCAGTCTATAGCAGATATAGATATTCATACATGTAGCATGCGTATAACTACGGTTGCAAACGCACAGGCAACATTTGAATGTTCACAAAGCGCGTTCATGACCGGCTTTGACAGTTCGAAAGCGGCCCATAGAAACACTCGCTAGGCATCTACTTATATATGGACAGCAGCGCTCATCAGCGCCATACCGTCGGGGAGTTTGAAAAGAACGAACGAGTCTCGGCCCAAGATCGGATTCTATTTTTTGTTGTTTTTTTTGCGTGAGAAATTGGATGTGTGGCGTAAGTACGTGTGAAAACAGGCAAAACCGTGTGTCAGACGTGAGAGTTGGCAGCTCTGCATCATCTATCCGGCAGCCAACACTTTATTCGATCACATGCAGACGGCAGAAATCACCCACACAGGCATCACATGCAGTTCGCCGGTACAGCGGGCGCAATGGCGAAGCAACGATCGTTGTTCATCTGTGGGTGTAACAAGCACTCGACCGAACGCCAGCCCAACCCAAAATTACTATTAGCAGACAAAAGACATTTAAAGGACTTTTAGCATCTACCACACAGACAAACCACGAAGAAAACACCCATACATACCCCTCGTGCAACACAATGAGAGGCCGGAAGTGCGATCAGCTGAGTGTGACGCAACACCCGTCTACCGTACCTCACGCCTTATGTACACTCCATCGCAACATGTTACCTAGTGGGTGTGATCAATAAGGGACCACGGCAATAATCTGCATTTCACCACATTAACATTATATATCGTTATAAAACAATATGTCATAAAATACATGTTGCAAATTAGGCTAAAAACACTTGCTTTCGGTGTTTCCCTTATACAAGCACCCTTCCTCGTCGTCAGCTCCATATCGGGGGTCAAAGAAGATGCCACATGTGAGAAGTGGTCTCATTTAAGCGCGCAGAGTATTTATATATCGCTTTAAATCAATATGTTATAAACTACATATTGTAAATAAGGTAAAACACTTACTTACGTCGTTTCCCTGTTAAAAAGCAACCGCCTGGTCTGCTCCCAATGATGCGCCTCTATGAGAGCTGTTTAGCCGTGCACAGCACATAAATAGTTATAAAACAATAAGATGTTATAAAACGTACATGTAAAAGCGATGAAACACGCAATACCAGCGTTTCCCCTCCTTGTATGTTAAAAAAAATGCCATCTGTGAGAAAAGTTTCAGCTTGTTTCGGCGCCTTAAAGTCCCGGATGTAACTAACTCTCTCTCAGTGTTATTGAGATTTAACTCTACATATGTTCACCAGCCAGAGGGTGCGGTTTACACTAGCAGTGTTAATTCAACACCAGGAAATTAACTCTTTACTCTAAGAGTCCTTAACACGAGGATTTCAACACTGGAGATTTTGCTGTGTAGGTGAGATCAAACTTTGCAAATACTTCTCCATTATGCTGGATTGCACCCCTGACATAAGCCACACAGAGCAATCGGTTGTCATTAGGACTGTCAGTGGAGGACAAGCCACAAGTGAAGGAGCACTTCATGGGTTTCCTTGAAGCTGAAGCCACAACTGCTGAAGAGCTATCTACTGTCATCTTGAAGAGGCCAGAAGACCTGACTTTACGTATGTGGTGCTAAGTACATTTGGTTTTGGCATATGTTGTTGCATATACATGTGTGTGTATGTGTGTGTGTGTGTGTGTGCCCTGTCTGTTTCAGGTGTGTAACGCGATTGGAGCAAGCCTGTAGTGCTCCTGTCAGAAATTGAAGCTTCCGCGCCTCGATCGCTTGATGCTATAAAAACGGGGTTTGTGACGTCATGATTGACAGCTGAGATTGACGGCTTCTCTGAGTGAAGTTGTCACTGAGGCACTAACGGACTTTTTTCGGGATTTTTGGGAGGAGATTGGAGCTTTAGCTTTAATTTCTACATTTCCATAACTGTTTATTTCACACCAACACAATGAATTATTCTGCATCTGCAAGAGTGTGGGCGGGCTTTTGATAATCGCGCCTCTACTTCCTGTTCTCTACTGCGCAACTCCGGTCCCGAGATCACTACTGCGCAGACTCGGTCCCAAGATGTCAGCGCCGTGAGCGGGCCTATGAAAGCTTCAACTATGGTCAGCGGAAGTCAATGAAGTCGCGTCGTCCATATTTTTTTACGGTCTATGGATTGGAGGAACCGCCTGTCAGTCGGCTGACGTCTGGGATTGTGCCTGTCACTAGGGTTGCCACCTTCAGTGTAGCAAAATAAGGGACACCCATTCACGACCCCCCCCCCCCTAGAAACAGGGGTGGTTCTAGGTTCTTCAGCCCCCCTTAACTTCTGCCCCAGCCCCCCTAAAAAATGTGTGATTAACCTTTAAAGCATATGAAACTGACGGGTGGCTTCGGCTTTGTCCCGTCTTTTAGTCAGCGTGTCCTTCAATCCGCAGCGGCGTCGATCTGAGCGCACGTCAGAAGCAGAGGTGTGTGTGTTCATCTGAGCCTCATTGGTCTGTCATCGCTCGTTTATGTCAAAATATTCGAGAAAACCAATCAAATCAGAGTAGGCGGGCTTTATGTTCACACAGAATCTGCTGAGGCTAAACGCGAATTTTAGCAGCGCAACTCGACGTCAAGTGAGAGAAATGTAAGCTAAGACTCTGCTTCTTTAAGTCAGAAATGTTAAACAAAGACAAAAATATTCAGGCAAATGAATAGCCTACACTTTTGTCTAATTTCGCCAATTTGAATTGAAAATAATGTGCCAATGTGTGATTCATAATGTAATTAACAAACAAGAAATATTAACAAAACCGTTTTCTTCAGATTAGGCATACGATTAATAATGAATGTGTACATTTTGTAAATTAGTATTATTCCATTTGTAGCCTTCAGTAAATAAATAAAAAAGCTCAGCTATTTCAGCCTGTATTGGGCATAAGATTAGTAATGAATGTGTTTATTTTGTGAATTAATTTAATAAACTTAAAACTTTAATAAACAGTAAATTAATTCACAAAATAAACACATTCATTACTAATCTTATGCCCAATACAGGCTGAAATAGCTGAGCTTTTTTATTTATTTACTGAAGGCTACAAATGGAATATCAGTATGTTAATATGTAAACCATATTTTCTGTCTTCTCTGTTGAAAATGGAAAAACTATATCAGTTAAAGCTCAGCGTTAGGAGGGGAAGAGACTGGGCAAGATAAAAACAGAGAAAAAAGAGAGATGTGGAGATAAGAAAGACAAATAATCTACTGCCCAGTGACATGGTTTTCAAGCTCCTGTTATCTCATTTTTTGGCCTTCAGAACATCTTAAAATGCACATATGTAGATCAGAGAAATAAACATTTTCTCGGGGGAGTTTTATAAGTATTACAAAACAGCCCTCCTATGGATATGCATGTTAGTAAGCTACTTGTTAATAGCGCAATTTGGACCCTAAAATACCCTCACTGGGGGCTAAGCCCCCCTAACATGAAAATCCTACAACCGCCCCTGGATAGAAATAAGGAATACGTCATGAAATGATTATTTCAACATTGACAACTTGACAGCTCAATAATAAACCATAAGAAAACATGAGATCAAGTACGTGAACTTGCAACAGGACACATTTTATATTAATTTACATTTGAATCCCGCCAAGGATGAAGCAGATGTGGCGGGGGAAGGAGAAACGGAATCCTCCAGTTCGCTGGTCTCGATGCCGGAGGCGATGGTTGTAGTGGCTGGGGAACCACCCCAAACCTGCTCGCACAGTTCAAAGTAGAGGAGCACTACTCTTCCGTTCCTGCGTCCAGTGTCCACTGAATTTCTGTATTTCCCTCTTATTGCCTTAAGTTTCGTTGTCAGATGGGCTCGCGTTATCTCCTCCTTCACATGAGGAAACTCATCGTTGGTCTCGGACGGGTATTGCTCCAAGAATTGCGCCAACATGTCGACATATTTAGACTGGCAAGATTCCCAGTCGACATTGTCTTGGGCTTTACTTGCCTTGTAGTCTAACGCGACATTTAGGAGTAACTCCACTTCGCTGTCTGTCCACACGAACGAACCTCGCGCCATGTCTGTTGTTTTGAAAGGAACAGGAAGTCGATCGTGCTATTCGTTGTTGTCGATTTTGAGGATTCTGATTGGCTTGCATGGCTTTATCCTTCTCCCTACACTGCCACCCATAGGTTTGGCATAGTTATGATGGCGCTCGGCGGCGTATTTATGCGGGTTGATGTAAACGACAACTTTTTTGAAAACGATGTTGTGTGCACGATGTTATTTTTGAAAACGGAGGCGGGGAAATATTCGGTTCTCTAAATACCCGGCTATGTGTAAACAGTCTCTCAGTCATTCATTGCGAAGTCTTGTTAGCTGTATCACTGCATTTCTGAGCGTTTTCCCTGGTTTCTTGTCTCTTGGTTTTGGATTACTTGCCCGTTACGTGGATTACCCTTTTGCCTGTCTCTCTTGTCTTGTTTGCTTGTTTGGACTGCTTGCCTGTGTATGACCTTTTGCCTATTTTTGACTACGATTGTGGGTTACACTTCAATAAAGCTGCATTTGGATCCCCAACCTTCAAGTCTCAGAGCAGTACGTTACAGAAGACTTTGCCCCTATGAATCCAGCAGCACAGTTAATGCGTCTCCGTCAGGGAGACCGCTCCATTAGGAGGATTATGTTAGAAACTTTGTTGAACTGGCACACCTTACTTCAATGGACACACTATGACCAGCGTCCATCGACGGCTCCAGCCACCGACCAGCGTCCAGCGACAGCTCCAGCCACAGACCAGCGTCCAGCGACGGCTCCAGCCACTGACCAGCGTCCAGCGACGGCTCCAGCCACTGACCAGCGTCCAGCGATGGCTCCAGCTACAGACCAGCGTTCAGAGACTGCTCCAGCCCCACCCTGTGGTCAGAGTCCAGAGAGGGCTACGCCTTCTGTCACGAGTCCAGAGAGGACTCCGCTTCCTGTCACAAGTCCAGAGAGGACTCCGACCGGGCCATCTGCTCTGCCCGCGCCCCCAGGCACCTTGCTCTGCCCGCTCCACTGTGGTTGTCGTCTTCTCCGCCGTGGGGGTCTGCTCTGACTGCACCAGCCTGGTCATCTGCCCGGCCTGCTCCGCCCTGGCCGCCTATGCCTCCCTGGCCGCCTGTTCTGCCTGTGCCGGCCTGGTCATCTGCCCGGCCTGCTCCGCCCTGGCCGCCTGTGCCGGCCTGGTCATCTGCCCAGCCTGCTCCACCCTGGCCGCCTACGCCACCCTGGTCATCTGTCCCGTCTGTGCCACTCTGGTCATCTGTCCAGCCTGCTCCTTTCGGGACTTGTGCTCTGCCTCAGTCTCCAGGCCCTCTTCCGCTCCACGGGCCTGGCCCTTCATCCCGCCCCCAGTTCCGCCTCTGCTCCACCTCCCTCCTGGACAGTTTAGGAGTGTCTGGAAGCCACTCCTTTGAGGGGGGGCTATGTCACAATTCACCAGTTTGAGTGCCCATGATTACCAGTAGAGGGCACTCACCCCGGACTGTCACACCTTCATAGACTACATTACCCATAATCCTTTGCCCGGACTCATTAGCACTCACTGTTTACACCTGTGTCTCATTTCCCTGTTCACTTCACCCTATAATAGCCTGGTTATCTCAGTCGTTCATTGCGAAGTCTTGTTAGTTGTATCGCAAATAGAATGCAAATAGACACTGTGATATTTTTATTAGAGTTACATGCCCATGTTGAAGATGTTGTGCTGGGTTTTTTTTCATCCTGACACATTTCATCAGTTTCACAGGATCAAGAGTGAGTTATACTGAATATCAGCACGGCTGTGATTCTACCATAGACATGAAGAGCAGCTCGACTGTGAATGTGTTATTACTTTATATAACAGATCTATAAGCAATAACTTTACCTTTCAGACTAAATCTGATTAGTTAGTGTTTCATATAAAGTAAATGACTATATATAAATATATATTTAATTACTTTTTAAAGTCTTTATAAACTTTGCTCAACTCTGTCATTGTGTTGTGTGTGATGGTCCATCAGCAGCTGCAGTATCTCTCAGCTGTATCAGTGCAGTCACTGTGACGTCTGACTGACACAGGTTTTTGTACGACTCTTTATCACTGTGTGAACACACGCTGACTGTTAATATAGTGTACACTCTGACAGTAATAATCTCCTGTATCTTCAGTCTGGACTCCACTGATGCTCAGAGTGAAATCACTGCCAGATCCACTGCCACTGAATCTAGATGGAGTTCCAGTATAAAGGCTTGTTGCGTAATATATGAGGAGTTTAGGAGCTTCTCCAGGTTTCTGTGAGTACCAGGCTAACTCATTATCATAATACACACTACTGCTGGGTTTACAGTTTATTCTGACGTTTTCTCCTGGTTGAGCTGTTATTGATGGACTCTGAGTTACTGTGATCTGTCCTCTACACTCTGAGAGAAAACAGAAATGAAAATGATAAATATCTAAAAAATGTAAATATTTGAAATTTTAAAGGAATTATTAATCCTTATGAATATTTGAGTACAAACCTTGAGCAAACAGAGTGAGAGTCCAGATGAAGATGTTGATGGTGTTCATTGTTGTTCTTGTGTCTTGTGTGATGATGAAGATTGTGTTCTGTTCTGCTCTCAGTCATGAAGTGTTAAACTCACAGCACTATAAACACTCTCAGACTGAAGCATGTGCTGACAATGCAAAGAAGTGGGCAGGATTTACAACAGCTTGTGCTCAGAACAAACTCACACACACTAGAGTTACACAATGATCATTGCATTCTGACTCGTGTTTTTCTAGTTACTATTGTTGAATTAATGGATTTTAGATGTTTTAAAAATAAATAAATACAGTTTTACACGCTGGGCGAATGTTTATTTTTGTGAGCCTTTAACTTGCACACCATCGAGAGTGCTGGGAGTTGCAAGTCCCCATCCACAGTTGTAGCGCGTCCACATTATGAGGGAATATATATATACGGCTGTGAATTGTCATTATTAATTAATACATAAATAATACAGCTGTTTTGTGTATATTGTTATCCCCTGTGGTTTTTTGCCCGTATATGTGTTTGCGTTCCTGTTTTTACTCACGCGAGACGTGTGTCGGGAAGATCCAGGGAATCCCCGTGACGTCATGGACTCCGACAGCTGATTGTCACGTACTATAAAAGTGCCGGCTTACCGGCGTTCGAGAGAGGACGCTCTCAATTCAAAGTGAGGATTACGCGATCGATCGATCGATCTACACAACCCGTTGTCATCGTCTGTTGAGGATATCTTGTTGAGGAAATATACAAGAATATTTCACCTTTGAGAGACTTTACAGGACAGCGCTGTACACCATCGTGCTCCCGGGTTAAAAGCCAAACCGGTGAGGCCGATTCAACACACACACACACACACACACACACACTCATTACATTGGACTGAGAACGGACTATTCCACCACATTTACATTCCTTCTTTTGTTTCTATAATGTATATACTGTTTTTGTTGTTGCTTATTGTTTAATACACTTTGGGTTTTCATTTATTCTGTGTTTATTTTATAAGCTATTTACATTAACACCTGTTTAAGAGAAGATAAGAACTTCTTGACGTATTGTAAACTGCCTTCTGTAGGCTGAGTGTAACATATTGGTGGCCCGTACGGGGACTTTTCCCCAATTAAAGGTGTTTTTGGTTATAGTTTTATTGTAATAGCTGGCATTATGGAAGGGACAAATAATGCAGCAGTGGTTGAAGTTCATGTAGAACAAAATGACGACCTAATTACCCCTGGAAATGTACAAAATGTGATTGAACAGAATGATACAGATTTTACTGCAGGCCCATTTGTAACTAGGCGTAATCCAGCTGCAGAGATAACCTCTATGATTAGTTCACTGTACATTTCTGATGATGAACCGTCTGATGATGAGAATGATGATGACGAAAATAATATAAGAAATGTTGATTTGGTACAAGCATTACAAGCAGACTTGTCTCAATGTAAAGTGGATTTATTGGCCCTTAACCAGAAAGTACATATGGTAGAGAAAGATTTCAAACAGTCTATGGACAGCACAATAAATCGGGAAACCAACTTCAGGCAGGCTGTGGATTCTAGCTTGGCAGGGTTGGAAGACTATTTTTTAAATGCACTGGAAAAATTAGAAAAGGCTGTAACAAATTGTTTTCTTAGGAGAGACCATAAATGGGAAAGTCAAATGAGAAAATTAAGACTAACGAGCACTCCCTCCCTCTCCAGATTACAGCCCTATTCACCAGATGCCTCCCGGTTTTCGTCCGTCCATCAGTCGCAGACCCCGGCACCCGTTTCTAGAGAGAAAAATACACCTTTTAAACCTCTCAATGATACTTATGACCTGCCACCTCCTATGCATGCTGATCACCAAAATGTGCTTACCTCTTCGGTAGGTGCTGGTACATCCTCATTCTGCGCTCGACCTCCGATCCGCATTGAGTTCCCTTCCTTCGGCGACTCCTGTGAGACAGCGGAGGTGCTTAATTTCATCGAGCAGTGTTAGAACTTCCTGGAGATCAGGCCCCTTCCTTGCGTCGAGCTCATCGGAACCTTAAGTACAGTCCTAAAGGGACCCGCTCTGAGCTGGTGGAAGGCGGAGAAGACAAAGGTAACAGACTGGAAGTCCTTTAAAAAGGCGTTTATGGCTGCTTTTCTTTCAGATGATTACCTCTCTGAAGTGGAGGAAAAGCTGAGGACCCTGGTTCAGCAGCCACAACAACGCCTGAGGGACTTTGCGTATGACTACCGGGCCCTCTGTCTTAAGTGGAAGCCAGCGATCTCAGAGGAGGAACTGGTGAACCGCATCCTAAACAACATCAACCCCAGGGTCGCAGGTTGTTTAAGAGGGACAGTCAACTCAGTGGAGCAACTGGTGAAGGTTGGGTCAAGGGTAGAAAAGGATTGCATGGGAGCCAAAGACTACTGGCAAAACGTCGGCACTCAAAGCAGCAAAGAAAAGCCATACAAAAAATCGGGGGGAAATTCCTTCAACAAAAACCTGGCAGGAGTAACTCTGGCACAACCCCATCCCGGGTCATCTCTCCTTGTTGTGCCCGTAAGGGTGAATGGCAAAGAAGTGAAGGCGGTACTGGACACAGGGAGCACATACACCTTAATGCAAGAGAACCTGTGGAAACAGTTGAAGGGGGAGACGGCATCGGCTGTTAACACCAGCCCTCAGAGATTTATTATGGCGGATGGAACGATTCACCAGTCCAGAGACCTACAGAGGATCAGGTTTCAATGGCACGACCAAGAGTGCAGTATGGATACTTATATCCTGAAAAACACTCACCTCGCCTTTCCTCTTATTGTGGGGCTGGATTTCCTGAGGATCACAGGTGTTGTATTGGAGGTGGGACAACGCAGGTATGGGTTCAAATCTGACCAAGGATACACCTACTACCCTTTCTTGTCTTCTCTGATACCAACAGGTCCAGTTACTTCCTCAGGACAGGCTCATTCTCTGGCGGCGGCAAAGCTGAATCTTTACTACGCCTTACCTCCAGCGGACATGTTTCCCAAACTAACGTCCTTCAACCCCGAGATCACTCAGTGGGACTCGGACAATCAGGAAGAGTTGAGGAAATTGATCTCCACCTGGCCCCGCACCACCTCTAACACCCTGGGTAAGACATCAGTGGTACAACACAAAATTACCTTAATGGACGATATACCAATCAAATCAAGGGCATATAGAGTTTCTCCTCTCAAGAAACAGGTCATAGAAGAGCAGGTTGATCAGATGCTGCGAGACAGCATTATTGAGCCCTCCTTCTCTCCCTGGTCGTCTCCGGTGGTCCTGGTCCCCAAACCTGATGGCTCATATAGGTTCTGTGTGGACTATAGGAAGCTGAACAGCAAGACTGTGCCTGACGCTTACCCGATGCCCTTGATTCATGACATCCTTGAGTCCTTGGAAGGGGCCTCTTGGTTTAGTTCGTTGGATCTACAGTCCGGGTACTGGCAGGTAGAGATGGAGGAATTGAGTCGAGAGAAGACCGCTTTTATCACCACCAAGGGGTTATTTCAATTCAAATCTATGCCATATGGACTCCGGAATGCCGCTGCTACTTTCCAGCGTTTGATGGAGAGGGTGTTAGCTGATCTGAGGGGAAAAATCTGTTTCGTCTACATAGACGACATCATCATCTATTCAAAGTCACAAGAACAACACATTCAACATATCAACGCCGTTCTCCAGAAACTTACCCAAGCCAATTTGACGCTGAACATGAAGAAATGCCATTTCTTCAAGCGACAGCTCAAATTTCTCGGCCATATTGTCTCTGAGAGGGGAATAGAGATTGATCGAGAGAAGACCAGGGCTGTTGCTGAGTTCCCTCCACCACAAGATCTCAAAGCTCTGCAAAGGTTTTTAGGCCTGGCGGGGTGGTATCATAAGTTCATTCCCCACTTTGCGGATATCTCTGCTCCATTGAACCACCTAAAAAAGAAAGGAGTAAAGTGGGACTGGACGCCAGAGTGTCAGGCGAGTATGGATGCTCTTAAACAAACATTACAGAACTCACCTGTATTGATCCAACCAGACCTCAACAAAACCTTCCAGGTGCACACTGATGCGAGCGACGTAGGGCTGGGCGCCATCCTCACGCAACACTCAGAGGAAGGAGAACAAGTGGTGGCATATGCATCACGGACCTTAACCGGGGCCGAAAAGAATTACAGCACGTCAGAAAAGGAATGTCTGGCAGTGGTTTGGGCAGTGGAAAAATGGAGGCATTACCTGGAGGGATGGCCTTTTGACGTTTTCACTGACCACTCAGCACTCGCCTGGGCATTCAACTGCCCTAAAACCTCCTCACGACTAACCCGCTGGACACTTCGTCTGCAACAATTCACCTTTCGGGTCCATCACAGGAAGGGCTGCCTCAACATGGGACCCGACGCTTTATCCCGGGTCCAGGAGCCGTTTTCTACGGACGCTACCCCGTGTCTGGCCATGTCTTCGCACCATCCGTCCACATTACCCCACTCATTGGAAGAAATCGCTCAAGCTCAGCGGTTGGACAATACCATCACTCATCTGCAATCTTGCATCAAACCTCGATCAGTCAAGGAACAGCCCATCACCTTTGAAGACCACCAAGGGGTGTGGTACCGCAAGGTTCCTTTGAAAAATAAGGGTGAGAAGTATCAGTTGGTAGTACCACAAGCGTTAATCACTGAATTCATGCATTATTACCACGATAATCCCCTAGGTGGCCATCTTGGACAGTTGAAAACCCTGCTGAAACTCCTAGATGTGGCATGGTGGCCATCCGTCAGGAAGGATGTGTGGCAGTATGTCAAAGGCTGTGAGGTATGTCAGAAATATAAACCCAGCAATACAAAACCGTCTGGATTTATGCAGAGTTCACCGATTACAGAACCAGGATACATGCTAGGGGTGGACCTGATGGGACCTTTTCCCAGCAGTAAAAAACAGAACACCTCCTGGTCATTGTGGATTATTTCACTAAGTGGGTGGAAATGTTCCCACTGAGAGACGGCAAAACCCAGAAAATAGTAAAAATACTCAGGGAGGAGATATTTACCCGTTGGGGGGTGCCAAAATACTTGGTGTCTGATAGGGGTCCCCAATTCACTTCCAGCCTTCTGGCTGATCTGTGCAAGACATGGGGTTGCGTTCAAAAACTCACAACGAGCTATCACCCACAGTCCAATCTGACAGAGAGATTCAACCGAACCATAAAGACAATGATTGCTGCATATGTGGGTCAACAACATCAGACCTGGGACCAGTGGCTGCCAGAATTCCGCTATGCCATCAACAATGCACAACAGGAAACAACAGGAAGGACACCTGCTGAGCTCATGATGGGTAGGCATATTCTGGGACCACTGGAACGCCTAATCCATCGTCCACCTTCACCAGATCAAGCTGCATATTCCCTGATGGAACGACAAAACATCATGGTGGAGGAGGTGAAGCATAGAATGAGGATGTGTCAAGCAAAACAAGCTAGGTATTATAATTACCGTAGGAAAAATGCGCAGTTTCAAACGGGTGACCTGGTTTGGATTAAAACCCATCCTCTCTCTAGTTCATCCAATAAATTCTCTGCCAAGCTAGCGCCCAAGTGGGAGGGTCCAGCTGAAATTAAAAGTAAAACAGGGCCAATAAATTACACAGTGTGCTGGGGCAACCCACCTAGAACCGATGTGTTAAATGTGGTAAACCTGAAGCGTTATTACGGACGTTCTCCTCCGATGCCGCTGGCTGGGGGGGGGGGGGGGATCTATGTAGCACGGCCACATTATGAGGGAATATATATATACGGCTGTGAATTGTCATTATTAATTAATACATAAATAATACAGCTGTTTTGTGTATATTGTTATCCCCTGTGGTTTTTTGCCCGTATATGTGTTTGCGTTCCTGTTTTTACTCACGCGAGACGTGTGTCGGGAAGATCCAGGGAATCCCCGTGACGTCATGGACTCCGACAGCTGATTGTCACGTACTATAAAAGTGCCGGCTTACCGGCGTTCGAGAGAGGACGCTCTCAATTCAAAGTGAGGATTACGCGATCGATCGATCGATCTACACAATCCGTTGTCATCGTCTGTTGAGGATATCTTGTTGAGGAAATATACAAGAATATTTCACCTTTGAGAGACTTTACAGGACAGCGCTGTACACCATCGTGCTCCCGGGTTAAAAGCCAAACCGGTGAGGCCGATTCAACACACACACACACACACACACACACACACACACTCATTACATTGGACTGAGAACGGACTATTCCACCACATTTACATTCCTTCTTTTGTTTCTATAATGTATATATTGTTTTTGTTGTTGCTTATTGTTTAATACACTTTGGGTTTTCATTTATTCTGTGTTTATTTTATAAGCTATTTACATTAACACCTGTTTAAGAGAAGATAAGAACTTCTTGACGTATTGTAAACTGCCTTCTGTAGGCTGAGTGTTACACAGTAACACGGGGACCAGGAGGTGTTGCAGCAGCTTTGTGGACGCTGTTAGGCTTCATGCGATCTTTGTTTCGTTGACCATTATCTGAGTGGGGAACTGGAACACTTCTGGATGGATTGATGGTGTTTTCATCTGCAAGCTGTCGTCTTCGACCACTCTTCCTCCTCTTACTCAAACGGCACATTTGCGATCTCATTTCAGTGAAGGAGGATTTCCTAGACGACCGGAACGATATCACGTTTACAGCCTGTGGGACGCATTCAAATGTAGTCGTTTCAAGTGTTCATTGACCTTTGGACTTGAGGTGGGGTTCAGTGACGAGAAGCTGCGTGTTGTCACTACTATTGTGTTTCATGGGGAATGTTTTGTTTAGCTATTTCGTGTCTCTGAATTTCTTTTTGTTTGGAAATTGCTTTGACTGTTCTTATTTAATGTAATCTGGAATGACACGAGTGTTGGGTCCGAGTCCACCTTTGTCGAGTTTGAGTCAAGTCCAAGTCTTAAACAATCAAGTCCGAGTCCAAAAGGGGCCGAGTTGGACTCAAGTCCGAGTTCTTATGAGTCAAGTCCGCCCGAGTCCAGACTGTAATTAAATTGAAAAAAGATTAGAAATTGCTATTGTACATTTTTTAATTATATTAATATTTTAACCTTTCAACCAATTAAACCAATGGCAATATAAAATTTAACAAAAATACCACTATTACATCTAGCCATTGCCATTTAACATTTTTATTTTGTCAACAGATCAACTAGTTTCCAATCAAAAATGGTTTTAAACAATAGAATGGACATAGATATATGTAGAACTTTTATTATTACAAGTGCAAGAAAAACACAAATTAACCTGTTTTATTATATTTCAATTATTTAAAGCTGCACTATGTAACTTTTCCGTCCACTAGAGGTCGCCTGTTCAAAACAAAGGCGTAGTTTGATGACGGCACGTTTGAGCGCAGAATCTTGGGTCATGTGGTCTTCAGCTCACAGCCGGTGGGAAACAGTCAGGATAGGACTCGGGCAGAAATCATGTTCATAGATGCGATTATTAACATTACTGTAGTCTGAAGCAGAGCAGGACCGAGTGTTGTGGAGCTGAGCAAGGCCGCAGGAGCGATTGAAGAGCGGGACTGTTATTATGGCATAGTCGCCGGCGGGACTTTTATTATGACACGGTCGCCGCCGCCACTTCCACTTTTCCAGTCATGAGTATGAGGTAACGCAACTCTGTTTATGGCATTAGATATATCTGAGTGTGTTGATGATGTGATGACGTTACTCTGCCGTTCTCTCAGCGGCTGCTATGACACTTGTTCACACTGCAGTGAGAGGAAAGCGTTTCTGCAGAATGAAACCGGTAACCGAGGGTAACGCAGATATGACGCAATCGACAGGCGACTCCCTCAAACGCATAGCTCACACGTCCCGGTTCCTTGGTTAAAATAGCAATTTCTCACGATTTACAAATAGTTGGAAACATTTGGGATATTCAAAGCACTCAACTGAACAAAATATATAACACTGGCCTAGTGGTTTTTTGGATATTTTACTGCAAAAATCTTACATAGTTCACCTTTAATGCCTCTGGCATCACCAAATGCTAATGTTTAGGGGTGGGCGATACTACAATCTTATTTCACGATAATGATATGTTTTCTCAAGTAGGATTATTCAAGTAAGAATAAATACTATAGAAATTGAATAAAACAATTCAATGTAAAATAAAACAAACTTCACTGTATTACATGTACAGTGATTCTTATTAAATTTACTAAAGTTAGTCAGGAGTGCGTGAGTGAGTGATTTTCTCTTTGTCTTTTGTTGTTTGATTAACATTACGGAAGCAGGTTTATTGGACTGCTATATTGACGATTAACTGTTTACATTTACTTAAGACATAACCGACTGTGTTTACATGAATACTCCGTAAGACTTGCATTTTGACATGATATCTACACTCACCTAAAGGATTATTAGGAACACACACTAATACTGTGTTTGACCCCCTTTGGCCTTCAGAACTTCCTTAATTCTACGTGGCATTGATTCAACAAGGAGCTGAAAGCATTATTTAGAAATAGCATTCATCCATGATCAAAGAGGTCAAAGGTCACCTCAGAGGTCACAGCTCATCAAATATATTTCTTTAAACAGTGTTATATCAGAAATCATTGAGTCAATCTGAATGAGTGAGTGTTGAGAAGAGCTGAGGAGCTTCTAATATCAGTGTGTTGAAGTGTTGTTTCTCTCTCTCTGCTGGAGTGTGTGTTCACTCGAGTGGAATAGAGGTTTTTGTACGAGCGTTTCATTAGATTGTATCACTGTGGTGCACATTCGGTGGAGGAACCAAACTGGTGATCGGTAAGTCTGTCTATTTAATTACCTAATAAAAAAATACAGTTTAGATTTCAGAAAGTGTTTTACAGTTGAAACAAGAACAACATTTATTAATGATAATGATTATTAGATATTGTGCTGAAACTTTACTTGAAGCCTTTATGTATAATGCATTATAAAGATATTCATAATGTAGATTATAATGCCTTATATCTTTTCATTAATATCTGTAACCAAAGTTAAAATGCATTATAATATTTGCTAATTCCTTGTTGCATCTGAAATTGGTTGTTTGTCGTGAGTTTTAATGTATTATAATTTCTAAAGGTGTAACAATGAATAGATAATATTATAATGTGTTATAACTGTGGTTACAATTATTCATGAGATCATACATGCATTATAATGTGTATAACAATTCATAATTAATGCATTCAAATACTTTTATAATGCATTGTGTATAAAGGCTTTAAGTGTTACTGATATTGTTTAATAATTATTGAATCTAAATCAATGATATATTGTAGATATCATACATGGAGAAAAGAGATTTGACATCAGAATGTAAATGTTGTACTTTCTGTAGTTCAGTCAATGATACTGAACCTCTTTTGCTCATGTTGTGATTATAATTCAGTGCTTTATAATACAAACACAATTTATGTGTGACTTTTAATTCTGTGTGAAATTGAGTTTGATTTTGAGTTGAATATCTCAGTAAAATGTAAGAACTTTATGTTCTGAGTTAAAAACTGCTGTGATGAAATCAGTCGGTGTATTACAATGTTGAGTTTGATTGATGAGGTTTGATGTAAATGTATATAGTGATTGTGTAGTTTGTATATTGTATATATATCAGCTGTAGTGATGTTGAAGGACATGAAGGATCAGATTGTGATTGTGATTTGTCCTGCTGTTGAAATGCTGTGAATGAAAGTGCAGTGTGTTTTCTTTGTGTTTGTGAATGTGTTGTGTTTGTCTCCTGCAGCTGGTCCCACAGTGAAGCCCTCAGTGTCTCTGCTGCCGCCCTCTTCTCTGCAGATCTCTGGAGGCTCAGCCGCACTGCTCTGCCTGCTCAGCTCTTACTCTCCACAGGGGGCGCTGGTGAGCTGGACACTGGACGGGTCAGAGGTCACCGAGGGGGTTCTGACCAGCGCAGAGAGCCAGCAGGACGGCCGCTACAGCCGCAGTAGCGTCCTGACCCTCAGCAAAGCACGCTGGGAAGCGGGAGAGGTGTACGTCTGCAGAGTAACACATGATGGAGCTCCTCATGAGGTCTCGTTCCACAAGAGCTCTGAGTGCTGATGTTTCTCTCCTGAAGATGAGCCGTATCTGAGTGTCCTGTGTCAGGCAGGATTCACATGAGTCTAGTGCTGCAGCTGTAGTGATTTACAACTCAATACTGAAAGAGAGCTCGCATGTGTCAAAGCACTGTGTGATCTTTCAATCTGCTGTGTTTGCTGCAACATTCAATAAAGCTTCTCAACAAGTTCACTTTGTGTCTGACAACATCATTCAACTAACAGATGAAGATGCAGGTGCTTTTCAGAAGGTTGATCAGTAGCAGTAAATCAGTCAAATAAAGCTCTTGGGGTTTGAACATGGTCTCTGGAGACAGAGCTGCTCTATTCTGAGAGGATCACAATCACTCCACCCTGACAATGCAAATGGGATTTTCAGTCTCACTCTTTGATTGGTTACAGGATCTGGACTGGAACAGACCACTTTCACTTCTGCTACACATTTACATGCGGAAGAAGGTGCTGAACTTGAATATAGAAAAATATAATAATCATTAAAAAAACATGATCCCAAATCAAGAATGAGCCTTTGTGACAGTAATTGTCACTGAATGAAAAGTGGGATTTTCGTCAGTATGTGGCACTGTAGATTGCCGTGAAACTTCAGGTTTACGACTGTGCACGGCAATTTGCAGGCAACACCGAAAACTGCCGTAAATTGTCGTAAATTGACGTGGGCCTTGCTTGGCAGTTGTCCCCCCAAGACCCCCCCTCCCCTTAATTCTAGGGGAGGCTTTATCATGTAAATGAAGATGCTGTGAGCTACACAAATGCAAATCAGAGTAGAAGGAGGGGGAGTTTTATCTAGGTTCTGAATTTTTTTAACTAAAACAAGTTTAAAGTTTAAGTTAAAATGTTAACTTAAATTTAAGTTAAATGTACTCGTTTTAGTTGACATTACTACATTTTTAGGGCAACCAGTTTGCTCCAATTTTTTAAGTAGATTCAACTTGTCCGGGCTCACAGTGTAGATTAATTACTCTGTATGTCATTAGCAATAACCAATGTTATGTAAAAAAAAATACAGGACAGCAGTTCATGTCTTCAACCTTTAGAGAGGTTATGTGATGCAACAAGACAATGAACCAAAGCACACAAATAAATCAAGTAAAGCATACAGTTTACATACCAAAATTAATTTTTCCACCCTGCACTGTGAATGATTTTTTAAATGGCTATTAATCATAAATGTGAAAAGTACAAGTTTGTGTGTTTATAGTTAAGTCAGATTGTGTTTTTCTGTAATTGTTATTTAAATTGAGCTCACACCACATTTTATGAATTATCAATGCAGATTTTCAAGAGGTGGTTTCCTGGACAGGGTTTAAATTATGCCAAGAGTAGGCCTAATCTAGTAAATCGCGAGTTAAAAACGTGTTGCCTGGAACAAAGATTAAGCACAGATTACTAACACCTGGACTATGAGTCCTGAACTAAAATAAACTGGATTCATTTACAGTTTTATCTAATTGCTTACACACAATTTCTGAAAATATGGCTCCATTTCTTGTAACTCTACACACAAAACACACAACATGCAAAACATCAGACATCGCTTGCAAAAGCAACACTTTGTGCAAAACTATTTTAACTCTTCCAAAAATGTTGTTTTTGCATATATCTAACTACACACAAATATGCACAACTGAGGAATTTACAGTTGAACTGAAATCAGCTGAACTGAATCAACACTGAAGTCACTTGAGCTGAATATTGACACTATATTGGCCTGTTAGAGCCGGTTTACAGCAGAATTTGTTTTGAACTTGTTACTGAAGCTGCTATGAAACAATATATTTTGTTGTATGCATATTCTTTCTTTCTCAAACCTTAGTTTTGATTTCTAAGTGATCAATTTATGTATAAGTGTTTTCACACATGATCATTGGCTGTATGGGTCCTCAGTAAATGAATGTGGCATTTAAATGGCAAAAGTTATTCTTGCCTCTATAACTTATGGCTTCCTAAAGACACGTTTATGGGTAAATAAAATATTAATAATATAAATAAAATGTAAATCAAAACATATTTTAAATGTAATGAAGTCATTTTATTATAGCACTCATCAGATGTTCCTGGAAACAAAACAGAGACAGAACAGTATAAACAAACTATACAACGTCTCGGTTACGGATGTAACCCTCGTTCCCTGAGGAGGGAACGGAGACGTAACGTTAGTGACTAACGAATGGGGGTTTCGCTTAGAAGCCTATAAACTTCGAGTTTAGAGAAAACGCCCAATGGCGTGCCAATGCCATGGGCATGCGGAATTTGCATACGTAACTCCGCCTCACTGCGTGAGTATATAAGGATGTACGAGGCAATATCGCATTATGTTACCTGCTTGAGGAGCCAAGACTGAACTCCTGCGTTCCAGGTAGCACAGCTGATGTGGCAAGGGGACGTTACGTCTCCGTTCCCTCCTCAGGGAACGAGGGTAACATCCGTAACCGAGACGTTCCCTTTCGTTCAGTCACTACGACGTAACGTTAGTGATTAACGAATGGGGGTCCCAATATAATCCCGCCACTCAGCTGTCTTCCAGCGCCCTGCGTAAGTGTGAGTACCCTGTCGTAAGACTAGTACGGACGAAGGACTCCCACTTAACACAGGAATACCAAGGTACACTGGGAAGCATATCCCAGTGAGGGAATGCCAAAAATGCCTACCCGTGGGGAGGACTTAAGAGACACATATGACCCGCTGAGGGCTGCATATGGAAGATCTCTAGGGTACCAGCCGAAGGTGGATTTTTAACCCTAGGGGTGGCGGGGACACGCCAAGGGAAGAAACCCGCTCACTGCGGAGACTTACGGTGAAATACACATGTGGGGGTCGCCGGAGGGAACCATGCACATGGGGCACCTGGCCGGACATGAGGGTCTGGGCTCGAAATGGCAGACTGGACTGATGTCGGCGTCGACAGTGCTGGAGGAGCTCAGGGCTCTCGGGGAGCTCACCTGAGGAAATATCGCACGTATCCAGTCCGTGGAGTGGAGTGGCGAGCAAGCGAAGACACCTGAGCCTGGCCCATCACCGGCCCCTCGGGGGGGCGAGTACATAGTCGGACACTGGCTCCACTCGGAGATTGTAGAATCTGGCGAATGTGTTGGGTGTCGCCCAGCCTGCAGCTCTGCAGATGTCTGCTAGCGAGGCGCCATGCGCTACAGCCCAAGAGGAGGCCACACTCCGGGTGGAGTGTGCCTTCACACCAAGGGGACATGGTCGGCCTTGCTGCTGGTAAGCCAAAGCAATGGTGTCCACTATCCAGTGAGACAGCCTTTGCTTTGAGAGAGCACTTCCCTTCCGCTCTCCACCATAACAGACAAAGAGCTGGTCTGAGGTCCTGAAACACTGCGTCATGTCTACGTAGGCGCGGAGGGCGCGTACTGGACAGAGCAATGCCAAGGCTGGGTCTGCCTCCTCCAAAGGCAGCGCTTGCAGGTTCACCACCTGGTCCTTAAACGGAGTGGTGGGAACCTTGGGCACATATCCAGGCCGGGGTCTCAGGATCACGTGAGAGTTAGCCGGCCTGAATTCCAGGCACGCTTCGTCAACCGAAAATGCCTGCAGGTCCCCGACCCTCTTAACTGAGGCCAATGCGGTCAGCAGAGCCGTCTTCATAGACAGGAACTTAATATCAACCGACCGCAAAGGCTCAAAGGGAGGTCTCTGCAGAGCAGTTAACACTACTGCGAGGTCCCAAGAGGGTACGAGAGGAGAGCGAGGAGGATTCAGTCTCCTAGCTCCCCTCAGGAACCTGATGACCAGGTCGTGCTGACTTACCTTTTTGTTCTCCAAGAGATCGTGGTGGGCAGATATTGCAGCCACATATACTTTGAGGGTGGAGGGAGACAGCCTTCGCTCCAGCCCCTCTTGGAGAAACTCAAGCACGGACCCGATCGGGCATTTCCAGGGGTCTTCTTGGCGGGAAGAGCACCAGGTGACGAAGAGGTTCCACTTCAGCGCATAGGCATGCCGAGTGGACTCTGCCCTAGCGGAAGTGATGGTGGCGACCACCGTAGGTGGTAGGCCACTCAAACCTGCCGCGTCCCGTCTAGGAGCCACACGTGGAGGCTCCAGAGGTCGGGACGTGGGTGCCAAAGGGTGCCCCGTCTCTGAGTAAGGAGGTCCGGTCTCAGAGGAATAGGCCAGGGAGGGGCTGTCGCAAGGAGTACGAGTTCGGGGAACCAGGTCCGGCCGTGCCAGTACGGGGCGACCAAAAGGACCTGCTCCTTGTCCTCCCTGATCTTGCACAGGAGCTGTGCGAGTAGGCTCACTGGGGGGAACGCATATTTGCGTAGGCCCCGCGGCCAGCTGTGCGCCAGTGCATCCGTGCCGAGCGTGCCCTCGGTCAGGGAATAATACAGGCTGCAGTGGGAAGAGTCGAGGGAGGCAAACAGATCTACCTGTGCGTTGCCGAACTGTTCCCAAATCAGCTGAACCGTCCGGGGATGGAGTCTCCATTCTCCCGGGAGAGGCTGAAACCGCGAGAGCTCGTCGGCTGCGTGGTTCAGGACTCCCGGAATATGGACAGCACGAAGGGACCTCAGGGGCTTCTGACTCCATAGAATGAGATGGCGGGCGAGTTGAGACATACGGCGGGAGCGTAGACCGCCCTGGTGGTTGATGTACGCTACTACGGCCGTGTTGTCTGTCCGGACAAGTACATGTTGGTCCCTCAGCAGCGCTCGGAAGCGGTGCAGGGCGAAACGTACTGCCAGCAACTCGAGGCAATTGACATGCAGGAGGCGCTGGGGTCCTGTCCAGGAGCCCGCGGCTGCTTGTCCATTGCACATGGCACCCCAGCCCGTGGCAGAGGCATCCGTCGATACGACAACATGCCTGGACACTCGTTCTAAGGGCACACCGGCCCGGAGAAAACTGAGGTTCGACCACGGGGTGAGCGTCTGTAGGCAGGCCCGAGTCACTTGGATCCGGAGCATGCCAGACTGCCAGGCCCATCTCGGGACTCGATCGCGAAGCCAGTGCTGAAGCGGTCTCATATGAAGCAATCCGAGCGGCGTTACCGCGGCTGCAGATGCCATATGCCCCAGGAGCCTCTGAAATAGTTTCAGTGGAACCGCACTCTTGCTCTCGATTTGACAGAGGCAAGTCAGCAGAGACTGCGCGCGCTCGCTCGAAAGCTGCGCGTACATGGCGACCAAGTCGATCTCCATACCGAGAAAAGAGATCCTCTGCACGGGGCAAAGTTTGCTCTTTTCCCAGTTGACCCGAAGGCCCAGACGGGCTAAGTGGTGGAGAACCAGATCTCTGCGTCCGCAAACCTGCTCTTGAGAGTGGCCCAGTATGAGCCAGTCGTCGAGGTAGTTCAGGATGCGAACCCCGTGCTGCCGAAGGGAAGACGCGACCGTGAAGACGCGAGGGGACAGAGATAGCCCGAATGGGAGAACCGCGTACTGGTATGCCCGCCCCTCGAAAGCAAACCGTAGGAACGGTCTGTGTCGAGGAAGGATGGAGACATGAAAGTAGGCGTCCTTCAGGTCGATCGCTGCAAACCAATCGTGAGGACGAACGCATTCGAAAAGGCGTTTCGCAGTCAACATCTTGAACGGAAGCCGGTGAAGGGATCGGTTCAAGATGCGAAGGTCCAGGATTGGCCGTAACCCACCGGTTTTCTTGGGTACAATGAAGTAGGGGCTGTAGAACCCCGACTCCATCTCGGCTGGAGGGACAGGCTCGAACGCACCCTTTCCCCAGCAGGGTGGCAATCTCCGCACGCATGACGGGGGCATGGGCCCCGGTCATGGTATAGCGGACTCCCCTGAAGCGGGGAGGAGCCTGCGCGAACTGAATCGCGTAGCCGCGCCTGACGGTCCGCGCGACCCAGCGGGACAGCCCCGGAAGCTGAAGCCAGGCTTCCAGGAACTGCACCAACAGGGTCATACGGACGGTCGACGTACCCAGGGTGGGGCAGCGAGGCAGGGTTACCGGCCCGGACAGGGGAGGCTGTTGGGCGTCCCGGGGTCGGGCACGGTTAACGGCTGCGTCCTGACAGAGGAGACCAGGGAAGGACGCACGTTCCACTGGGGTCTGCTCTGCCAGGGGGCTGGCGACAGAGAGGGATGCGAGTGGCGAGACCCGAGGGTGGCGCGCACTGTCATCACCGGTCTCTGTGTCCTCAGAGACAGGAACATGAGTTCTTTCCCAAGCGCTGCTAGCCCGGGGGCCAGCAGCGGAAGGATTTTCCCCCGGCCCTCCACCGGGGGAAGGAGAGGCCCTGCTACCATCCCCTGGGAAGAACTGGAACCCATCTCTGAGTTGTCCACCTCCAGCCTGGCATTTAACCAGTCTGGGGAGCGGACTGGGCGACATCCTCAACCACCTCCACGGCGCGGCCCAGGTGAAGGCTGCTGCTGGGGCCGGGCGGGAAGAGGGAGGGCGCCCTCGGCGGCGAGCGGCCTGCCCGTAGCTCTGCGGGACCACGCCACCGAAGTAGACGAGCCCACAGGCTTTGGGAGGGTGCTTAGGACAGCCACACCACGCCACGTCAAAGCCCTCTGTGGACACCGTAGTGCGCAACAGAGAGTTTAACAGTGGGGGGGAGGGGGCCCCAGTGTACCCTAGGCCGCGGCCCCATCAAGGGCAGAGAAGGTGGAGGAGGCCACCAAACGGTCGCGGGAAGCACGGGGACTTCCGGGACCGCGTGATCTCCTCATGCACCTCGGGAGCGAAAGGCATTGGGGGCGGGGCCCTACAGCTGTCGGGTGCCGCCCCCAAAAACCAATCGCGCAACCACGAGCACCCGCGACTGGGCGGAGTTCCACACCAGCGCGCGACTCGCGGCTGCCCGAGATAACATGGCTGTCAACTTTAGGTCAGATCAGGCAGTGCTGACACACCCGGAGGCGGAGCACAACCTAATCGTCATCCCCAAAGGACTCCAGCCCACCTTGGGATGCGGCGATCGACATCTCACTGCTATCCGGAGCGTGAACTGAACGAACGGGGCATCAGAGACGGGCCGTAGATTCAATCCAACACTCGCGGGAGCAATGTATAAGAGGGGGGCGTGGCCCGAGGAATGAACTTCGGGGTTATTAATACCAGAGCACCACCCTCAGGTCACCCTGGCCACCAGCCAAAGTACCATCTCACTCGGGGACGGTAGATTGGGGTGTGGCAGAGGGGACTCTCTCTCCTCACGGAGATCATAGAGTCTCGACCGCGACATCGCGATGGTCACGCCCCTGCAATGGAAACGTGACACATCCGCAAACACTGCCCGAACGTGCTCAAGCCCAAACACGCTCGAGCAGTGAATGCGTCCATAGACAGCAGCGGAAAATCGATCGCACCCGGAAGTGCACGGGCGAGCCGTCTTGAAAAAGACGTGCCACGCGCAAGCTCTTTTTGTGAGAGGAAAGCCTCGCAGTCGATGCCGAAGCGCCCAGGGAAACACACACCAGCTGTCAGGCGGACCACTGCACAGATCAGCAGGCAGGAAGTATGCGATCACTGGAACGCACCGTTAAACCAACACCGACCGGAAGCTGCTCGTCTTGAAGAAGCTGACAGAGTCTCAGAAGGCTGTAGGAGTGAAGAGGTAGGTTCTCTTGGCTCCGAAAGCAGAACATAATGCGATATTGCCTCTTACTTCCTTATATACTCACGCAGTGAGGCGGACTTACGTATGCAAATTCCGCATGCCCATGGCATTGGCACGCCATTGGGCGTTTTCTCTAAACTCGAAGTTGATAGGCTTCTCCGTAAAGATACGTTAAATTCGTCAACGTGATTTAATAAAGGATGTATTCATGTTGTGAATTTGCACATTTTATTATATCATTTTTAAATTGGCCGCTAAAGTTTTATATGGGACAATTACAAAACACACTGATTCTTTTAACAATGCATTGGCCCAAAAGCCTTTTGGAGTTGCAATTAAGAGAAGAAAGCTTTATAGAGTCAACATATAACTGCACACTCACTTCATCATGAAATGCTGAAGTGAAGTGTGCAGTTATATTTTGCCTCTAACATACACACCAAGCAATGCTATCTGCCCATTTCACAGCCTGATTTCTAGACTGCCACAAATACTGCCCTAACAAAATACAGATTTGTACCTGTTATTTTAATTGGCCTTTAGTTTGAATTTACCTTTATTTTATGGTTAAAAAAGTGTTACCCTTCCAAAGCATTGACCGAGTTCATTGATCTAATGGTGTGGTTGAGCGCTCCAAACGCAAACTTTTTTGACAGTAGCCTACTCTGATCTGATGGCATATAGGAATCGTCAGATTGATAGATCTCTGATCCAATAGTGTGAGGGAACTAGTGGGGGCAGCAATAACATTTTAGCGTGGCCGTGACACTCTTTACTATCCCCCCAAAGGACGATGGAGTATTTTGAGTCTCTTTCACACTGATGAGAAATAAAGCGAGTAGGTCGCGCCGGCGTGATTGTCGACCTCTAGGGGTTAATGTTAATACATTTATTATTATCTTGTTACAGGTCCATCTAATCTGATCATTTCATGCCATCATTTAGGATTTCAGAATCCACCTTTCAGTCTATTTTGTACACTAACATGTATTTTTCAAACAAGATACTGTTTGGGCCGATCACACACCCGGACCAATGAGACGCCAGACGAGACGCGAGTGTGTTTTGCTAGTTTTAGCCCGACGCAGTTAACCAATCAGATGCTCTGTGTAGATGATGATGCGATCGCGAGTTATGGGTCCATGGCAGAACTAGGTCAATATTTTCTTTCTATATTTCTATTACTTAAAATATTATTATTGTGTTATATTTCATTTTTTGTGTAATGCCTCTGTATGTCTGCACTATGTCTGTACTTTCCTCCTGCACTGGAGAGTTGATCAATAAAGCTCTTCACCACTCACATTATCTCCACATTATAGTAAGAGATATAAGATTGTGTTACATGTTTACTTACATCATAATAAATAAATAAAGTGTGTGTGAAAGGTTTGATACACCATTGTGTGTGTGTGATGGTCCATCAGCAGCTGCAGTATCTCTCAGCTGTATCAGTGCAGTCACTGTGACGTCTGACTGACACAGGTTTTTGTACGACTCTTTATCACTGTGTGAACACATAACCACTGGGTATGTGTAAACTCAGACAGTAATAATCTCCTGTATCTTCAGTCTGGACTGCACTGATGCTCAGAGTGAAATCACTGCCAGATCCACTGCCACTGAATCTAGATGGAGTTCCAGTATAAAGGGCTGTTGCCCGATATATGAGGAGTTTAGGAACTTCTCCAGGTTTCTGCTGATACCAGGCTAAGAAATCACCATTATGCACACTACTGCTGGCTTTACAGTTTATTCTGACGTCTTGTCCTGGTTGAGCTGTTATTAATGGACTCTGAGTTAATGTGTACTGTCCTCTACACTCTGAAAGAAAACAGAAACAAAAGTCAAAATTATATACATTATATTTTACATTTTAAGACAATTACTAATCATAGTAAAAACTGTATTACACAAACCTTGAGCAAACAGAGTGAGAGTCCAGATGAAGATGTTGATGGTGTTCATTGTTGTTCTTGTGTCTTGTGTGATGATGAAGATTGTGTTCTGTTCTGCTCTCAGTCATGAAGTGTTAAACTCACAGCACTATAAACACTCTCAGACTGAAGCATGTGCTGACAATGCAAAGAAGTGGGCAGGATTTACAACAGCTTGTGCTCAGAACAAACTCACACACACTAGAGTTACACAATGATGATTACATTCTGACTCATGTTATTTGAGTTAGTTCAGTAGTTTTATTTGTATTGTGACTCCTGAGACACTGAGGATGTGCAGATGAACGTCCATCTCTGTGTCCATATTCAGTCATGTGACCATCATCACTGCTACACTTCCACTAGATGAAGCGCCATCACTAAAGTCAGATCATGAATCATGAGTCTGTTCAGAAAGTATCAGGACTGATTGTGAATCTCTAATCAGAGTTGATGGTGTCACTCCATCTATCATGAAGCCTCATGTGTGTCTGAAATCATCAGATGGAGAAGAAACAGGCTGTTAAAGATGGAGACATATTAGAGCTTGTTCACGTTTCATGATCTTGTGTGGAGATTCAGAACCAGTCCAGAGACTTTTACAACAGACCTTGAATATGAAAACATGCTTGACTGTGGAGAACATGCAAAATACCTTTTATATTTTCATTGTTGACACTTTCTATTGACTTTGGCTATAATATTCAATAAACTCATGATTTGAGCAGATTTTCACTGAAGATTGAAGTCTGAAGCTGCAGGTTTTTCTGTCAATCCTGAAGATTGAGCTGCATATGAAGAACAGAAGCATCATTATGAGAAACTCCACAACATCATCCATGATCAAAGAGGTCAAAGGTCACCTCAGAGGTCACAGCTCATCAAATATATTTCTTTAAACAGTGTTATATCAGAAATCATTGAGTCAATCTGAATGAGTGAGTGTTGAGAAGAGCTGAGGAGCTTCTAATATCAGTGTGTTGAAGTGTTGTTTCTCTCTCTCTGCTGGAGTGTGTGTTCACTCGAGTGGAATAGAGGTTTTTGTACGAGCGTTTCATTAGATTGTATCACTGTGGTGGACATTCGGTGGAGGAACCAAACTGGTGATCGGTAAGTCTGTCTATTTAATTACCTAATAAAAAAATACAGTTTAGATTTCAGAAAGTGTTTTACAGTCGAAACAAGAACAACATTTATTAATGATAATGATTATTAGATATTGTGCTGAAACTTTACTTGAAGCCTTTATGTATAATGCATTATAAAGATATTCATAATGTAGATTATAATGCCTTATATCTTTTCATTAATAACTGTAACCAAAGTTAAAATGCATTATAATATTTGCTAATTCCTTGTTGCATCTGAAATTGGTTGTTTGTCGTGAGTTTTAATGTATTATAATTTCTAAAGGTGTAACAATGAATAGATAATATTATAATGTGTTATAACTGTGGTTACAATTATTCATGAGATCATACATGCATTATAATGTGTATAACAATTCATAATTAATGCATTCAAATACTTTTATAATGCATTGTGTATAAAGGCTTTAAGTGTGACTGATATTGTTGAATAATTATTTAATCTAAATCAATGATATTGTCATGTTTATACATTCAGAAGAACGGCATTATTCCTTTCAACAACAAAATCTAAACATATTTCCATAAAGCGTCTCACTATGAGTTTATTGAGTTTATTACAGGTTTGTTTTCCTTCATTTATTTCTACACTGAGTTCATATATAGTTCATCTTTTATTGTAGATATCATACATGGAGAAAAGAGATTTGACATCAGAATGTAAATGTTGTACTTTCTGTAGTTCAGTCAATGATACTGAATCTCTTTTGCTCATGTTGTGATTATAATTCAGTGCTTTATAATACAAACACAATTTATGTGTGACTTTTGAATATGTGTGAGTTGAATATCTCAGTAAAATGTAAGAACTTTATGTTCTGAGTTAAAAACTGCTGTGATGAAATCAGTCGGTGTATTACAATGTTGAGTTTGATTGATGAGGTTTGATGTAAATGTATATAGTGATTGTGTAGTTTGTATATTGTATATATATCAGCTGTAGTGATGTTGAAGGACATGAAGGATCAGATTGTGATTGTGATTTGTCCTGCTGTTGAAATGCTGTGAATGAAAGTGCAGTGTGTTTTCTTTGTGTTTGTGAATGTGTTGTGTTTGTCTCCTGCAGCTGGTCCCACAGTGAAGCCCTCAGTGTCTCTGCTGCCGCCCTCTTCTCTGCAGATCTCTGGAGGCTCAGCCGCACTGCTCTGCCTGCTCAGCTCTTACTCTCCACAGGGGGCGCTGGTGAGCTGGACACTGGACGGGTCAGAGGTCACCGAGGGGGTTCTGACCAGCGCAGAGAGCCAGCAGGACGGCCGCTACAGCCGCAGTAGCGTCCTGACCCTCAGCAAAGCACGCTGGGAAGCGGGAGAGGTGTACGTCTGCAGAGTAACACATGATGGAGCTCCTCATGAGGTCTCGTTCCACAAGAGCTCTGAGTGCTGATGTTTCTCTCCTGAAGATGAGCCGTATCTGAGTGTCCTGTGTCAGGCAGGATTCACATGAGTCTAGTGCTGCAGCTGTAGTGATTTACAACTCAATACTGAAAGAGAGCTCGCATGTGTCAAAGCACTGTGTGATCTTTCAATCTGCTGTGTTTGCTGCAACATTCAATAAAGCTTCTCAACAAGTTCACTTTGTGTCTGACAACATCATTCAACTAACAGATGAAGATGCAGGTGCTTTTCAGAAGGTTGATCAGTAGCAGTAAATCAGTCAAATAAAGCTCTTGGGGTTTGAACATGGTCTCTGGAGACAGAGCTGCTCTATTCTGAGAGGATCACAATCACTCCACCCTGACAATGCAAATGGGATTTTCAGTCTCACTCTTTGATTGGTTACAGGATCTGGACTGGAACAGACCACTTTCACTTCTGCTACACATTTACATGCGGAAGAAGGTGCTGAACTTTAATATAGAAAAATATCATAATCATTAAAAAAACATGATCCCAAATCAAGAATGAGCCGTTGTGACAGTAATTGTGTAAGAATGTAAATCTTTCTGTGGGTCAAATGCAGGGCCGTTTCTAGCCATTCTGACGCCCTAGGCGAAATCCTTATTGGTGCCCCCAGTCAAATTTTAAAAAGCAACATTGGTATTACTGGTATTAATTAACAAATACATGCATACCAAATTATATTTGTATATACAGTATTTGTTAATAAGGATTCAAATGAATAGCCAGATGCCTGTATAGCCCTAGGCCTATAATATATAGCCTATATTTGTGCAGTCCCTAGTTACTAAGAAATTGTTCTCAGACATAACTACAAAATTATTATGTGTTATTAGTACATTTCACATGAAAGAATAAGAATAAAGACTGATTCAGTGTGGTTTTTGTTACTCATTGATGCGTGAACTTCCCCTTTAAATAACGCAACACTTTGCCCTCTGTGTGTTCGACGCTGCTTGCATTAAGCACTATCAGAACTGAATGAATCAACACCATCTGTAAAGATACGTTAAATTCATAAACTTGATTTAATAAAGGATGTATTCATGTTGTGAATTTGCACATTTCATTATACCATTTTTAAATTGGCCGCTAGAGTTTTATATGGGACAATTACAAAACACACTGATTCTTTTAACAATGCATTGGCCCAAAAGCCTTTTGGAGTTGCAATTAAGAGAAGAAAGCTTTATAGAGTCAAAATATAACTGCACACTCACTTTATCATGAAATGCGGAAGTGAAATGTGCAGTTATATTTTGCCTCTAACATACACACCGACTAATGCTATCTGCCAATTTCACAGCCTGATTTCTAGACTGCCACAAATACTGCCCTAACAAAATACAGATTTATACCTGTTATTTTAATTGGCCTTTAGTTTGAATTTAGCTTTATTTTATGGTTAAAAAAGTGTTACCTTGCCAAAGCACTGACCGAGTTCATTGATCTAATGGTGTGGTTGAGCGCTCCAAACGCAAACTTTTTTGACAGTAGCCTACTCTGATCTGATGGCATATAGGAATCGTCAGATTGACAGTTCTCTGATCCAATAGTGTGAGGGAACTAGTGGGGGCAGCAATAACATTTTAGTGTGGCCGTGACACTCTTTACACACAAACATCTAGTGCCAGATATGCGCTTTTTGTGATTGTGTTGTTCCTGATATCATGGTGCCTTTTATACAATGTTGAGTTTTGATCCAAACCATCATTTTGGCTGAGGTTGATATTTCAGTGTTTAAAGTGTGTTAGATCAGCACTTCTGATGAAGTCGACACACACATGGGTGGAGTCAGTGGCCGTTTCTCAATATGTGTTCTTGTCTGGACTCGTGTTCTGGTGTTCTTGTGAATCGTCATCAGTCGCTGCCCAAGTCCTGTTCCTATTCAAAGTTCACATCTGGCCAAGTACAGTTCAAATCCCCAGATGTGTTCTTGATCCGGCCCTTTTATTGAGGACGCATCGAGAGGAGACTTGTGTGGACTTCAGACTGACAGATATCCCAGAATGCATCTAATACCAACCAGCAAGCGTCAATAGTGGATGAGAAAACCCACATAATTAAAAAATACTACTGTTATTGTCACGAAATGTAGTTTTAAGAGTATTTCAGTTGAGAATGTAGTTGTTTAAAGCTCAAATCTAGTGATTTAACATGAGATACATCTAACTGGCGATCTTTGGTCTCATGAATCTATAATTTGTTCTCTGGCTAATCGTTTTGGCTGAGGTCAAAGTGAAGTGGCGTTGGGGTCAAATGAGGAAAACTGTCCTTGAAAACATCGCTGGTGTCCAGCCGCCACTGCAGAACTTTCTCAAAGGATGACGGAGTATTTTGAGTCTCTTTCACACTGATGAGAAATAAAGCGAGTAGGTCGCGCCGGCGTGATTGTCGACCTCTAGGGGTTAATGTTAATACATTTATTATCATCTTGTTACAGCTCCATCTAATCTGTTCATTTCATGTCATCATTTAAGTATTTCATTTAATATTGTCTATTTTGTTCACTAACATGTATTTTTCATACAAGATACTGTTTGGGCCGATCACACACCCGGACCAATGAGACGCCAGACGAGACGCGAGTGTGTTTTGCTAGTTTTAGCCGACGCAGTTAACCAATCAGATGCGCTTGATCAATAAAACTCTTCACCACTCACATTATCTCCACATTATAGTAAGAGATATAAGATTGTGTTACATGTTTACTTACATCATAATAAATAAATAAAGTGTGTGAAAGGTTTGATACAGCATTGTGTTGTGTGTGATGGTCCATCAGCAGCTGCAGTATCTCTCAGCTGTATCAGTGCAGTCACTGTGACGTCTGACTGACACAGGTTTTTGTACGACTCTTTATCACTGTGTGAACACAAGCTGACTGTTTGGATAGTGTAAACTCTGACAGTAATAATCTCCTGTATCTTCAGTCTGGACTCCACTGATGCTCAGAGTGAAATCACTGCCAGATCCACTGCCACTGAATCTAGATGGAGTTCCTGACTGGAGGCGGTTGATCCTATGTATCAGGAGTTTTGGAGCTTCTCCAGGTTTCTGTGAGTACCAGGACAGACAGGATGGATTGCAGCCTGTTAAAGGAGTGCTGGCGCTGCATCTCATCTCTACAGTCTGTCCTGGTGAAACTCTATGAACTACAGGAGTTTGAGAAACTGTGATCTGTCCACTGGAGCCTGGAAGAGAAATGCATAGGATTCAAATGGGAAGTACATTAACACAACTGAATAATAATTAGAAATATTTGTAAATTTAAATAGACTTTTATTCATTAATGGTTATTGGACTGTAAATGAGATGTGATTGTTTATTATGTAAGATATTTATAGAAGATATTTACCCTGAATGCAGAGAGTGAGAGTCCAGATGAAGATGTTGATGGTGTTCATTGTTGTTCTTGTGTCTTGTGTGATGATGAAGATTGTGTTCTGTTCTGCTCTCAGTCATGAAGTGTTAAACTCACAGCACTATAAACACTCTCAGACTGAAGCATGTGCTGACAATGCAAAGAAGTGGGCAGGATTTACAACAGCTTGTGCTCAGAACAAACTCACACACACTAGACATAGAAGATTTTACTTTCAGAATAATGTTGTTGAACCTTTTAGTGATTAATTATACATAATGATTGTGAAATATTTTTTATTTATGTTTGGCAGATAAGACACTAGAGTTTGACTGGAGAATCATGACTGTAGATCATTTAAAACATATTTAAAATAATTAAACGCAAAATTTCTGCATTATTTCTGTATGAGTTAAGTTATGAAAAAAGTCCATTGGAATCAATGTTGACATGTTGAAAATAAATATGAAATAAATAGACATGTTGCCTGTTTTTCTCACATTTTCCACACGCCTGAATTTCATCAGGACTCATAATCAGGTCATATGAGACTAGATTAAACCTGACATTAAAAAGTGAGTTGAATGTTTAAAATTGTTTGATGTTGCAGACTTTCTCCAGCATGTACACTAGAGTCCCGCCCACTGATGCAAGGCAGACCATCTGCCCTTACACAGCCTGATTCAGAGCTCAACTGTGGCACGTGTGTGTATGAGCGATGTGTTGAACCTGCGCTCCTGCTCTGTTGTAGAGTTTGCCAGTGGGGTGATAAGGTATTACACGAGGGGATAAACTTTTTTATCTCCTAGTTAATCAAGCCAAAATCTTAACTCATTAAAATACTTTACAAATATTAAAGCAGTAGTTCCTCACCAGGGAGATCCACCCAGGCCACCGGGCCACCATGTACGCAGATGAATCTTGACATTGTCATCCTGGAATATGACCATGATGTGTTTTCCTATCTGCTGCCAAACATATAACATTCTAGAAACATAATAATTACTGCAATAATGATCCAATTTTCCTCTGCCTGCATTTTTGATCACACAGAATATTTTTTGTATGAATATCTGAACATGCAATATATCACAATAAATAACAGAGCCTCTGCTTTTAAACAAAACAAAACAGTTTCTTTTAGCTTCATGCATTCTTTTTTATCAACACTTAAATGTTGGTAAGTTTCATAAAAAGACCAACATTTTGATCAAAAAGCTGAGAAAATCATGTTTTTGTCAGAGACTACATCCAAATGAGATTCAGAGCGATGATCAAACACAGATGATCGAGTCCATCAACACCCCAAAGCTTCACAGTCCTATCACTTCATTCAGTAACATTAGGCAGTTTTGATTTATATGATGTTTAATGTTTACATATGCATCTGCTTGCATATGATATCTCTTGTTTCTGCTGCTTCTTCTCCTGTGTTTTGATCAGGATATTCAGGACTCTTTCAGAAGATATGATAGCGCCCCCTGATGTTTAACAGTGAAAACACAGAAAGACAGAAAATTCTGTCAACGTGCCTGAATGTGCCTGAAGCATCATCTCATAAATGATGTACATTTCTGTAAATTGCAAAGAAAGAGTTAAGCATTTGCCTATTTACATCCAAACAACAATTTTTTTTTTTTTTTGGCCGGGCAGTGTAGTTTAAACTGACATTTCTCTTTCTATAAAATATAACT
Organism: Gobio occitaniae; assembly: GCA_033150135.1. Lineage (NCBI taxonomy): Eukaryota > Metazoa > Chordata > Actinopteri > Cypriniformes > Gobionidae > Gobio > Gobio occitaniae. The sequence goes on from JARQWZ010000033.1 coordinate 1,029,551, forward strand.
ATGATTTCCAATTCATTATATAATACAAGAAGAGGCATACAGTACATCCACCACCTTCATTGTGCTTTCTGAAAAGGCAAGTCCTCAAGAGGTAACTCCACAGTCCAGGTTGTTGGTGATCACCAATTGGTCGTTGTGTTAGCGACCCCGTTTGAATGCCATGCTGCCCCCTTTATGCTGGTCTACTTCCTGTTTCCTGTCATGTGAGTGATCAGACCCAGTATCACTTAACCTGTTAGCAAGCACCCCCACTTCTGAAAAAATCCCATGCAGGGATTTACTATTACATTCCCTTGATTTGCTAAATTGTCCACACAATTTACTAATTCTTTCCCTCGATGTATAAATCGTGCGCACGATTTAGCATACTAGTTTTTTCCTGCATGTCATGTTCGGGCTCTGTAGAAATGTTCAATTGTGTTGATATAAGAAAACGAGGTACATTTCTTTGCAGACGGTTCTTCAGACTTCAGTCTAAGTTCAAAATAAAACTCTATGAACCACTGCATTGTTAACGCTCACTGCCATCGGGACATTACACAGGAAGTGTTTACACTCCAAACTCACAGCAGGTTTTGCGAGAGAATGCAAAAGATTTGAAAAACTTTTTTTTTTCTCACTATCACGTCCCTTTAGGGGCTCCACATTATCTGTACTCTCTGTAGGTTATAGCAATCTCTGGAAGCTTTGTTTATATCAGGGAGTTTCTGAAATGTCACATGATATGCCTCTTCATCATGAGTGCCATTTGTGGACTAAATGTGCACAGAGCGCCCTCAGGCTGCCAGTATGAACTGAAAACACAGTACATCAGAGTATCTAGCGCTCATAATGATTACATCGCCGCATTTTTGGTAAAAATTGAATAGATATTAACAATTTGACATAAACAGGTGAAATTTGAAAAATTTGAATATCATGCAAAAGTTCTTTTATTTCAGTAAATTAACTTTATATTATATAGACTCATTACATGCAAAGTGAGACATTTCAAGCCTTTATTTGTTATACTTTTGATGATCATGGCTTACAGCTTATGAAAACCACAAATTAAAAATCGTAGAAAATTGGAATATTACATGAAATCAATAAAAAAGGATTTTAAATAAAGAAATGTCGACCCTCTAAAAAGTATAATCATGCACATGTACTCAGTACTTGATTTGGGCCCTTTTGCATGAATTACTGCCTCAATGTGGCGTGGCATGGATGCTATCAGCCTGTGGCACTGCTGAGGTGTTATGAAGACCAGGATGCTTCAGCTCTTCTGCATTGTTCGGTCTCATGTCTCTCATCTTTCTCTTGGAAATGCCTCATAGATTCTCTATGGGGTTCAGGTAAGGCGAGTTTGCTAGCCAATAAAGCACAGTAATCCCATGGTCATTGAACCAGGTTTTGGTACTTTTGGCAGTGTGGGCAGGTGCCAAGTCCTGCTGGAGTCAGCATCTCCATAAAGCTTGTCTGCATGAAGTGCTCTAAAATGTCCTGGTAGACGGGTTCGTTGACTCTGGACTTAATAATGCACAGTGGACCAACACCAGCCGATGACATGACTCCCCAAACCAACACAGACTGTGGAAACTTCACACTGGACTTGTTCAAGCATCTTGGACTGTGTGCCTCTCAGTTCTTCCTCCAGACTCTAGGACCTTGGTTTCCAAATTAGATGCAAAATTTGCTCTCATCAGAAGAGAAGACTGGACCACTGAGCAACAGACCAGGTCTTTTTTTTTTAGCGCAGGTAAGAAGCTTCTGACGTTGTTTGTTGTTCAGGAGCGGCTTGACAAGAGGAATACGACATTTGAAGCCCATGTGCAGGATCTGTCTGTGTGTGGTGGCTCTTGATGCAGTAGCTCCAGCCTCAGTCCACTCCTTGTGAAGCTCCCCCACACATTTGAATGGCCTTTTCCTGACAATCCTCTCCAGGCTGCGGTCATCCCTGCTGCTTGTGCACCTTTTTCTTCCACACTTTTCCCTTCCTCTTAACCTTCTATTAATGTGATTAGATACAGCACTTCGAGAACATCCAACTTCTTTTGCAATTCCCTTTTGAGGCTTTCCCTCCTTGTGGAAGGTGTCAATTATGGTTTTCTGCACAACTGTCAGGTCAGCAGTCTTTCCCATGATTGTGAATTCTACTGAACCAGACCGAGAGAACATTTAAAGGCTCAGGAACCCTTTGCAGGTGTTTTGGATTAATTTGCTGATTAGAGTGTGACACTATGGCTGAATTTGAAATCGGCCCCTAAACCCTCATTCACTATTCCATACGTTAGTCCACTAATATAGTTCACTTGAAGGAGTGAGTGAGTTCAGATAACAGCCTTTGTTTGTACATAGGCTGTACACTTGTTATTGCAGTGCAATGTGGGATTGAATGAGTGCACTCAATAACATCCACTATGGTTTTGGACACCACTAGAAGGAGGATTGCTTCCGTCTGTTGGTCCAGGTGCAGGAAGAAGACTGGCAGGTCATCCGGAGCTTGCTCGGCTGGGAGGTCACGCTGAATTTTGGCTTGCACGTTGTAACTGAAGATAAATGTCTTTTCATTGAAACATGTCAGTCATGGTCTCACTATAGGTGAGCTGGAAAGAGATTGATGGATCTGAGCAAACTGCTCTCAATGTCTTGATGGTGCATGAGAGGCTCAATGTTTACACATTTGGGCAGAGCCGGCACGTGACAAAGGCAACATAGGCGGTTTCCTAGAGCACAAGATGACAGGGGGCTGACACGCGGAGAGGTTTATTTGATCAGAAATGCACCCTCTCATGACCACTGTCGCCACTACACCCATACATTATTTATTTATGCCAATTAACATCATTTGAGTCTTTTAGATTTCAATATGTTTACAATAACAAAGTTGGCATCAACAAACAAAACACATAATAGTTGACAACAATTTGGATTCATTTTAACACTGCCTGCCTGCATTATGGCATAATTCATCATCACCATCATCATGAGTTAATTATGCATGATGGTGAAGTTATGATTCGTTTTGCCATTGGCATTCACCTTAAACAATCCTTGATTTGCAAAAAATGAGTGAAGAAAATTACCAGGTGCACGAGGCAGGAGCAGAAAAAAAGAGCAATATAGAGGTAAGAATCACGTTAATGACTCTTAATGGCAGACATTAATGTTTGTGTACTATTCTGAAACAGCATTTCCACTGCAGCTGAACTTCCATCTTTGTCTCCCTCAGCTCTGCTCACTTGCTCCACTGAGCCACTAACTGCTGCTGAGATGTCCCCAAGCTCTGCCTCTTCCCCGTGTGAATCTCTCTCTGTTCCTGGAGAGTCTGTCAATCCCCCGCCCCTGGATCCTTCAGGCTGGCCTGCCCTGTCTGATAAAGAGATGTTTTTTCTGTCGCTCACCACAGAAATTGACTGAACTTGAGCAATTCTGCAAGAAAGATTGAGCAAATATTCCCCAATTTAGGTGCACAAAGCTAGTTAAGGCATATCCAAAAAGTTTAATGGTTATAAGTAAAGGAAAACCCTGTTATTCTAGTTTTTCAGTTTTTAATAATCCTCCAGAATGTTTTGAAATGTTATTTTCACTTTCATGATGAGGGTTATAATGTGTACATACAGCTCAACAAAGTTAGACTTCTTTTCCAGGGTGTAATGTGACAAAAGGTGAAGATTTTCACAGGGTATGAAGACTTTCTATAGGCACTGTAGTCACCAGAGGACCTTATCAGGCCAAGAGGGATTTAATTTCCCCTAAAAGAGAGGACGAAGTTGCCATCATCCTTATTTTATTTTTATTTTTTTCAGTCATGGAGAACGGTGTAGAAGTCATTAAATACCAGGCCCTACCAGTGAGAGAAGCCCTACAGGAGGTGAAAGAAATGTCAGCAGATCCTGAATTAATATTGAGGCTCAATCTTTAGCAGAGGAGATTGGATCAGTTCATTTTTCCTCTCAGTTGTCTGGTATATCATCTTTAACAGAACTGAAGATATCAGCTGATGTAGTCTGTTTCTGTGCAGATGGATATGGAGGTGGACCGCTCGGCAAAACAGAAACTTTCTTGACTGACTACTGAGGTAATGGCTTCAGCTCAAGCTTTATCAAGAGAGATGTGTGAAGAAATGAATGTGGATGCTGTTCTCAAAGAGAAGAGGCTGTGATCAACACATAGACAGTTCTCATGTGAATGTCCAGATGAGCCATCAGTGATGCACTGAAGAGGACGGAGACGACATGTTTTAATGGCCATTGTGTCACTGGAGGAGAGGTTCACACTGAGAGAGGTCAAGGAGAAGTTTGGTGTACTGGTCAACTTCCCTAAGATGAAAAATGAAGAACTGTTGCAGCAGTGTGAAACTCTAAACATCAGTTTAAGTAATGGAGGACAATCAGACATAGATGAAAACAACTCACCCGTGAAATGAGAAGTTTCCCTGACCTATCATCACCCAACATGACCAGCATGGAGACTCTTGAATTTCTGTATGAAAAGCGCCTGCAGTAAATCTGGCAAACGTGTCTGTGTGTGTGTGTGTGTGTGTGTGTGTGTGTGTGTGTCACTGCGGGTCTCAGTGACTGTAGCAGCTGCGGAGAGAAGCTTTTCAAAGCTCAAGCTGATTAAACACACATGAGCTCTACCATGACCCGAGAGCGTCTAAGTGGACATGATCAGCATCAGTCATGATGTGTCTCAAAACTGGGCTTTTACAGTCATTCATGAAATGAACTGAAATTAACAATTTGTCCCATTTTTGCACAAACATGTGAATAACCTCACAGCTTTTCTCTGAAGTGTGCTGGAATATTTCATGGAATAGAGGTTTTGCTTTGTGTTTATTGATTTGTAGTTTAATTCTTGTGGGATTCTTTTTTCCCCCAGATTTATTTATTATTAATTTCACCATTTATTTACTTCATATTTATGTTTACATTGATTAACACTATCCATGTTATATTATAGTAAATTGATTAGCATTTTTCAGTCATTTTTGTCCAGGTTTGGGCCGCTATCTAAAATCTCGCCTGAGCAGGCCCTACATTTGAATAATAGGCATACTTATAATAGTTAATGAACAATAAACTGGATTAATGTATTTTAGCATAAAAAAATCTTAATCATCATATTTATCTTTAAAGTCTTTATAAACTTTGCTCAACTCTGTCATTGTGTTGTGTGTGATGGTCCATCAGCAGCTGCAGTATCTCTCAGCTGTATCAGTGCAGTCACTGTGACGTCTGACTGACACAGGTTTTTGTACGACTCTTTATCACTGTGTGAACACATCCTGACGGTGGCCTGGCCAGTGAAAACTCTGACAGTAATAATCTCCTGTATCTTCAGTCTGGACTCCACTGATGCTCAGAGTGAAATCACTGCCAGATCCACTGCCACTGAATCTAGATGGAGTTCCAGTATAAAGGGTTGTTGCGTAATATATGAGGAGTTTAGGAGCTTCTCCAGGTTTCTGCTGATACCAGGCTAAACGATCATTATTATGCACACTACTGCTGGTTTTACAGTTTATTCTGATGTCTTGTCCTGGTTGAGCTGTTATTGATGGACTCTGAGTTAATGTGTACTGTCCTCTACACTCTGAGAGAAAACAGAAATGAAAATTATTTATATTTTAAATTTTAAAGGAATTATTAATCATTATGAATATTTTAGTACAAACCTTGAGCAAATAGAGTGAGAGTCCAGATGAAGATGTTGATGGTGTTCATTGTTGTTCTTGTGTCTTGTGTGATGATGAAGATTGTGTTCTGTTCTGCTCTCAGTCATGAAGTGTTAAACTCACAGCACTATAAACACTCTCAGACTGAAGCATGTGCTGACAATGCAAAGAAGTGGGCAGGATTTACAACAGCTTGTGCTCAGAACAAACTCACACACACTAGAGTTACACAATGATGATTACATTCTGACTCATGTTATTTGAGTTAGTTCAGTAGTTTTATTTGTATTGTGACTCCTGAGACACTGAGGATGTGCAGATGAACGTCCATCTCTGTGTCCATATTCAGTCATGTGACCATCATCACTGCTACACTTCCACTAGATGAAGCGCCATCACTAAAGTCAGATCATGAATCATGAGTCTGTTCAGAAAGTATCAGGACTGATTGTGAATCTCTAATCAGAGTTGATGGTGTCACTCCATCTATCATGAAGCCTCATGTGTGTCTGAAATCATCAGATGGAGAAGAAACAGGCTGTTAAAGATGGAGACATATTAGAGCTTGTTCACGTTTCATGATCTTGTGTGGAGATTCAGAACCAGTCCAGAGACTTTTACAACAGACCTTGAATATGAAAACATGCTTGACTGTGTAGAACATGCAAAATACCTTTTATATTTTTATTGTTGACACTTTCTATTGACTTTGGCTATAATATAGCCTGACGTCGTCATACTCAATTCTAGTCAGAATATGAGTCTGAGACCGCTCCGTTGGGCTGTGATTATGGGGCGTGTTTCAACCGAGCCAGGAAAGACCTCAATTGGATAGACCTACAACCAATCAGAGCAACGGAGCGACGCACAACGTTAGTTGTCAAATGTCAACAGAACTCAACTGCACTGTGCTGCCATGTCCGCGGGTTGAAGCGACCCCAATTATGTGATATACAAACCCAGGAATGCGATTTTTAGCTGCCAGCCCTGCCAAAATAACATATTTTACCCCCCAAATGCCTTTTTTCCCCCGGAGAACCCCCCCTGGAAAGCTATTGGGCTGGTTTTTGGCTAGTTTTGAGGAAAGTTAGCAATTGGGCGGGTTTTGTTGTAAAAACTTGGCAACCCTGTCTGCACGCACGCTGGAATAAGTAGCCTAACGTTAGAAGAACAAGATTAGTGTACGATCTTTGCCGGTGTTGTAAAAAAAATAATTTAAAGATACACAGAGTACTTACCAACACGATCATCATTTCTGAGAGAAATAGTAAAGGTGAATGCATATACGAACAAGTTCTCCGTTTAGGATTAGAACAAACTCAACCCAAGCGGCTTTTGATGACGTGGATGATTACGTTACTGTTTATCATCTGTCCATCATCGTCTAAAGCCCGCCCTGACAATTTCATTGGTCCGAACAGTTTCTGTTCGGGCATAATTACTTCTCTATGGATCAAGTCCAGACCGAACTGCCCGAGTAAAAATGTTGTGGGCGGGGCTAAGTTCGGCTGGCATCCAAGCTAGCTATAATATTCAATAAACTCATGATTTGAGCAGATTTTCACTGAAGATTGAAGTCTGAAGCTGCAGGTTTTTCTGTGAATCCTGAAGATTGAGCTGCATATTCAATTCAATTCAAATTTATTTGTATAGCGCTTTTCACAATACACATTGTTTCAAAGCAGCTTTACAGAAAGTGCATTTCATAAATGTACATTGAAAAATGTTAGGAAGAGAATGTTAAAGCAAAATCTTAGAAAAAGTTAATCAATTATGTATTATTTTAGGCCATAATAACGCTGGCGTTGAGTCGTCTCTTCACAGGCGTTGAGTCGTCTCTTCACAGGCGTGGAGTCATCTCTTCACAGGCGTCGAGTCGTCTCTTCACAGGCGTGGAGTCGTCTCATCACAGGCGTGGAGTCGTCTCATCACAGGCGTGGAGTCGTCTCATCACAGGCGTGGAGTCGTCTCATCACAGGCGTGGAGTCGTCTCATCACAGGCGTGGAGTCATCTCTTCACAGGCGTGGAGTCGTCTCTTCACAGGCGTGGAGTCGTCTCTTCACAGGCGTCGAGTCGTCTCATCACAGGCGTGGAGTCGTCTCATCACAGGCGTGGAGTCGTCTCTTCACAGGCGTTGAGTCGTCTCTTCACAGGCGTGGAGTCATCTCTTCACAGGCGTTGAGTCGTCTCTTCACAGGCGTGGAGTCGTCTCTTCACAGGCGTGGAGTCGTCTCTTCACAGGCGTGGAGTCGTCTCTTCACAGGCGTGGAGTCGTCTCTTCACAGGCGTTGAGTCGTCTCTTCACAGGCGTGGAGTCGTCTCTTCACAGGCGTGGAGTCGTCTCTTCACAGGCGTGGAGTCGTCTCTTCACAGGCGTGGAGTCGTCTCTTCACAGGCGTGGAGTCGTCTCTTCACAGGCGTTGAGTCGTCTCTTCACAGGCGTGGAGTCGTCTCTTCACAGGCGTCGAGTCGTCTCTTCACAGGCGTCGAGTCGTCTCTTCACAGGCGTGGAGTCGTCTCTTCACAGGCGTCGAGTCGTCTCTTCACAGGCGTCGAGTCGTCTCATCACAGGCGTCGAGTCGTCTCTTCACAGGCGTTGAGTCGTCTCTTCACAGGCGTCGAGTCGTCTCTTCACAGGCGTGGAGTCGTCTCTTCACAGGCGTTGAGTCGTCTCTTCACAGGCGTCGAGTCGTCTCTTCACAGGCGTGGAGTCGTCTCTTCACAGGCGTCGAGTCGTCTCTTCACAGGCGTCGAGTCGTCTCTTCACAGGCGTCGAGTCGTCTCTTCACAGGCGTGGAGTCGTCTCTTCACAGGCGTCGAGTCGTCTCATCACAGGCGTGGAGTCGTCTCTTCACAGGCGTTGAGTCGTCTCTTCACAGGCGTCGAGTCGTCTCTTCACAGGCGTCGAGTCGTCTCTTCACAGGCGTCGAGTCGTCTCTTCACAGGCGTCGAGTCGTCTCATCACAGGCGTCGAGTCGTCTCTTCACAGGCGTTGAGTCGTCTCTTCACAGGCGTCGAGTCGTCTCTTCACAGGCGTCGAGTCGTCTCTTCACAGGCGTCGAGTCGTCTCTTCACAGGCGTTGAGTCGTCTCTTCACAGGCGTCGAGTCGTCTCTTCACAGGCGTGGAGTCGTCTCTTCACAGGCGTCGAGTCGTCTCTTCACAGGCGTCGAGTCGTCTCTTCACAGGCGTGGAGTCGTCTCTTCACAGGCGTGGAGTCGTCTCTTCACAGGCGTCGAGTCGTCTCATCACAGGCGTGGAGTCGTCTCATCACAGGCGTGGAGTCGTCTCTTCACAGGCGTGGAGTCGTCTCTTCACAGGCGTTGAGTCGTCTCTTCACAGGCGTGGAGTCGTCTCTTCACAGGCGTTGAGTCGTCTCTTCACAGGCGTGGAGTCGTCTCTTCACAGGCGTCGAGTCGTCTCTTCACAGGCGTCGAGTCGTCTCTTCACAGGCGTTGAGTCGTCTCTTCACAGGCGTGGAGTCGTCTCTTCACAGGCGTTGAGTCGTCTCTTCACAGGCGTGGAGTCGTCTCTTCACAGGCGTTGAGTCGTCTCTTCACAGGCGTCGAGTCGTCTCTTCACAGGCGTCGAGTCGTCTCTTCACAGGCGTGGAGTCGTCTCTTCACAGGCGTCGAGTCGTCTCTTCACAGGTGTTGGGGCATCTGAAGTCTCCGTGAGAGGCTGGATACAAACTGGAGCTGACGAACTAGTTACCTCAGGACTAGTGTCCCGAGATAACAACAGAAAAGCAGATGGGAAATAATTAGCATAGCTGCTGTTCAGAATATTAATGCTTTTGATCCGATTTAACTGTAGTATAAAAGGTAATTATAATGTGAATGCTTAGCTAAAGAGATGCGTCTTTAATCTAGTTTTAAACTGGGACAGCGAGTCTGAACCTCGAACAATATCAGGAAGACTATTCCAGAGTTTAGGAGCTAAATGTGAAAAAGCCCTCCCTCCTTTAGTGGACTTAGATATCCTAGGAATGACCAGAAGCCTCGAGTTTAGTGATCTTAAAGAGCGCGATGGATTGTAGGGCGATAGAAGATCCGTTAGATACACTGGAGCTAAACCATTTAGGGCTTTATAGGTAAGTAGCAATACTTTGTAATTGATACGGAACTTAATAGGTAACCAGTGTAGAGATGATAAAATTGGTGTTATATGATCATATTTTCTTGACCTAGTAACAACTCTAGCAGCTGCGTTTTGGACTAACTGTAGCTTGTTTATTGATGATGCAGGACAACCAGCTAATAAAGCATTACAGTAATCTAGTCTTGAGGTCATAAATGCATGAACTAACTTTTCTGCATCCGAAATAGATAGCATGTTACGTAGCTTAGCAATGTTTCTAAGGTGGAAAAATGCCGTTCTTGTAGCATATGAAATATGATTTTCGAAAGACAAGTTGCAGTCTAATATGTAAGAGTGGACTCCTGTAGATGGTTCAATCTACAGGGTTGCCAGAGACTAAAGAAACGTTATCAGAAAGATGGAAGAAAACTGTACATTTCTTGTCTATTTCCACCCACTGCAACTCATACCAACGACGGAGATAAGTGCAGTTACAATAGCAAAATATGTGGGAGAGCGTTGCTATAATGTGACTATATTGTATTGCAATAGGGAGCACTTCAAAGTCAATACTAAATCAAAACTAGTTAGCACAGTATTTGTAATAGAAAGGATTTAATGACAAAATCTGGTTATGGTTACACTTAAAATAGTTTCAAAATGGATGGATGAGATGATAAACTTATACCATTAATCGTACACAGCATGAATACAATGTTACCTGAGAGAGAGAGAGAGAGAGAGAGAGAGAGAGAGAGAGAGAGAGAAAGAGAGGGAGAGAGAGAAGAAGAGAGCAAAGAAGCCCCAATGACTTCAAGAGCCAGAGGAAAAGAGAGAGAGCCACAGTTCCTATCCTCTTTTATCTATTCCTTGACCATGTGACTGAAACCAAATGTATTCTTTTAAACTGACCAATCAGACCAAACTTCCCCCACTGTCACACATAAAGGTGGGGCACCTCATGTGGCCTACAGGCCTGCCTTTTGTCTTCCAGGTCCTTCTGATAAGCAAATGTGTTGACACCAGTAAAGAAAATTTCTTTGTTGGATTTCAAATATCAAATATCTTTGATTATTTTCAATCCCTTCAGTCCCCCCTTGGCACATTTGGCCACATTCATAAAATGTCCAGAGGTGACACAGTCAACAAACACATGCTTTCAGTTGTGTAGATGTCATCTTCAGACTTGTCGTCCAGGCAGGAAAAGCAGTTTATCAGTCCTTACAGCCCTGCTTGAGAACTTCATCAAATGGTGTGGTGCAACCTCTTTGATCATTGATATACAAAACGTCCATTGAATACCTCACACCTCAAGAACAGTCACTGAAGATGAGAACAAACGCTTGTCTCTCTTTCTGAGGCAGAACACAGGAGGTGAATTCGAGCAGCAGGAATCTGTAACAAATAGCCCAACAAACAGCAAAATAGCATACACTTTTGTCATTTGGTCAGAAGTTTGATATGGTCAGATTAAAATATTCTCTGGCAATAAGCCTTTAAATCGATGTACTTAATAAAGTCAAGGTTAAGAATAAAAGAAGATCTCACAAGCTCTTACATTATTTCTAGAAATATTTAAATAATCTGCATCATAACAAAACAAAAATCACATTGTTGGGTTTACACCCCTCTTTCATTAAGAGTATCAGCAAAATATTGTGTAACCAAGTGTAGTGAATGGAGTTTTTCATGGTAACTGTTCCAGCAAACTTTTATTTGTTCAATAATTAAATCGGTTATATAAGTCAAAACAAATACTTTAAACATTCTCGATGCAATTTTTATTTTGCTCTGCAACAGGGAAAATGTGTATTTTCATTTATAATTAACATTTTGAGTTTGTTCCGTGGGTGATGTCATTGATAATGGACCGGTCGCGCCTGCTCTCTCAGAACAGCCTGTGACTGGAGAGAGTCAGCTGAGAGAGAGAGTGAACCTGAAGGCGTGTGTGTTAATTGTCTGTCCTCTTGTCAATAAACTGCAGACGTGGTCCACCGAAGCCAGTGGTGTCGTGGGGGTTTTCTTGTGGTGTGAGACCAGATCCGCTACAAATTGGTGCCGTGACCCGGATCAAGGGATCAGTACGGTGGCCCAGTAGTGCACAACACAACGAAATTTAAAAAGCATACATAAGTTCACAACACAACAAAATAAATCCATAACGGAATGAAACCACAACACAACGAAATCAAGCCACAACACAAAGAAAAATCCACAACACAACGAAATCAAGCCACAACACAACGAAAAATCCACAACACAACGAAATAGCCACAACACAATGGAAATGCTCCCAACCACTCGGGGGCACTCGGAGCGCTGTAAAGTTGCCACTGTTCTATAGAGTTGGCAATCTTACAAAGAAATCAATACCACGATTAGTTTCAACAGTATGTAGGCTAACCATTGTTTATCTATATGAAATATTAATTTTAAATCACATCACCTACATGCATTATAGCTGCATATTTATGCTCGAGAATGCTTTGACCCGATACCACGGCGCTAAGGGAACGTCTGCCAATTCCACCAATTGGTTGAAATGTATAATTTGTATGAATTAAAATGACTTTTTAACATTTAAAAACAGACATGTTAAAATTCCACAGCTTGATTGTATTGGTACAATTGACTTAATAATGCACAAAACAACATTGGAATTTTAAAATTAAAAAAAAAAGTTAATTTAATTCATACAAATTATTTCAACTTGGTGGAATTGGCAGACGCTCCCTTAGCGCCGAGGCAGCGGGTCAAAGCGTTCTCGAGTATAAATATGCAGCTATTATGCACGTAAGTGATTTTTAATTGATATTTCATGTCGATATACAACTGCACACTTAAAACTGATCGTAGTGTTTAAATATTTGTAAGATTGGCGAATCTATATAGAACAATGCAAGGAAAACTAACTTTAGCGCACCCCGAGAGTCCCCTAGTGGTTGGGAGCATTTCCGTTGTGTTGTGGCTATTTCGTTGTGTTGTGGACTTTTCGTTGTGTTGTGGATTTTTCGTTGTGTTGTGGCTTGATTTCGTTGTGTTGTGGATTTTTCTTTGTGTTGCGGCTTGACTTCGTTGTGTTGTGTCTTGATTTCGTTGTGTTGTGGTTTCATTCCGTTGTGTAGTGGATTTATTTCGTTGTGTTGTGAACTTATGTATGCTTTTTAAATTTCGTTGTGTTGTGCACTACTGGGCCACCGTAGATCAGCCATTGCAGATCGCCGGGAAAAGTCATCGACATCACCAGTCAACAGAACTTTTGTGGTAGATAAGCAGTGTGACTTAAACACGGACAGTTACGGTTTTACACACAACAAAGCACAAGAACACATTGCAGATGCAGATGTTAATCCTGCAAACGTGACACCTGTTTGTGTTAGGAGTAGTGTTTTAAGTTCACATAGGTTCTCTACTGGAATGGGGAGGGGGGCTCAGTTAAAAAGTATGCTAGAACAAAATATGGCAGCCAGTCCAGTACATCTAGCCACTCCAGTACGTCCCTCAACCAGTAGCCCAACTATGCAAGGCATGAGTAGTGACACAGCAGTGCCTCATGGAGAAAGACTATACTGCCCCCCAGTGGGCGAACCAGTGAATCAGTGGCAAACAATGGCAGATTTAATGAAGCAACTGGGTAGCGAAATAGGGAACCAAATTTCTGCAAACCTGAGATCTGCAGGGCAAAATCCCCAGAGAGATTATGTTAATGCCCAACAGCCTTCACCTCAGAGTCCTGATTTGTCAAATTTGAACCTAATTGTTAGGCATCAGGATATAAAAGAACCGCCTACCTTTAGAGGTGATAAGACTGATCGATGCACCATTAGTGAAAGGCAAGAACTGATGCAAGCTTACTTAAACAAGAAGGGCTTCAGTGCATCTGAACAGGGCCAAGAGATTCTCGATAAGCTAATGGGCCATGCTAAAGATGTTGTGAGGACATGTATTCACAACAATCTCCTGATTGATGTGGCTAGAGATCCACATGTCATCTTTTCAATTCCAAGGCAAAATTTTGGAGATGCAATTTCCTTCACAACACCTTTAAGAGACTTTCATGACATCTTGCCAAAGCAGTCAGAAAGTGGCATGGATTACTGGATCAGACTAAATAAGGCAGTTGACCTGGCTGATGAATGCCTAAACCGACAAGGAAAAAGAGTTGAGGACCCTAGTCACGAAGTGGCAATGATGTTTGTAAGGCATTGTCCTGAGCCTGCTCTGTACACTGCCCTTCGGAGCAAACCATTGGAAAGTTGGGATGCACAAGACATTCAAGCATTAATTGACAGCCACCACAGAGACAAGCAGTCTATAAGAGTAGATAGAGAGAGAAGGGTTGATGAAACTTCATCTAACGCCTGGTGCATGACCCAACAGCGGTCCACTGCAGCTAATCAGACAAGCGGTTCAGATTCTGCTCTCCTCGGGCGAGTGGTTTCTCTACTAGAGCAGTTCCTAGTCAAACAGAAGGAGCAAGAACAGAAAACTGAACAGGGCAAGGTCGTGCCTGAATCCCCTGCAGTCCCCTGCAAAATATGTAGGGCTCAAGATCATACAACAAAGACTCACTGTTTTAAGGAGGGACTGTGTTTTAGGTGTTTCAAGACAGGGCACAGAGGTTTTGAATGCCCTGACAAAAGACAAGAAAAAAAAGTCACAGCCAGCGTAGCCACTAGACCTGAGCACCATTTAAACTAGAAAACCTGCATTGTGGGGGGGGCAGTGTGGGTATCAGACAAGTAAAGACCCCAGAAAGCCCATTGACTGTTCAGGTAACTACAAGTGATCACTTAAGTCAAAACAGTGTGAGTGAAGTACTTGCAGTCCAGCAAAAGACTACCTGTGAGGCTCCAAAAGCTTATTACCAGAGAATTAATGATGAAGATGATCTGTTCTATGCTCCAGTATTAGTTGAGGGGAAAGTGAAACTATTAGCTCTTGTCGATAGCGGATCTGTTACCTGTACATTGAGTGAAACAGCTGAACGCAGGCTTAAAGACTGGAACTTGATCTGCACAGATTCGAGTAAACCCACAAGAAAAGTACTTACTGGCTGTGGAGGGAATGAAACAAAACCAAAGTGCACATATGAGTTGAATGTGGATATGCTTGAATGTAAAATGACAATCAACTTTTTAGTGGTCCCAGGACAAAAAGATGAAATGATAGTTGGATCGAATGTCATCAGGCATGTGACTCAGCAGATGAGGAAAACTGAGTGGTACTGGAAAAGCTTGTCTCAACCAGTTCAAGATAATGTTCAAGAACCCCTGCTGAATGTGCTTTCTAATGTTGACCGCTGGCATGGAGATAAGATACCGCAGAGAGTTGGCACGGTAGTTTTGCGACAATGTCTTACACTAGAGCCACAGCAAGAACATTTGGTTTGGGGAAGATTAAAGGAAAAAGTTCCCTTGTCTGTTGGGAGCACAGTAATGCTCGAACCCTCCACTTCCCGTTCTGCACCAAGAAATATTATGGTAGCTCGCAGTGTTTGCCCACTCTGGGGTGATAAGTGGATTCCTATGAAAGTGATCAATATGATAGACCGCCCCATTGTTTTGCACTGCAATACTAAAATACCTAACGTGCACCCATGCCTTGCACTAGAGGAACTAGATCTCACAGAAAAAAGTACAGAATACCTGCAGGAAGGGGTTCAGCAGAACATTGTCCAAGTTAATGAGCTCAATGAGAAAAGAAAGCTGCAGTCTGACTATAGAGCCAAGTTGAGAGATCTGGGACTGACAGAAATTGACATTGAGTCCTGTGAAGTAAGTAATTACTGGAAAGGAGAGCTGACTGATCTCATAGTACAGTATGAAAGTACCTTCTCTCGTGACAAGCTAGATTGCGGTGAAGTAAACACTGTTCATCGGATACGACTCAAAGATGAGAAGCCTTTCCGACTGCCCTACAGAAGGGTTCCACCCACCCATTATCAGAAATTGAGACAAACATTGGATGAGATGGAGGAGCGTGGTATCATTCAAAAATCAAACAGTGAATGGGCATCACCTTTAGTCTTAGTCTGGAAACCTTCTGGAGAGCTAAGGATATGTACAGACTTTAGATGGCTCAACCAAAGGACAGAAAAGGATGCGTATCCTTTGCCCCATCAAGCTGATGCCCTTGCATCATTAGGAGGAAATAGTTATTTTAGCACCATGGATTTAACATCGGGCTTCTATAACATTCCAATCCATGAGGATGATTGGAAATATACGGCATGCACAACTCCAGTAGGGCTTTATGAATATAATTGTATGGCTCAAGGTTTATGTAACAGCCCAGCTACGTTCTCACGCATGATGACATCTATTTTTGGAGACCAAAACTTCCTTTCGCTTCTTTGCTACTTAGATGATCTACTCGTCTTTGGCAAAACTGAGAAGGAAGCTCTTGATCGCCTGGAGATGGTGTTTTCCCGACTTAAAGAGCATAACCTGAAACTGGCGCAAAAGAAGTGCTATTTCTTGAGAAAAACAGTCAAGTTTCTGGGTCATATTGTGACTGAGAGTGGCATAGCAACCGATCCTGCAAAAGTGTCCGCAATCAGTGACATTAAATCCACAGACTTGATGGAAGCAGACGGAAAGACTCCTTCACCAACCAAAATTAAATATTTTCTTGGGATGGCGAATTACTATTCCCATTTCATTGAAGGTCTCTTTACTTTAGCTAAACCATTATTTAAACTGACTGCTGGACAGAAAGTCGGGAGAAGACATGGACAAAAGAAACCCTTCGTTTCCAAACCTAGGCGTTTAAGACCTGAAGACTGGACTGCAGAGTGTGACACAGCTGTAGAAAATGTAAAACATGCACTTTATCACACTGTTGTTCTTGCCCACCCAGACTTCCGCAGACCTTTTCTTTTGACTACCGATGCATCTTTGGATGGTTTTGGTGCAGTCTTGAGTCAGATTCCAGAAGATGAGACAAAACCTAGACCAGTCGCTTTTGCAAGTAAGACCCTGTCAAAAGCCCAGTCCCATTACCCTGCTCATAGGTTAGAGTTCTATGCACTGAAGTGGGCAGTTTGTGATAAATTCGCCCATTGGCTGAAGGGGACCAAATTTACAGTGCTAACTGATAACAACCCCCTCACGTATATGTCAAAGCCAAAGCTAGATGCCTGCGAGCAGAGATGGGTATCTAAGCTTGCCCCTTTTGACTTTGATCTCAGATACATACCTGGTACCAAGAACATCCCTGCTGATCTTTTGAGCCGCCGACCTTTTGCCAAAACATTAGAAGTCTGTGATGCACTTCAGACTAAATCTAAACATGTGACTTCCGAAACCATTCAGGAAACTTTCCGGTTATCAGTGAATGTGCACCATCAAATGGGTGAAAGCAGCATGGATTCTCAAGTTGAAAAACTGAAGGTGGTTAGTAGTGAAGGGGTAAGAGCTGTCTTTGAGTCCTGCCTCAACTGGGAAGCCAGCAGTCCAGTTCAGGGTATTCATCTAGCCCAGAATAATACTTTTGTCCATGGAGGTGTCCGCACTCTTCCAGTCTTTTCTGTGGAGGATATACGGATGAAGCAGAAAGCAGATCCCACTGTGTCCCGTGTTGCATTCTTTGTCGAAAGGAAAAGGAGACCATCACGTAGAGAGAGAGACAATGAAACTGCACCAGTAATGAGACTTCTGAAACACTGGGAAAAACTTGAAGTAAAAGTTGGAGTTCTGTACCGCAGGTCCAAAGATCGGGTTGGTAAAGTCAGGTATCAGCTTGTGCTTCCCCTGTCACTGAGAACTGTTGCTCTCAGAGGAACTCATGACGATGCAGGCCATCAAGGACAAAGCAGAACTCTTCATCTTGTACGCCAAAGGTTTTTCTGGTCTGGTATGGACACAGATGTTAAGAAGTATGTCTCACACTGTAAACGATGTGTTGTCGGAAAGACGCAAGAACCTGAGGCCAGGGCTCCACTAGAGTCTATCAGAACAAATGCACCACTTGAGCTCGTATGTATAGATTTCTGGTCTGCAGAAGGAACCCATGGAGAGAGTATTGATGTTCTGGTCATAACAGACCATTTCACAAAACTAGCCCATGCGTTCCATGTCCCAACCAAACAGCCAAAGTAGTGGCTCAGAAATTGTGGAACAACTTTTTCTGCGTGTATGGCTTTCCGCAGAGAATACATTCTGACAAAGGTGCAAATTTTGAGAGCAAAGTTGTCCATCGTAACTTCCTCTTCCCTGTCAATTTCCTTCCATTGGAAGAGCCAGACATCGAATCAACAGTCTTATCAACAGTGTCGGAAGAGGAAAAAGATCAAACAGAAGACCAAAGATCTTTGTTCAGTATGGGAAGAGAATCAAGGAGCAGTAGAACGGCTGCATGGATTTTTCAAGGTGCCGCTTTCAAAGCGCCTCAGGGTACTGGAAAATGTGCTGTAAAGGAGACCAAAGAACATGTCACAGAGTTGGAAAAATCAGTCTGCATAAGTCAAACAAGAGAGAAAGATCTTTCTACAAGGAGTGAAAGTGGACATACTGAAAGTTCTAGCAATGAACATGAAGCAAGAGATACAAACTCTGACAGTGAGCAGTCTGAGGATGACAATAGTGTATACGAATGTAAACCAGATCACTTATGCTGCAGGGATGGAAAAAGGCTCCAAAAATCTGTTGACAATCAGAGTGTTCAAGGTGAATCAATTGTCATGTCAAGTAATGCCAGTTCAATGAGCAGATCATTCAAAAGCTCTAAGCACCAAGCCTCAAGTCACAAAAGTGGACATGGACAGAGAAAGTCCCTGAGAACGGTGACTGTGGCAGATACTGCTTTAGAACCAAGTGAAGGAACAGTGAGAACCAGGGCAGGAAGGCTAGTGAAACCTGTCAGGCGCCTGCTAAAGTGTATGAGCATGATCTTGACTGAGTCGGGGCAAAAAGATCCTCTCGCAGAGTTGCTCAAAATTGTGTCAAGTTTGATAGAGAGTTAAATTGATCCTTAAAGTAAAATGTTAAGCTGAACTTAAGAACTGACCAGAAATAAGAACTGAGTGAGCTTTGATAGGATTTGAGAAGTACTTTTTGTGGGAATTTATGGTAATATGTATAAGGGCATATTTCTCCCGAGCAAAATGTTTTGCTATTCACTTGAATGACTTAAGTCTGGGAATTCCACATTAAAGGAAAATGTCTCACCTACAGCCTTAAAGTTTGCTGAAATTTAGGAGGGGAGAGTGTAGTGAATGGAGTTTTTCATGGTAACTGTTCCAGCAAACTTTTATTTGTTCAATAATTAAATCGGTTATATAAGTCAAAACAAATACTTTAAACATTCTCGATGCAATTTTTATTTTGCTCTGCAACAGGGAAAATGTGTATTTTCATTTATAATTAACATTTTGAGTTTGTTCCGTGGGTGACGTCATTGATAATGGACCGGTCGCGCCTGCTCTCTCAGAACAGCCTGTGACTGGAGAGAGTCAGCTGAGAGAGAGAGTGAACCTGAAGGCGTGTGTGTTAATTGTCTGTCCTCTTGTCAATAAACTGCAGACGCGGTCCACCGAAGCCAGTGGTGTCGTGGGGGTTTTCTTGTGGTGTGAGACCAGATCCGCTACACAAATACAGAAATTCAATTGAATTCATGTCCAAAACCATTTTTACATTGTAAAATGGACAAAATACAAAGACTCAGAACTCAAAATCAAAATCAACAAAATTCAAAATCAAATGCATTTTTACAATACACTGATAAAATATTTTTCACTAGGTAAGGATGAGAAATACCCTTTTGATATTTAAATTGGTGAGACAAATAATACCTGATTTAGTAAATCAAAAGAAAGAAACAAAATAAACAATAACTTGAAGAAATTCACAGTTGTAATACAGTCTAGATGTAAAGACATTTTGTGAGGCAGATGGAGATTTGACTTTGTGTGAAAATCAAATTTATGTGACTGAATTTAGCTGTGGCTATGTGTAAATCATGTCCAAACACTGGTGAGGAGGGTTAACAATTGTGATGCAAATTTAGCCCTGTTGTAAAACAGGCAGCCAGTATGTGAATGTGAGTATGAGATGTGACCTGGCTCAAAATTCCTCTCACACCAATGTTTTTGTTAAGGAGCATGATAAAATGCAAAGTTTGGAGTTCTTGAATCCTGCGCTGTGATGAAAACATTCTCATGGTTAATGCAATTGTAATTCACACTGTAGCCACATGGCAATTATATGCTCCTGTACTTGGTTTAACTGCAGCTATATCGGGAATAGCAGAGTTTCCAATTCGGAGACTAACAAATTCAACATAGACACACATGCAACTTGAAATTGCTGTACAATTCCAGTATTAAAGTTAATCCAATTTACACAAGATACATGGCCTAGAATGCATAGCATCTACAGCCTTTATCCTAAGTGTTTCATCACTTACAGTAAAGCAATCATGTGTTTTAAAGAATAAACTTGACTAGTCTATGGTTATCTTGTAGCACAAATAACTATGTGTAATCAATGCGCACAATGTGTTTAGTCCAATTACAAATTTGAAAATACAAACAGGATCATTGCAATCTGAATGTTTTACTATTAAACTCCTTGCTAAGAGGCTGCTAACCCGCTCGCAAGTGAAGTTAATAGCTGAAGGCCTTGCATGAACACTGCAGTTTGCTCACTGAGAGTCTTACCTGCAAATGAGCGCTGATCTTTTCCCTTAGAAAGTAATTTCCTATTTTTCTGAAAGTACGGCGGAGGTCGACCTCGACCCAGCGACCAGCATTTTAACTCGACATGACGTATTTTCTGACAGGATCTGCAAAACCTGTTCTCTTTGTCATGGGGTTGTCTGCTATGTTCTCCTGGAATTTGAGGATAATGACCTTCTAATGCTTGCAAACCATGCGTTCTGGTACACGACTCTGCGCTATTCCGTTGCTGCACCCGCTTAAGAACTGAAATAGGCACACTTTCTTGCGCATTTTCCTAACTAAACGTTTCAGATTCATTAGAGCAAGTCACCTCATCTATGAAGTGAACATGCTTTTTAATCCCATCGCTGTTAAGCATTATGGGAGGCATGCGCTTTTTAGCATTTAGCTTAGCCTTGAGATCTGCAATGGTTTCTTTGTGTTTTTTACACTTTTCAGTCAGGGCTAACTGCTCAGCTAGTAAGCTATCTAGCTGCGTTTGAAGATCTTGAATCTTTGCCTCAGACTTTTCTGCTTCTTCATTTTTAGATTCCATTTCTTTACATTTCGCATCTATACTTGAAAATAGATCTGTTGTCACATCACGTACCCTTTTACAACTTATAAAGTTTAAAGCCTCAATTATTTCACCATGTTTTGATTTCTTTTGATGTCTGCCATTTAATTCCCAATATCTGAACATTTCATCATCTGAACTTTTAATTCCAATATACTCTTTCTTGAGTTTGGACAAGGTAGGCTCAACTTTTTCACTCCATAAAGCAAACCATACGTCACTAGAAATTTTCCCTTTCATCCCGAGGAGATTATCTGAATATTCACTGATTGTACAGTAATGGGACTATTGAAGCTATTTAAAACCTTCTAAATTCTGTTTCATGCAATTCCTTCAAACATTAAACAATGAAAACAGACTTACCCATTTCTTGGTCAGAAGGTCAGCTTTAATCCATTCACAAGATCAACTGTGGAAAAATGTCCTCATTCTTACACAGATCAAAGTAAATTTCAGACAATTCACTGCAAGGGATCCCGGGTTTCGGCACCATCTGTAAGAGTGGACTCCTGTAGATGGTTCAATCTACAGGGTTGCCAGAGACTAAAGAAACGTTATCAGAAAGATGGAAGAAAACTGTACATTTCTTGTCTATTTCCACCCACTGCAACTCATACCAACGACGGAGATAAGTGCAGTTACAATAGCAAAATATGTGGGAGAGCGTTGCTATAATGTGACTATATTGTATTGCAATAGGGAGCACTTCAAAGTCAATACTAAATCAAAACTAGTTAGCACAGTATTTGTAATAGAAAGGATTTAATGACAAAATCTGGTTATGGTTACACTTAAAATAGTTTCAAAATGGATGGATGAGATGATAAACTTATACCATTAATCGTACACAGCATGAATACAATGTTACCTGAGAGAGAGAGAGAGAGAGAGAGAGAGAGAGGGGGAGAGAGAAGAAGAGAGCAAAGAAGCCCCAATGACTTCAAGAGCCAGAGGAAAAGAGAGAGAGCCACAGTTCCTATCCTCTTTTATCTATTCCTTGACCATGTGACTGAAACCAAATGTATTCTTTCAAACTGAACAATCAGACCAAACTTCCCCCACTGTCACACATAAAGGTGGGGCACCTCATGTGGCCTACAGGCCTGCCTTTTGTCTTCCAGGTCCTTCTGATAAGCAAATGTGTTGACACCAGTAAAGCAAATTTCTTTGTTGGATTTCAAATATCAAATATCTTTGATTATTTTCCATTAGCCCAAAAACCGGATACTAATGACTTGGTCAGAAGGAATTCTGCGTGTAAGCCTTTTCAGCCTTTCGGTGAAGTTCTCTTAATTTATTGATATCTCATTTTAAATCTGACTCCATTAATAATTTTATCTGACTCCAATTCTAAGTGACTCCATAAAGTGTGCTACATTTAGAGTTTATCAGCTGATTTTACGATTAGTTGCGATTTAATTTAGATCGTTGATTTTTTTTGTATCTTCCTAGTTTTCATATTCGTTGATCGAGGGACCCTAAATCGCAGAGAGACAGACGCGTCCGGACCGCGCGCTCACGGACACAAAATAATTACTTCTGTAATTAGTCAGAGGGTGTAGAGTGAATATTTTACCTTTAAGTGGTTGCACATGCTCACTCAACAAAAAGTGTAATTTTAGTAATATTCACGGACTACAACGTGCTAACCCAGCGATAGTCAGGAATCGGAATATCGCGCACGCTGCGCTCCATGCTTCAGTCGTACCGTCATCGGTTTGATCTATCATAACCCTAGATTTTGCGGTAATAAAGGAGTATACATCGATCCATACTGGAATAATGATTTCGGAACCATACAAGAGAAATCAAGATTAACATTTATTTTGGCCAGACAGGAAAAGTAAATACGTAAACAAGAATCCATGGTACACAACTGATCAGCGTAAAAACATAAAACACAATTGCACAGCAATATGAAAATAATTTAAAAGAGTCATCATGTCTGGCACATCTACATGCAGTTTGCACGGGGGGTCTGACCACAGAATATTCCCCCAGAGAGTTAGAACATCCAACCTTAAATACTCCAACTAGAACAAAAGGGTTGTAAATATTTGCAACACCCCCACCTGGTTTTGGGGGAGTGGATCAGATATCTTTGAAGAGACTACTCAAAGGAGAACTGAATTCTCATTTGTTTTCCAATCTTTCTAATACTACCAGTGACTGCAGTGAAACTGAGACCATTTTACCATTCGCACTGAGACCTTTAAAAAGACATCAAACATGAAAGGGATAAAACAATACATTTACAAGATACATCATCACTGATATATCTGCATTTGGTGACTTGAAACCAGGACAAGGAGAGGGCAAAATGGGGAGGGGGGAGGAATGTTTGTCAGGGTGTTGTCACAGTTTCTGTGAGATCTTTTTCTCAAGATTAGTGACTTTTATTGTTCAATTGCTGAGGTGTGTATCTCAGCTTTTGTCTTAGCACCAAAACCGACTCTTACAAATATAACACCCAGGTCTTTTACTTTAGTGGATAAAGTGACAGGACATCCTTCCAAGTTAAAGTTGTATTGTGAGAGGTTTTGTGGGCAGTTTTTTGGACCAATAAGTAATACCTCCGTTTTATCTGAATTTAATAGCAGAAAATTACACGTCATCCAGTATTTAATATCTTCAACACACGCTGTCAGTTTAGATAATTTTGCGTTTTCATCTGGTCGTGATGAAATATATAATTGAGTGTCATCAGCATAACAGTGGAAATTAATTCCATGTTTTCTTATAATATTACCAAGTGGAAGCATATATATTGAGAATAGCAGAGGGCCTAACACGGATCCTTGCGGCACCCCATAGTCTACTGACGTTATCTTTGATT
This sequence comes from Gobio occitaniae, assembly GCA_033150135.1. Classification (NCBI taxonomy): domain Eukaryota; kingdom Metazoa; phylum Chordata; class Actinopteri; order Cypriniformes; family Gobionidae; genus Gobio; species Gobio occitaniae. The sequence continues at coordinate 1,053,366 of JARQWZ010000033.1, forward strand.
TTTTCCCATTTAGACAGATAAAATGGTAGCGGTCTGATAAGTACGATCTAAACCAGTTTAATGCCTGTCCCTGAACACCAGTGTAATTTTGAAGTCGATCTAAGAGTATTTTATGATCTATAGTATCGAACACAGCACTAAGATTGAGTAGAACTAGTATTGAAATACAGCCTTGGTCAGAAGCTAGAAGTAAATCATTTGTGATTTTAAAGAGTGCGGTTTCTGTGCTATGATGCGGCCTGAATCCTGATTGAAATTTTTCATAGATATCATTTTCTTGCAAGAAAGAGCACAATTGAGCGGACACAACTTTTTCTAGTATTTTAGACATGAATGGAAGATTTGAAATGGGTCTGTAATTTGCTAGGTTATTATGATCTAATTGTGGCTTCTTAATGAGAGGTTTTATGACTGCCAACTTGAATATTCTCGGAACATGACCTAAAGATAAAGACGAGTTCATAATATTGAGAAGAGGCTCTTCCACAACAGGTAACAACTCTTTCAGTAGTTTAGTGGGTATTGGATCTAATAAACATGTTGTTGGTTTAGATGCAATGATAAGTTTATTTAGCTCTTCCTGTCCTATAGTTGTGAAGCGGTGTAGTAGTTCTTGAGGGGCGATAATTGCGGTTGAATCATAAGACATCATTAAAGATTGTACATTTACAATTCTGTTTCTGATGCTTTCTATTTTATCAGTGAAGAAATTCATAAAATCATTACTACTAAACTGTAACGGAATATTTTGCTCAGGCGATGCTTGTTTATTTGTTAGTCTAGCCACAGTGTTAAATAAAAACCTTGGATTATTTTGGTTATTTTCTATTAGTTTGTGGAGATGCTCAGCCCAGGCTGCTTTTAGGGCCTTTTTATAACGTGACATACTATCTTTTCACGCGATTCTAAAGACCTCTAAATTAGTTTGTTTCCATTTACGCTCTAAGTTACGAGTTTCTCTCTTGATAACATGTGTAGCACTGTTGTACCATGGTGCTTTAGTTTTCTCTCTAACCTTTTTTAATCTAATTGGTGCAACAATTTCTAATGTACTAGAGAAAATGGTGCTCATACTGCTAGTCATTTCCTCTAGTTCATCTGTTTGTTTGGGTTCACTGAGCAGCTGAGACAGATCAGGTAAGCTATTTGAGAATCTATCTATAGTGGTTGGAAGGATTGTTCTGCCTGGTCGATAACGTGGCGCAACATGACAGATTTCAGCAGTACGCAGTATGCAAGTTACCATGTAATGGTCAGTGACATCATCACTTTGTGGTATAATATCTATATCGGTTGGGTTGGTTCCATGTGATATAATTAAATCTAGTGTGTGATTAAGACGATGAGTGGGACCAGTGATGTTTTGCTTGACCCCAAAGGAATTTAATAGATCTGTAAACGCAGCCCCTAACGCATCATTTGTGTTATCTACGTGTATGTTAAAATCTCCAACAATTAATGCTTTATCGACGTTGATCAATAGATCTGAGAGAAAGTCTGCAAACTCTTTTAGGAAATCAGCATAGGGCCCTGGAGGTCTATATACAGTAGCCAAGGCTAGAGATAATACGGATTTCTTTCTTACATCTAAGAGCGTAACATTTAGCACTAGTACTTCAAACAAATTAAACCTGTGACCTGTTTTCTGAGTAACATTAAGAATATCTCTATAGATTGTTGCAACACCGCTGCCACGACCAATCAGACGGGGCTCATGCTTATAACAGGATCCTGGTGGAGTAGACTCATTAACTCCTTAAGCTTCATGAGCACGTGCACGGGTTGAAGCGCTATTTTTAGCACGAGTGTAATGTTTGTTAATAGATTTAACGTAAAAAAACATCATTAATCTTGACAAACTATATATCATTCTAAAGGTCTAAACCTCAAGCATCGAGGACAGACCACTGTTTTTCAATGAAAAGCTTATAACGGCTGTATTTTTGCATGAATGTAAGCAATACACATCAAATCAAGCATAAATAAAAACAGAGCACATACCTTTAGTGTCCTAATTACGAGCCACACACGCATCCACTGCTAAAAATTCCAGAATGAATGGAAAGGTGAGGGTCCACTGAATAACATCCCATAGAGCATTTTAATCCAACGAAACAATAACGGTGTAATATTGATGGTTAATCCTTTGTTTACATCGCATTTCTGCGGAGCGAAGTATCATACTAGACTGTTATGCAATAAAATAATGCACCAAAATCTCCCGGTAGCATAAAGTGGCATGGGTTTATAGCTTAATATCTATAATATCTATATCGGTTGGGTTGGTTCCATGTGATATAATTAAATCTAGTGTGTGATTAAGACGATGAGTGGGACCAGTGATGTTTTGCTTGACCCCAAAGGAATTTAATAGATCTGTAAACGCAGCCCCTAACGCATCATTTGTGTTATCCACGTGTATGTTAAAATCTCCAACAATTAATACTGAAAGGATTGAAAATAATCAAAGATATTTGATATTTGATATTTGAAATCCAACAAAGAAATTTGCTTTACTGTTGTCAACACATTTGCTTATCACAAGGACCTGGAAGACAAAAGGGCAGGCCTGTAGGCCGCAGGGGGTGCCCCACCTTTTACAGTGTGGGAAGTTTGGGCTGATTGAATGTTATGTGTGAGTTTGGGCTGATTGAATGTTATGTGTGAGTTTGGTCTGATTGGTCAGTTTAAAAGAATACATTTGGTTTCAGTCACATGGTCAAGGAATATATAAAAGAAGATTGGATACTAGGCTCTCTCTCTCTTTTCCTCTGGCTCTTGAAGTCATCTGGGCTTCTCTCTCTCTCTCTCTCTCTCTCTCTCTTTCTCTCTCTCTCAGGTAACATTGTATTCATGCTGTGTATGATTAATGGTATAAGTTTATCATCTCATTCATCCATTTTGAAACTATTTTAAGTGTAACCATAACCAGATTTTGTCATTAAATCCTTTCTATTACGAATACTGTGCTAACTAGTTTTGATTTAGTATTGACTTTGAAGTGCTCCCTATTGCAATACAATATAGTCATATTATAGCAACGCTCTCCCACATATTTTGCTATTGTAACTGCACTTATCTCCGTCGTTGGTATGAGTTGCAGTGGGTGGAAATAGACAAGAAATGTACAGTTTTCTTCCATCTTTCTGATAACGTTTTTTAGTCTAATGGCAACCCTGTAGATTGAACCATCTACAGGAGTCCACTCTTACAGATGGTGCCGAAACCCGGGATCCCTTGCAGTGAATTTTCTGAAATTTACTTTGATCTGTGTAAGAATGAGGACATTTTTCCACAGTTGATCTTGTGAATGGATTAAAGCTGACCTTCTTTGGGTAAGTCTGTTTTCATTGTTTAATGGTTGAAGGAATTGCATGAAACAGAATTTAGAAGGTTTTAAATAGCTTCAATAGTCCCATTACTGTACAATCAGTGAATATTCAGATAATCTCCTCGGGATGGAAGGGAAATTTTCTAGAGACGTATTGTTTGCTTTATGGAGTGAAAAAGTTGAGCCTACCTTGTCCAAACTCAAGAAAGAGTATATTGGAATTAAAAGTTCAGATGATGAAATGTTCAGATATTGGGAATTAAATGGCAGACATCAAAAGAAATCAAAACATGGTGAAATAATTGAGGCTTTAAACTTCATAAGTTGTAAAAGGCTACGTGATGTGACAACACATCTATTTTCAAGTATAGATGCGAAATGTAAAGAAGTGGATTCTAAAAATGAAGAAGCAGAAAAGTCTGAGGCAAAGATTCAAGATCTTCAAACGCAGCTAGATAACTTACTAGCTGAGCAGTTAGCCCTGACTGAAAAGTGTAAAAAGCACAAAGAAACCATTGCAGATCTCAAGGCTAAGCTAAATGCTAAAAAGCGCATGCCTCCCATAATGCTTAACAGCGATGGGATTAAAAAGCATGTTCACTTCATAGATGAGGTGACTTGCTCTAATGAATCTGAAACGTTTAGTTCAGAAAATGCCCAAGAAAGTGTGCCTATTTCAGTTCTTAAGCGGGTGCAGCAACGGAATAGCGCAGAGTCGTGTACCAGAACGCATGGTTTGCAAGCATTAGAGAGTCATTATCCTCATACTCCAGGAGAACATAGCAGACAATCCCATGACAAAGAGAACAGGTTTTGCAGATCTTGTCAGAAAATAGGTCATGGCGATTTGAAATGCTGGTCGCTGGGTCGAGGTCGACCTCCGCCGTACTTTCAGAGAAATAGGAAATTACTTTCTAAGGCAAAAGATCAGCGCTCATTTGCAGGTAAGACTCTCAGTGAGCAAACTGCAGTGTTCATGCAAGGCCTTCAGCTATTAACTTCACTTGCGAGCGGGTTAGCAGCCTCTTAGCAAGGAGTTTAATAGTAAAACATTCAGATTGCAATGATCCTGTCTGTATTTTCTCATTTGTAATTGGATAACACATTGTGCGCATTGATTACACAGTATGGTTGTTTGTGTTACAAGATGCACATAGACTAGTCAAGTTTATTCTTTAAAACACAGGATTGCTTTACTGTAAGTGATGAAACACTTAGGATAAAGGCTGTAGATGCTGTGCATTCTAGGCCATGTATCTTGTGTAAATTGGAATAACGTTAATACTGGAATTGTACAGCAATTTCAAGTTGCATGTGTGTCTATGTTGAATTTGTTAGTCTCCGAATTGGAAACTCTGCTATTCCCGATATAGCTGCAGTTAAACCAAGTACAGGAGCATAGAATTGCCATGTGGCTACAGTGTGAATTACAATTGCATTAACCATGAGAATGTTTTCATCACAGCGCAGGATTCAAGAACTCCAAACTTTGCATTTTATCATGCTCCTTAACAAAAACATTGGTGTGAGAGGAAGTTTGAGCCAGGTCACATCTCATACTCACATTCACATACTGGCTGCCTGTTTTACAACAGGGCTAAATTTGCATCACAATTGTTAACCCTCCTCACCAGTGTTTGGACATGATTTACACATAGCCACAGCTAAATTCAGTCACATAAATTTGATTTTCACACAAAGTCAAATCTTCATCTGCCTCACAAAATGTCTTTACATCTAGACTGTATTACTACTGTGAATTTCTTCAAGTTATTGTTTGTTTTCTTTCTTTCTTTTGATTTACTAAATCAGGTATTATTTGTCTCACCAATTTAAATATCAAAAGGGTATTTCTCATCCTTACCTAGTGAAAAATATTTAATCAGTGTATTGTAAAAATGCATTTGATTTTGAATTTTGTTGATTTTGATTTTGAGTTCTGAGTCTTTGTATTTTGTCCATTTTACAATGTAACAATGGTTTTGGACATTAATTCAATTGAATTTCTGTATTTGGTTACACAATATTTTGCTGAAACTCTTAATGAAAGAGGGGTGTAAACCCAACAATGTGATTGTTGTTTTGTTATGATGCAGATTATTTATATATTTCTAGAAATAATGTAAGAGCTTGTGAGATCTTCTTTTATTCTAAACCTTGACCACTTTATTAAGCACATCGATTTAAAGGCTTATTGCCAGAGAATATTTTAATCTGACCATATCAAACTTCTAACCAATGACAAATGCCAATGACCAAATGACAAATGACAAAAGTGTATGCTATTTTGCTGTTTGTTGGGCTATTTGTTACAGATTCCTGCTGCTCGAATTCACCTCCTGTGTTCTGCCTCAGAAAGAGAGACAAGCGTTTGTTCTCATCTTCAGTGACTGTTCTTGAGGTGTGAGGTATTCAATGGACGTTTTGCATATCAGTGATCAAAGAGGTTGCACCACACCATTTGATGAAGTTCTCAAGCAGGTGTAAGGACTGACAAACTGCTTTTCCAACATGCCTGGACGACAAGTCTGAAGATGACATCTACACAACGGAAAGCATGTCTTTGTTGACTGTGTCACCTCTGGACATTTTATGAATGTGGCCAAATGTGCCAAGGGGGGACTGAAAGGATTGAAAATAATCAAAGATATTTGATATTTGATATTTGAAATCCAACAAAGAAATTTGCTTTACTGTTGTCAACACATTTGCTTATCACAACGACCTGGAAGACAAAAGGGCAGGCCTGTAGGCCGCAGGGGGTGCCACACCTTTTACAGTGGGGGAAGTTTGGTCAGTTTGAATGTTATGTGTGAGTTTGGTCTGATTGGTCAGTTTAAAAGAATACATTTGGTTTCAGTCACATGGTCAAGGAATATATAAAAGAAGATTGGATACTAGGCTCTCTCTCTCTTTTCCTCTGGCTCTTGAAGTCATCTGGGCTTCTCTTCTCTCTCTCTCTCTCTCTCTCTCTCTCTCTCTCTCTCTCTCTCTCTCTCTCTCTCTCTTTCTCTCTCTCTCAGGTAACATTGTATTCATGCTGTGTACGATTAATGGTATAAGTTTATCATCTCATTCATCCATTTTGAAACTATTTTAAGTGTAACCATAACCAGATTTTGTCATTAAATCCTTTCTATTACGAATACTGTGCTAACTAGTTTTGATTTAGTATTGACTTTGAAGTGCTCCCTATTGCAATACAATATAGTCATATTATAGCAACGCTCTCCCACATATTTTGCTATTGTAACTGCGCTTATCTCCGTCGTTGGTATGAGTTGCAGTGGGTGGAAATAGACAAGAAATGTACAGTTTTCTTCCATCTTTCTGATAACGTTTTTTAGTCTAATGGCAACCCTGTAGATTGAACCATCTAAAGGAGTCCACTCTTACAATGCTTTATCGACGTTGATCAATAGATCTGAGAGAAAGTCTGCAAACTCTTTTAGGAAATCAGCATAGGGCCCTGGAGGTCTATATACAGTAGCCAAGGCTAGAGATAATACGGATTTCTTTCTTACATCTAAGAGCGTAACATTTAGCACTAGTACTTCAAACGAATTAAACCTGTAACCTGTTTTCTGGGTAACATTAAGAATATCTCTATAGATTGTTGCAACACCGCCACCACGACCAATCAGACGGGGCTCATGCTTATAACAGGATCCTGGTGGAGTAGACTCATTAAGACCGAAATAATCATTTGGCTTAAGCCAGGTTTCAGTAAGGCAAAGTACATCGAAACTATTATCTGTGACCATTTCATTTACAATAACCTACTTAGGTGTGAGCGATCTAATGTTTAGAAGACCTAGTTTTAGAAATTGTTTTTGTTCACTAATATTGAGTTCCCTTTCGAAAGGGAACTCGCGCTGCGTCAGCTTGACGCTACGGGGAACGCCTCCGGCGTGACAGGTGCCTGAAATTACTATCGAAAAACGTCAATCCTATTGACCGGCAACAGCCTATGATGTCATCAAGGCGCGACCAGGAAGTATATAAGGGCGCCTTGCCAACATGACAGTATCTCTTCGTCTTCAGTGACTGTTTTGCCTGTTTCGCTATCGGGAAGCATCAACGGAGAAAGGAATGAAGTGTGCGAAAAAACAGCGACACTTCCGCAAGTGTGTGGATCCATGCAACAGGTACCTTACACCTGATGACACACACACACTCTGCGTGTACTGCCTGGGGGAAGAGCACGCACGGGATGTTCTCGAGGGAGCATCCTGTGCGAACTGTGAGCGTTTTCCCATGAGAACGCTCCGCTCTCGTTTGGCTCTCTTCTCGAGGGGAGAGAGCTCAGCAGCTGGGAACGGCCCTGCTCGTGCTGAGGCTGAGCGGCGGTTACAGACTTGGGGTTCCCAGCTGGATCTGGCTCGTCGTCTGGAGACCGGTGTAGTGTTGGCAGACAACGAGCCAGATCGCGAGGGGCGGACCTCGGAGGAGGAGCAGGATTTGCGCTCCTCCTCCTCGTCCGCTGCTTTTCCATTTGAGCAGAGGATGGTTGAGGAGGCGAATGAAGCGCCTGAGGCTGAGGCTTCTCAACCACCCTGTCCCATGTATGGGGAGCTGTTGGAGGTGATGGAGCGCGCTGCAGGTAGACTGCAGCTGCCTTGGCAGCGCGCTAGGAGAGGGGACGTGCGTCCGGGTAGGCTGGACGACCGTTTTCTCTCCGCCCATGACCAACCAGCTCTCGGGAGCCTTCCATTCTTTCCCGATCTCCACCAAGAGATCGCGAGAGGATGGAAGAGACCTTATTCAGCCCGGATCCATCGACATCAGCGGGCTAATTTCGCTGATGTCGAGGGATTGCCCGAGGCGGGGTGCGTGGCGTTGCCGCCCGTAGACGAGGCGTTTGCGAACTACCTCGCCTCCGGGCGGCTATCGACATTAAGGGCTCCCACCCTGCCGTCTGAACCTCTCAGGACGTCTGCGCGCCTGAATGGCAGGGCATACATGTCGGCGGGTCATGCCGGGGCAGCCTTACACACAATGGCGGTGTTACAGGCTTACCAGGCAGACCTGCTGGGGGACCTCGATCAGGGGGTGGGTCTGACCCCTGAGGCGGTAGCCGAGCTGCGCCGGTCCACAGATCTGTCTCTCCGGGCCACCAAGCAAACCGCTTTTGCCATCGGTCGTTTGATGGCGGCGATGGTGGCCACGGAGAGACATCTGTGGCTCAACCTGGCGGACATCGGGGGGAAAGAGAGGACCTTTCTCCTCGATGCCCCGTTATCGCCCTCTGAACTTTTTGGCACCTCCGTAGAGGCGGTGGTGGGTAAGTTCAGGGAGGCGAGGGCGCGCTCGGCAGCGTTTAGGACTTGCATACCGCGGAGGTCCGGGACAGCGCCCAGGCAGTCGGGTGTCCCGCTCCCGTCTCAGTCTGAGGGCTGGAGACAGGGGCAGCGAGCCAGCGTTGCCTCTCGAGCGCCCCCGCCGTGGAGGAGCGGGGCGCAGAAGAGGCGGGACATCCGCAACCGGAAGAGGAAGGAAGCCGGGGCTGGCAACCGGGACCAGCATAGGCGGCAGACTCCGCCCCCGAGGGCGCGGAGATAAATGCTGCTTTTCCCTTCCTCGTTCTCCCCGGGCGCTTTACATCAGGCCGGTGGGCCTATGATGAGCAGGAGATGTAAGATTCTGACGGCCCGCCTGGCTTGGTTGTCGAAGCGCCCCCCTCAGGTCGGCGGGCGGATATTAGCTTGGTGGCTGGATTGATGCACCGCGAGGAGCGATTGGTGAGTCCCCCTCTACGAGGGTGAAACAATTTCAAAACTATGTTTTTCAGGACTTTTTGACCGTCGCTCCCCTGAGGGGTGCTTGGGGAGATTTTTGGATCATCGCGGGATGTCGCAGGGCTGCAGCTCCCCGTGAGTAGGCTAAGAACGATCTTCTTTGCAACATTTTGTGGTTGTGTGTGTATGCCTCACTTTTGCTTGTAGAGTCTTGCTGCCTCTCCGTGTTATATTTTCCCACTATGTGGGTTATTAAATTGCTTGTAGTGTAGAGGACTAGCTGTGTTTTTCCTAGCGTAAAAGTGGGAAGTAGCTGAAGACCGGGTACGCGTTAATGCGCGAGCTGTAGTGAGATCTGCGCCCAGCTCTGCGGGGCTTTGGGGAAAGGGGTTTTTCGGGGCCTCAGTGTGTTATATTAGAGGTAATAATATATTCCTTCCCGAGCCCTGAGTAGATCTAGTGCGGTTTGCCGCACCACTTGGCCTAGGCGTGGTCAAGGATGGGGGCGTTCCCTTCTAATGAAGGTGTTTGCCCCTGGCCTGTCTTTTTTATATAGAACATGGCGTGGTTTATGCATCCTTGTTTCAGCCTCCTCTTATTACAGAGTCGTCCGGCCAAAGCCCGCCCCCTTCTCTGCGTTCTGGGGTTACGAGTAACGCAGTCGGGGTGTTGCAGCAGACAGCGACTTTGCCAGTGGTAGTGGGGCGGAGTGAAGCGTCTTTCGCTGGTTTTGCGATCAGACTTTATCTGCCGTTTCCGCCTTTCAGAGCTTGGTGGCCGCCATCTTTTGATGGCCCCCGGCCTCTTCCTGGAGGATGTTCGGCCGGTGGGTTCTATATTTTCTAAAAGAAAAGGTATGTTCACCCTTGCTCTATGTCTCTGCTCCACCTCCTTTAGGGCTCGGGTTGAACTGAACATCGGATAAACCTCTGTGAAGGTTCTGGTCGGATGCTCCCCTGAGGCCCGAGCATTACCAATGGCTGATGCCCTCGCACTTATGGTTGGCCGCTGCATGGAAAGTAAGACAGCCGCCCCGAGGCAGGTGAAGTAAGTTGTACTCCCCTCGCTTTAGAGGGTCTTTGTTTAAGCACTTTCGCTGAGTACACTGCTGTTGGCAATGTGATTAGGTCCATGTTTGTAGGCGCTGCCCGAGAGACTGCGCCGTCCTAGGGGCCCTAGGACACGGCGATGCAAGTTGTCCCTAGCTGCCTCTGGGATGGAGCCAGCCCAGGTGCGGGCATAGGAGCCAGCTGGTTGTTAGAAGCCAGCCTTGGCAGTCTGGGCAGTTGGACTTCAGAACAGGTAGTAGGCATCAACCGGCCTCCCTGCAAGGAAGTCTCGACGCCGTGGCCCACGAGTGGGCCCTGGAGGCTCTTCTCCGCTGGTGTCGACGTCAGCAGTAACCTCGTCAGCAAAAACTGGGGTTGAGTTCCCAGGTGTGAACTGCATTTCCAGGCTTTGTCAGCAGCAGACAGCTGCCGCCAGCCCAGGCGCAGCAGCCAGCCTTCTTAAGGCTGCCCTGAGGGGTAGGCTCCAGGTTTGGTTTACCTTTACTCAGATGGTAGGCCCGATTGGCCTCCCTGAGGGCCTGCTGTGGTCAGCAGGCGCTGCCTGGTCTTCCCCGAGGGGGCACGACTGGCATTGAGTCCCTCGATGGCTGGTATAAGCTGCTAGTAGGCGCTGTATGGCTAGCACGAGTGCTAGTAGGTAGTAGGCCTCAACCGGCCTCCCCTAATGCAGCCGCTGGGGCGGTGACCATGAAGTGCCATGAGTAGCACATTCTGGCTTGGGCGGCTCGCTCTGCTATCAGGTGGAGGCATTGCGCCTCCCTGGAATCGTTCCCCGGTCCCCAGGTTTGGTAACGGATCGTAGCATGGGATGCTATCAGGAAAAGCTGCACGGGGCTTCCCTGTGGGATTCGCTTGGAGTAGTAGGCCCCACGTGGCCTCCTCTGAGGGCACGCTCCTGTCTCGTGGTCTCTGGATAGGTCCAGTCACTGAGCAGAGGGCTGTGATGGAGAAATGCCCGGCATTGTTACAGGTGGTAGGCCTGTTAGGCCTCCCTGATGATGCGAGTCCCTATCTTCCCTGCTACCTCGAGGGCTAGCACGACTGCGATCAGGTTTCAGGCCCGTTTGGCCTTCCTGAGGGCGAGCTCTGCTGTTGGACACGCGAGCAGTCGGCAAGGGTTACCAGGTGGAGGCTCCTCTCGGCCTCCATGGGGAACGAGTTCCCCTGGCGGGAACGCACAACTGGCTTTACGCTGACAGCTAGTGGTCACCCGCTATCAGGCGCCGGTCTCTGGCCGTTCGCGAGACCTGGAGGCGGTGTTCTTACCCTAGCACGACGAAACTTACTGCTACTATGCGGTCCCCACGGGAGGGGACTTTCATAGTTTGCCTACTGCATGGTTACCTACCAGGCAGGCTTATGAGCTCCTCTCGAATGAGGGTCTACTATGAGCTTACGGCCGCTTGGCGCTGGTTAAGGGTTGTAGGCCCCTCGGGGCCTCCCTGGCATAATCAGCCTGTAAGGCCTCTGGCCTCCTAAGCACGTTTTAAAGTAGGTGCTTGGTAGATCCGAGGATCGAGCGGCTAAACTCCCCTCGCTAGCAAGGGTTATATAGCACTTCGCTGAGAGCTGCTCTCCGGGATAACCCGTCTCTGAGATCTGGCTAGTGGATGTCACTGCCTTTTTTGCAGCACCCTAGCGGGATGCCTCTTCGGAGGCGAGTACCAGAGGCTCTGTACTGTACAGACAGGGTTGACCGTATTACGTGTCCCACATTAAGTCTGGGTCACCTGGTCAGGTCTCCCTGGTGGCATTCGGTGAGAACCTCCCGAATAGTGACTGGCATAGGGTTCCCTCGTAGTTCCCTTGCCACGTTCCCTTAAAGGAACCCCTTCTAAGTCGAATGGGCTGGTTCCAGGCCTTCGAGCAGGGCCTGGGAAGGACCTCATGTGTGTGAAGGTTCCTTCTTGGGCGATAGCTTGGGCTATGACCGTAGGGAGCGCTGTCACTGACAGCCTAATATGACCAGAAGGGGAGTGGCTCAGGCATCTCAGTAGAATCTGCTTGTCTTGACAGTTGTCACTGCCAGTGGGCATGCACTCCCGTCGGCATGGCGGCGTTGGTATATCGTTCCCCGTAGCGTCAAGCTGACGCAGCGCGAGTTCCCTTTCGAAAGGGAACGTCTCAGGTTACGAATGTAACCATTGTTCCCTGAGAACAGGGAACGAGACGCTGCGTCGCTGAGCCATGCCGCAGGGCCTGCCTGCCGAAAACAGTCCCTTCAGACGATTAGATACTGTCATGTTGGCAAGGCGCCCTTATATACTTCCTGGTCGCGCCTTGATGACATCATAGGCTGTTGCCGGTCAATAGGATTGACGTTTTTCGATAGTAATTTCAGGCACCTGTCACGCCGGAGGCGTTCCCCGTAGCGTCAAGCTGACGCAGCGTCTCGTTCCCTGTTCTCAGGGAACAATGGTTACATTCGTAACCTGAGACGATTTTCTGGTTTAATCATAATTAGATTTTTCCTAGATCCTACAGTAGATTTAATGTTTGACCTCACTAAACGAGGAATAGACACAGTTTCTATATAATGTTCTACATTGGTACTTATGTCAATTAAGTTAGGACAGCAAATACTGTGATTTGGACTTTGACTTAGTTTGACTAGTCATATGGTGGTATTATGTATTATCATAAACTTGTCATTAACTTCGGTAGGCTGTACAAGGGAATTGTAATTGGTTGCTTTTTCTGTAGAGAACGGATCTCTGTTGATGTGTCCGCTAATCTTTTTATCGATCATGTGAGTAAATGTTAGATATGTTGGTAAAGTGTGAGAGACCTGGCGAGCCACAGGTTCCCGATCGCTGCTCTAGCCATTCGCGGATTTCCATGGTAACTCACTGTTAGAATTGTGACAGTTTTACCTGATGGCTGTGGGCGCGGTGCTGAGCCAGAGAACGCAGCGATTAATGCATTATGGCATCTGATAATTCCATGTAGCCGGTATTTGCCAGGAGACGAACAATAATTAAAGTCTAATAACAATATTTCGTGCTGAAGGAGACGGAGCTGAGCTCCAGCAGGGTGTGTTGTGGACCTGAGGAGGCGGAGCTGCGCTCCGGTGCGCTCCGGCCCAATTTAACCTCTGGGTGTAACGTTATTTCGGCTGCACACTATTGCCACTTTAGCGGTTGAACTAATTATAGTCTTCTCAAAAGCCATCGGTTAAAATCGCGTTGCACATTATAACCACTCGCACGTGTTTCTATTGAGTTTATGAATGCAATGTCTCAAAATCAGAGGCGTTCAGATTAGCCGGAGTTTTGTTCAGAGCACGCGCCACGCTCACTCGTTGAAATCTGAACTCAAAGCAGAGATAAACGAAACGTGGGATGTACGCAGGAGATTCACTCATCATACCGTGGTTGACTGTTTTGTTCTATTTCAGCAGCGAAAATAGTTTCAAACAAACAGCAGAACTACAGCGCATTTGATATGACTGGCTTAAAGTTGGTGAATTTAGGGACCGTCTCTTAAGTTATATACAACATTGGTAACGTTATACACGTTTCGAACTTCAATAGCATTTGAAGAGAATGACAGTCATAAAACTGACTGTAAAGTGTTCATCTAGGTGTCAGGTATGATGCACACGTTTTGATATTTAATAAAATAAACTGTCAAATCATATGAAAATATGGATATGCATTATTTCACTAGGATACAGTTTGGGCTCTTACACAAAATATACTAGATTTAAATGCATCATTGCTGAACACTGATGAGAATATTGCCTGGTAATATTTTACAGAGATAATATTAGAGATTATATTTACACCAAAGTATTATTATTATTTATGCGTTATGCGTTGCTATTGGCGACGGCCATTATAAGGAAGGAAATCCCACAGAATAGAATCTAGCTTAAAAAAGTGCATAGAGCTGCTTGATTTATTTGTTGTTTGTTGATTTTCAAATATAAAACTTGTTGAAATTTTTTAAGTGTGTGCATCTGTTCTTTTTGAACACTTTCATCTCATTTGAACAAAACCGTGATAATATTGATAACCGTGATAATTTGGGTCACTATAATCGTGATGTGAAATTTCCATACCGTTTCATCCCTACTACAGAAAACTCAAAATCTTTCGCAACAACAATAGTGTAGGGGTAAGACGCATGGCATGAAGATCTGACCCAAATCTACATGCGGTTCGAATCCACCTTTTACCGAACTCGCTCTACTCCTTTTTCCCATCACATTTTTTTTCAATGAAAATAAAGAAAATATTAGAAAAGTGGAAATAAAGCTTCTAAACACGTTTAGTCAGTGTTTATCAGGGTGTGTAAACAGACAGTATCATATCAAGTGTGTGAGTCGATGCCATCTCCTGGCGAAACGCGGGAATTCATTCAATGCACGGCGTGACTCTCACAGTGCATTATGGGTATGCCCTAGCCGTCGAGCATACATCGATTGTAAATTCGTTATCACAGTGTATTGTGGGATTGAATGTGTGCACTTAATAACGTCCACTATGTTTTCGGACACCACTAAATGGCTGTTCCGTCAAATAGTGCCCACAGCTGAATCAATCCTCCATCCATCTTCCAAACCGCACTGGTCCAGCGCAATATCATGCATACAGGTATAAATTAATTTTTAAAATGATTATTATATTGTTTGATTAAGGTTTAAACATGCTAGTCTCCATGGCATAGTTCAAGATAAATGTTTTCAGAGCTGCCGGTTTGCTATGTTTCAAATAAACAGCAAGCACAAACAGTGGACTAATGTAGGGAATAGTGAATGAGGGTATAGGGGGCGATTTTGAACACAGCCAGGAGCGCCATGGCAGAGATGGAATGTGCCTCTAAAAACAAAAGTATAAGACACATTTTACGCCAGACTACACAAAAGTGTACCCGTTTTATAAGCGTTAAATGTAATGACAATCTTGCGCGCTGTACAGTTTGTAACTGATATGTTGAGGTTGAGTTAAACAAGTTTCATTTGATGTGCATATTTTTCAGGCCGGCTAGTTGCCAAGCCTACATGAAAACAACAAACTCATTAGATCTGTTTAAAGTTGCAATGGAATTTAAATAAAAGCAGTTTACATAAATAGTATAAGCAGCTTATGTAAATAGTAAAAGTAGTAAAAGTGATCTACATAATTTATTTATTTGTACAAATAATTGCATAGGCCCGTAGAAATGATATATTAATGATGTAAGAGTCGGTTTTGGTGCTAAGACAAAAGCTGAGATACATACCTCAGCAATTGAACAATAAAAGTCACTAATCTTGAGGAAAAGATCTCACAGAAACTGTGACAACACCCTGACAAACATTCCTCCCCCCTCCCCATTTTGCCCTCTTCTTGTCCTGGTTTCAAGTCACCAAATGCAGATATACCAGTGATGATGTATTTTGTAAATCTATTGTTTTATCCCTTTCATGTTTGATGTCTTTCTAAAGGTCTCAGTGCGAATGGTAAAATGGTCTCAGTTTCACTGCAGTCATTGGTAGTATTAGAAAGATTGGAAAACTAATGAGAATTCTGTTCTCCTTTGAGTAGTCTCTTCAAAGATATCTGATCCACTCCCCCAAAACCAGGTGGGGGTGTTGCAAATATTTACAGCCCTTTTGTTCTAGTTGGAGTATTTAAGGCTGGATGTTCTAACTCTCTGGGGGAATATTCTGTGGTCAGACCCCCCGTGCAAACTGCATGTAGATGTGCCAGACATGATGACTCTTTTAAATTATTTTCATATTGCTTTGCAATTGTGTTTTATGTTTTTATGCTGATCAGTTGTGTACCATGGATTCTTGTTTACTTATTTACTTTTCCGGTCTGGCCAAAATAAATGTTAATCTTGATTTATTCTGTATCTTTCTGAAATCATTATTTTATTCTTGTCCATGCTGGGTTTTGTAGGGGTTACCGCAGATCTCTCTGCC
The DNA here is from genome assembly GCA_033150135.1 of Gobio occitaniae. Lineage (NCBI taxonomy): Eukaryota > Metazoa > Chordata > Actinopteri > Cypriniformes > Gobionidae > Gobio > Gobio occitaniae. The sequence goes on from JARQWZ010000033.1 coordinate 1,069,419, forward strand.
AGGGCAGGCCATACTGGGAACTCCATAGCGGGAGCATTGAGCCATGCATGAGGGAAAACCTGATTTCTGACCTGCCACTGTTATTATAAGTTGCAGTTTCCGTGACTATCACTAAAATTACATGTTTCACATGTGTGACTCACTTAGAGGTAAGATAGTTCACCCTGCAATCCTCTGTAATATCAGAACTGACTAATCTGTGACCGTTAGAGCAAGCGAAATCCGGACGCTTAGCCTATTTGAGACTCTGGGTCCCATGGAGGATATTAATATTTGAAAATAAGTGATACTACGAAAAATCATTGATCTAAATTAAATCGCAACTAATCTTCGAATCAGCTGATAAACTCTAAATGTAACACACTTTATGGAGTCAGATAGAATTGGAGTCAGATAAAATTATTAATGAGAGTCAGATTTAAAATGAGATATCAATAAATTAAAAGAACTTCACCGAAAGGCTGAAAAGGCTTACACGCAGAATTCCTTTTGACCACGTCATTAGTTTTCGGTTTTTGGGCTAATGGATGGAAATTTACAATGATATATTATATTATAAACTATACAAGTAAAATCATGTTCTGTGGTGAAATGTCATATCCTTCTCTTCGGGATACCTTTCCTCCTTTCATGGTTTTTTTTTTTTTTTTTTTTTCGGGGTGGGGGGTGAGTCTTCGGGATACCTCCCTGAAATGACCTTTTTCAGGTTGGGATATCTGTTGAAACATCTCCACAGACCTGTGACTTATGTTAGGATCTTGGAGCTAGTGAGACTGGGAAAAGCCACATTCAGCACTGGTGCTCCTGAGGTTTGCGTTCTTTCCGCACTTCTCTTCCCACTGTACATGAACAACTGCACTGCAAAAGATCCGTCAGTCATCAGCCTTATCCAACACAGTGTCGAGTCTGCTTACAGACTGGCTGTCCGGTGTACTCACAACAACCTGAAGCTGAACACACTCAAAACAGAGGAGATGATTGTGAACTTCAGGAGGAACCCCCAGCACTTCCCCACTCATCATCACGGAGAAGCACTGTGGCACCACCATCTCTCAGGACCTGAAGTGGGACACTCACATTAACTACATAGTGAAAAAGGCCCAGCAGAGGAAGTTCAACCTCCCACAGGAGCTGCTGACACAGTTTTACTCAAGTGTCATTGAGTCTGATCTAGCACTTCTGTAACTCTCTGGTTTGGTTCAGCTACCAGAACCCTTTGGTTCAGCTGACTTCAGGAGACTACAACAGACAGTCCAGACTGTGGAGAGGATTATTGGTTCCCCCTTGCCCAACCTCCAAGATCTTCACACCTCCAGAATGAGAAAAAGGGCTAATAAAATCAGCTGAAATACATTTGTAAAGCAACTTATCACCCTGTACAGTTGCACAGGTTAATGAAAGAAATAGACAATAGAACCATACACACACGTGCTGCTGAGTGAGAAAACATGGCTTAGCTCTAGAAACACACACTGTGTTCTCATTAACAATAGGTGCGATGCAATCTGATGGAGATAAAGCCTCAGCAACCATCTGAGCAAGCATCATAATGAATCATTTGAAGCATCATTAACATAATCTGATAATCTGAAACATTGCCATTGGAAATAAATGAACGCGTCATTAGAGTAGCAGCTAAACATGGGAACCCCGTTGAAAGCGTGAATGCTTATTTCACTGAACCTTTTCTCATATCCATACAGCGTATTCTCACAGAAATTACATACAACAGACGGCTTGCTGATCATAAACACAACTGTGTAAACGCTGTGGCTTATATGCTTAGAGAATCACTCCACAAGACTGTTAACACAACGCTTAGATTAAACTGTTATGATTGCTCATTTAGGAATTATTAAGCAAAGCACACAGTATGCACAGAGATATGAGTAAAGGAGTGTTGACTCATCTCAGATGTTGATTTCAGATGCTTTCTGTGAGCTCTGCAGACTGCTAACAGCAACACTACCAGTGTTTGAATCATAGACAGTAAAAGAAATGGACAGAGCGACTCCATAGACTTCAACGGGGAGAATTGAAGTCAGATAGAAGCATCACTTCCTGATGGCTGATGAACTGCAGCCTCAGACTGAGCTGGACGACGTAGATGTGATCAGCCTGTCCGACAGTGGCAAGTCTTCTAGTAGTTGTGCAACGTAAAATCTGAATCACCGAATCTTGCAGAGACAGAGAGGGTGAGCAGGAGCAACTTTTGATGAATGAAGCAGGATCTGCAACATCTCTATCTGCGTTTATGCCTCTACGTCCCCCGATTGCCTCATAGACAGTAAAAGATTGCCTACGAGCTTCTCCTCAGGTCTATACGGTAATTTGCTCAACAGCGCGACACAGTCGTGTGGTTATGACGCAATCGTTAGCCTATATTTTACAAAAACAGCTTCAACAAGATAGATAGTGTAAGATACAAGGTAATGGAGCCTTTTATACATTGTCGTGTTTGTTTAGAAATAAACAATGGACGAATGGAGTCTTTAAACGCCTCAGATGTAAAGATATTCACTGTCAAAGTGAGGCCAAAATGAATGGGAGTCAATGGGATGCTAACAGCAGGTGATGGCTTGGTTAGCAATGGCCGCCCCTATGGGTGGTACGCTTTCCGGGGGCTGGGCTACCCCTTGGTATGAATGTGGAGCTGCAGCTCATTGGCCGCTGACGCAACAGTAACCAATCAGCTGCGCTGTGTAGATGATGATGCGATCGCTGCTAAATGAGTTAGGACCTGCGCCATCCAGAGGTTCATGCCAGAAATAGGTCAACATTTTCTTTCTATATTTCTATTACTTATAATATTATTATTGTGTTGTATTTCATTTTTGTGTAATGCCTCTGTATGTCTGCACTATGTCTGTACTTTCCTCCTGCACTGGAATTCCTTGTGTGTAAACAATAAAGCTCTTTCTGATTCTCACCACTCAGATTTTCTCCACATTTTAGTAAGAGATATAAGATTGTGTTACATGTTTACTTACATCATAATAAATAAATAAAGTGTGTGAAAGGTTTGATACACCATTGTGTTGTGTGTGATGGTCCATCAGCAGCTGCAGTATCTCTCAGCTGTATCAGTGCAGTCACTGTGACGTCTGACTGACACAGGTTTTTGTACGACTCTTTATCACTGTGTGAACACATACTGACTGTTTGGACTGGTGATCTCATGAAAACTCAGACAGTAATAATCTCCTGTATCTTCATTCTGGACTCCACTGATGCTCAGAGTGAAATCACTGCCAGATCCACTGCCACTGAATCTAGATGGAGTTCCAGTATAAAGGGTTGTTGCTGAATGTATGAGGAGTTTAGGAGCTTCTCCAGGTTTCTGTGAGTACCAGGCTAAACAAGTACTAGCATGCACCCTACTGCTGGCTTTACAGTTTATTCTGACGTCTTCTCCTGGTTGAGCTGTTATTGATGGACTCTGAGTTAATGTGTACTGTCCTCTACACTCTGAAAGAAAACAGAAATGAAAATGAAAATTATATATATTTTACATTTTAAAGGAATTATTAATCCTTATGTATATTTTAGTACAAACCTTGTGCAAACAGAGTGAGAGTCCAGATGAAGATGTTGATGGTGTTCATTGTTGTTCTTGTGTCTTGTGTGATGATGAAGATTGTGTTCTGTTCTGCTCTCAGTCATGAAGTGTTAAACTCACAGCACTATAAACACTCTCAGACTGAAGCATGTGCTGACAATGCAAAGAAGTGGGCAGGATTTACAACAGCTTGTGCTCAGAACAAACTCACACACACTAGAGTTACACAATGATCATTACATTCTGACTCATGTTATTTGAGTTAGTTCAGTAGTTTTATTTGTATTGTGACTCCTGAGACACTGAGGATGTGCAGATGAACGTCCATCTCTGTGTCCATATTCAGTCATGTGACCATCATCACTGCTACACTTCCACTAGATGAAGCGCCATCACTAAAGTCAGATCATGAATCATGAGTCTGTTCAGAAAGTATCAGGACTGATTGTGAATCTCTAATCAGAGTTGATGGTGTCACTCCATCTATCATGAAGCCTCATGTGTGTCTGAAATCATCAGATGGAGAAGAAACAGGCTGTTAAAGATGGAGACATATTAGAGCTTGTTCACGTTTCATGATCTTGTGTGGAGATTCAGAACCAGTCCAGAGACTTTTACAACAGACCTTGAATATGAAAACATGCTTGACTGTGGAGAACATGCAAAATACCTTTTATATTTTCATTGTTGACACTTTCTATTGACTTTGGCTATAATATTCAATAAACTCATGATTTGAGCAGATTTTCACTGAAGATTGAAGTCTGAAGCTGCAGGTTTTTCTGTCAATCCTGAAGATTGAGCTGCATATGAAGAACAGAAGCATCATTATGAGAAACTCCACAACATCATCCATGATCAAAGAGGTCAAAGGTCACCTCAGAGGTCACAGCTCATCAAATATATTTCTTTAAACAGTGTTATATCAGAAATCATTGAGTCAATCTGAATGAGTGAGTGTTGAGAAGAGCTGAGGAGCTTCTAATATCAGTGTGTTGAAGTGTTGTTTCTCTCTCTCTGCTGGAGTGTGTGTTCACTCGAGTGGAATAGAGGTTTTTGTACGAGCGTTTCATTAGATTGTATCACTGTGGTGCACATTCGGTGGAGGAACCAAACTGGTGATCAAATGTAAGTCTTTTTAATTTCCTATTTTAAAAATACAATTTAGACTTCAGAAATGTAGGTTGCATTATAAAGATATTCATAATGTAGATTATAATGCCTTATATCTTTTCATAAATAATTGTAACCAAAGTTAAAATGCATTATAATATTTGCAAATTCCTTGCTGCATCTGAAATTGGTTGTTTGTCGTGAGTTTTAATGTATTATAATTTCTAAAGGTGTAACAATGAATAGATAATATTATAATGTGTTATAACTGTGGTTACAATTATTCATGAGATCATACATGCATTATAATGTGTGTAACAATTCATAATTAATGCATTAATACTTTTATAATGCATTGTGTATAAAGGCTTTAAGTGTTACTGATATTGTTTAATAATTATTGAATCTAAATCAATGATATTGTCATGTTTATACATTCAGAAGAACGGCATTATTCCTTTCAACAACAAAATCTAAACATATTTCCATAAAGCGTCTCACTATGAGTTTATTGAGTTTATTACAGGTTTGTTTTCCTTCATTTATTTCTACACTGAGTTCATATATAGTTCATCTTTTATTGTAGATATCATACATGGAGAAAAGAGATTTGACATCAGAATGTAAATGTTGTACTTTCTGTAGTTCAGTCAATGATACTGAATCTCTTTTGCTCATGTTGTGATTATAATTCAGTGCTTTATAATACAAACACAATTTATGTGTGACTTTTAATTTTGAGTTGAATATCTCAGTAAAATGTAAGAACTTTATGTTCTGAGTTAAAAACTGCTGTGATGAAATCAGTCGGTGTATTACAATGTTGAGTTTGATTGATGAGGTTTGATGTAAATGTATATAGTGATTGTGTAGTTTGTATATTGTATATATATCAGCTGTAGTGATGTTGAAGGACATGAAGGATCAGATTGTGATTGTGATTTGTCCTGCTGTTGAAATGCTGTGAATGAAAGTGCAGTGTGTTTTCTTTGTGTTTGTGAATGTGTTGTGTTTGTCTCCTGCAGCTGGTCCCACAGTGAAGCCCTCAGTGTCTCTGCTGCCGCCCTCTTCTCTGCAGATCTCTGGAGGCTCAGCCGCACTGCTCTGCCTGCTCAGCTCTTACTCTCCACAGGGGGCGCTGGTGAGCTGGACACTGGACGGGTCAGAGGTCACCGAGGGGGTTCTGACCAGCGCAGAGAGCCAGCAGGACGGCCGCTACAGCCGCAGTAGCGTCCTGACCCTCAGCAAAGCACGCTGGGAAGCGGGAGAGGTGTACGTCTGCAGAGTAACACATGATGGAGCTCCTCATGAGGTCTCGTTCCACAAGAGCTCTGAGTGCTGATGTTTCTCTCCTGAAGATGAGCCGTATCTGAGTGTCCTGTGTCAGGCAGGATTCACATGAGTCTAGTGCTGCAGCTGTAGTGATTTACAACTCAATACTGAAAGAGAGCTCGCATGTGTCAAAGCACTGTGTGATCTTTCAATCTGCTGTGTTTGCTGCAACATTCAATAAAGCTTCTCAACAAGTTCACTTTGTGTCTGACAACATCATTCAACTAACAGATGAAGATGCAGGTGCTTTTCAGAAGGTTGATCAGTAGCAGTAAATCAGTCAAATAAAGCTCTTGGGGTTTGAACATGGTCTCTGGAGACAGAGCTGCTCTATTCTGAGAGGATCACAATCACTCCACCCTGACAATGCAAATGGGATTTTCAGTCTCACTCTTTGATTGGTTACAGGATCTGGACTGGAACAGACCACTTTCACTTCTGCTACACATTTACATGCGGAAGAAGGGGCTGAACTTTAATATAGAAAAATATCAGAATCATTCAAAAACATGATCCCAAATCAAGAATGAGCCGTTGTGACAGTAATTGTGTAAGAATGTAAATCTTTCTGTGGGTCAAATGGAAAGCATCTCGTCCAGACAGCAGAAGTGACTGAATGCAGTCTGTTCAGTTTGATTGACAGGGATCATATATTACACCTAAAACATGATGATCATATTAAAACACTGACTCATTCTCTTCATAAACACAGATTGATGTTGATTGTAATGATATAGTGTTATTAGTGTTCTCTTTATCACTGTGTGAACACATCTTTACTGATGGTCAGATGATGATGATGCTGAAAGTCATGTTTGTTGGTTGATGAAGAAGAGCTCTTGATCATGTCATGTTCAGGTCATAGAGCTATAAACACATGCAGAGCAGTGAAGCATGTGGCGCTCATGAACACACACTCTGAATGCAAAAGCTGCTGTAGACTGAGCTCAGGACGAGACCGAAGAGAGATCAGGACCATATACAGACTCAGCTCAGACTCATCAGAGTCAAACAGCTTTACTGACAGGGTTACTTCCTCTTGACGGAACTCTGACACTCCCGGTTTGGTCTTGTGTTTGTGTGAGCTCATGGTTTGTCACGTGTTCCTTGTGTCATGTGCTCTCATGTCTATTGTCTTGACCCCGCCCCTCTTGTTACCTAATTATTGATTAATTTGCCCCACCTGTTCTCCCTCATCACCTGCCTTGTTTGTTCTCTATTTAGTCTCCTTGTGTTTGCTGTCCTGTGCTGGATCGTTGTCTCCTGTTCCCTGCCCTGCTTCATGTTCCTGACCCTTGGTATCACTGTTAACATCACTAGTTTTCCCCCTCGTGGGTGTTTGCTTTTGTTTTATTTTATTATTTAAATAAAACCCATATTCCTCCTGCAATTGAGTCCTCGCTCCTTTTCACCCAGACCCACCGTGACAGATTCTTCATTGAGAACACGTGTTGTCAGGAGCTGCAGTCCATCAAGTCTACTAAGGCAGTATTCATTGATTTTAGGGGGCAGGGGAGATAAAGCAAATGGGTGATGACCTATGGAGGGTGGGATGGTGTCCCCTTGGTAGTGGTGCCCTACACAGAACACATATTCTGCATATACAGAACAACGCTACTGGAGTCACTGCAGTAAAAGCTTTATTAGTATGAAAGTGATCAACCAGTGATCAACAAAAATACAACATCCAGTCCATGGCCTTTGGTTCCACATGTGTAAGTGAGAAATCATAGAGTCCGGCACACATTCTTCCTCCTCTCCTCTACCTCTCCTTCTCCCTTCATCCTGACACAGTTCATCAGTTTCACAGGATCAAGAGTGAGTTATACTGAATATCAGCACGGCTGCGAATGTGATATTACTTTATATAACATATCTATATGCAAGAACTTTCTAATTTACCTTTCAGACTAAATCTGATTAGTTAGTCTGCAGATTATTTCCACGACCACTGGTGAAAGAAACACTGAGCAATCCTGGAGTGAGAGAAAACACATGAAGAACAGCTGCTATTTCTGCTTGACTCGCATCGTCTCATACTGAGATCTGGAACACACAATAAAACATCCCATAATCAATATCAGCACTGACCGTTATTTCAGATACAAATACATCACTACATATAAATGTAGTCTTTATAAACTTTGCTCAACTCTGTCATTGTGTTGTGTGTGATGGTCCATCAGCAGCTGCAGTATCTCTCAGCTGTATCAGTGCAGTCACTGTGACGTCTGACTGACACAGGTTTTTGTACGACTCTTTATCACTGTGTGAACACTGGACCACTGTGATAACTCTGACAGTAATAATCTCCTGTATCTTCAGTCTGGACTCCACTGATGCTCAGAGTGAAATCAGTTCCATATCTGGCTCCACTGCCACTGAATCTAGATGGAGTTCCTGTATAACGGCTGTTTATGGTATAAATCAGGAGTTTAGGAGCTTCTCCAGGTTTCTGCTGATACCAGGCTAAGCCATTGCTGTATATTCCTACATCTATATGACACTCTATTGAAGCTGTTTGACCCTGTTGGACAGTTTTAACTTCAGGTTGAGTCAGAGTGACTCCTCTGGATCCTGAAGAAGAGAAAAGAAAATCAATCAGTGTTTAAAACTACTATCATCATATACTTTTACAAGAACACCAAAACCAGAGTCAACATGTTTGTCTCACCTTGAATAAAGAGTGAAATGGTCCAGATGAAGATGTTGATGGTGTTCATTGTTGTTCTTGTGTCTTGTGTGATGATGAAGATTGTGTTCTGTTCTGCTCTCAGTCATGAAGTGTTAAACTCACAGCACTATAAACACTCTCAGACTGAAGCATGTGCTGACAATGCAAAGAAGTGGGCAGGATTTACAACAGCTTGTGCTCAGAACAAACTCACACACACTAGACATAGAAGATTTTACTTTCAGAATAATGTTGTCGAACCATTTAGTGATTAATTATACATAAAGATTGTGAAATATTTTTTATTTATGTTTGGCAGATAAGTCATGAGTGTAGATCATTTTAAACATATTTAAACTAATTAAACGCAATAATTATTTCTGTATGAATTCAGTTATGTACGACACCTTTAAAAGCATGTTAATAATGAGAAATTAAGAACATCAGTTTTATTATGTAGCACTCCATACTACCCTTTGTCTAGAGTGCTCTGGGTTCGGTGTGGATTACTGAAGGTAGTTCAAAGGAGAATTGAATAAAACACAGAATTTCACCCTAATCAGGAAAAAATAAATAAAGACTCTCTTGCGTCTCTTTTATTTGAAAGTGCACTAAACAGGTGCAAAATGATCCTTCACACTGGGGCGGCAGTGGCTCAGTGGTTCATGTAGGTTGTCTACAAACCGGAAAGTTGGGGGTTCAATCCCCGGTTCCACCTGACCAAGTGTTGAGGTGTCCATGAGCAAGACCCCTAACCCCAGCTGCTCCCGATGAGCTGGATGGAGCCTTGCATGGCAGACACCGCCATCAGTGTGTGAATGGGTGAATGTGAGGTAATGTGTAAAGCGCTTTGGATGGCCATTGGTCTGTTAAAAGCGTTATATAAATGCAGTCCATTTACAAGCTCAAATCACAGAGGATGACTTTACATAAATTGATGTTTTATAAACAAATTTCGGGAGGAGCACATTCAGGAAATTAAAACTGTTAAGTGGAGCAGACCCATATAATTAAACCTAATTGAACACAAGAGGAGCTCATTAAAAAATCAACGATAGGAGGTGTATATAGACAGCCGATTTACCTTCCTGTCGTTGACTGTTTCTTAGCATCCCTCCACCACCCCTTCTCCTCACTTAATTAAACTCACATAAGACATCAAATTAATATATGTAGTCTAGTTCTAGACTATTTCCATCACGGGGGGGTACTCTGGGTTCGGGCAAAATTCCGAGCCCGGAGCCCTCCCCCGGACAGCACGCCAAATATGCATAATATTTACTCTATTTAATTTGATGTAAGTGTGAACTCGTGAATTGTATGCGTATATTCAACCCTTTCACATCACTTTAAATTTAGGGACCCACTTTATATTAGGTGGCCTTAACTACTATGTACTAACATTTTAATTAATCATTTGATACAATGCACTTATTGTGTACATAAATGTTTTTACATTGTACTTACATTTAAAAAATACCTGCATGTAATTATGTCTGTAATTCATTTCTGTAGTTACATTTGTAATTACACAGTTGACACTTCCCTTACACCTAACCCTACCCTTAAACTTACCCATACCACCACACCTGTCCTTAACCCTACCCTTAAACTTACCCATACCACCACACCTGTCCCTAACCCTACCCTTAAACTTACCCATACCACCACACCTGTCCTTAACCCTACCCTTAAACTTACCCACACCACCACACCTGTCCCTAACTTTACCCTTAAACTTACCCACACCACCACACCTGTCCCTAACCCTACCCTTAAACTTACCCATACCACCACACCTGTCCTTAACCCTACCCTTAAACTTACCCACACCACCACACCTGTCCCTAACTTTACCCTTAAACTTACCCATACCACCACACCTGTCCCTAACCCTACCCTTAAACTTACACATACCACCACACCTGTCCTTAACCCTACCCTTAAACTTACCCACACCACCACACCTGTCCCTAACCCTACCCTTAAACTTACACATACCACCACACCTGTCCTTAACCCTACCCTTAAACTTACCCATACCACCACACCTGTCCTTAACCCTACCCTTAAACTTACCCATACCACCACACCTGTCCCTAACCCTACCCTTAAACTTACCCATGCCACCACACCTGTCCTTAACCCTACCCTTAAACTTACCCACACCACCACACCTGTCCCTAACTTTACCCTTAAACTTACCCACACCACCACACCTGTCCCTAACCCTACCCTTAAACTTACCCATACCACCACACCTGTCCTTAACCCTACCCTTAAACTTACCCACACCACCACACCTGTCCCTAACTTTACCCTTAAACTGACCCACACCACCACACCTGTCCCTAACCCTACCCTTAAACTTACCCATACCACCACACCTGTCCCTAACCCTACCCTTAAACTTACCCACACCACCACACCTGTCCCTAACTCTACCCTTAAACTGACCCACACCACCACACCTGTCCCTAACTTTACCCTTAAACTTACTCATACCACCACACCTGTCCCTAACTTTACCCTTAAACTTACCCACACCACCACACCTGTCCCTAACTTTACCCTTAAACTTACCCACACCACCACACCTGTCCCTAACTTTACCCTTAAACTTACCCACACCACCACACCTGTCCCTAACCCTACCCTTAAACTTACCCATACCACCACACCTGTCCCTAACTTTACCCTTAAACTTACCCACACCACCACACCTGTCCCTAACTTTACCCTTAAACTTACCCACACCACCACACCTGTCCCTAACCCTACCCTTAAACTTACCCATACCACCACACCTGTCCCTAACTTTACCCTTAAACTTACCCACACCACCACACCTGTCCCTAACCCTACCCTTAAACTTACCCATACCACCACACCTGTCCCTAACCCTACCCTTAAACTTACCCACACCACCACACCTGTCCTTAACCCTACCCTTAAACTTACCCATACCACCACACCTGTCCCTAACCCTACCCTTAAACTTACCCATGCCACCACACCTGTCCTTAACCCTACCCTTAAACTTACCCACACCACCACACCTGTCCCTAACTTTACCCTTAAACTTACCCACACCACCACACCTGTCCCTAACCCTACCCTTAAACTTACCCATACCACCACACCTGTCCTTAACCCTACCCTTAAACTTACCCACACCACCACACCTGTCCCTAACTTTACCCTTAAACTGACCCACACCACCACACCTGTCCCTAACCCTACCCTTAAACTTACCCATACCACCACACCTGTCCCTAACCCTACCCTTAAACTTACCCACACCACCACACCTGTCCCTAACTCTACCCTTAAACTGACCCACACCACCACACCTGTCCCTAACTTTACCCTTAAACTTACTCATACCACCACACCTGTCCCTAACTTTACCCTTAAACTTACCCACACCACCACACCTGTCCCTAACTTTACCCTTAAACTTACCCACACCACCACACCTGTCCCTAACTTTACCCTTAAACTTACCCACACCACCACACCTGTCCCTAACCCTACCCTTAAACTTACCCATACCACCACACCTGTCCCTAACTTTACCCTTAAACTTACCCACACCACCACACCTGTCCCTAACTTTACCCTTAAACTTACCCACACCACCACACCTGTCCCTAACCCTACCCTTAAACTTACCCATACCACCACACCTGTCCCTAACTTTACCCTTAAACTTACCCACACCACCACACCTGTCCCTAACTTTACCCTTAAACTTACACATACCACCACACCTGTCCTTAACCCTACCCTTAAACTTTCCCACACCACCACACCTGTCCCTAACTTTACCCTTAAACTTTCCCACACCACCACACCTGTCCCTAACTTTACCCTTAAACTTACCCACACCACCACACCTGTCCCTAACCCTACCCTTAAACTTACACATACCACCACACATGTCCCAAGCCCTACCCTTAAACTTACCCATACAAGCACACCTGTCCCTAACTTTACCCTTAAACTTACCCATACCACCACACCTGTCCCTAACCCTACCCTTAAACTTACTCATACCACCACACCTGTCCCTAACCCTACCATTAAACTTACTCATACCACCACACCTGTCCCTAACCCTACCCTTAAACTTACCCACACCACCACACCTGTCCCTAACCCTACCCTTAAACTTACCCACACCACCACACCTGTCCCTGACCCTACCCTTAAACTTACCCATACCACCACACCTGTCCCTAACTTTACCCTTAAACTTACCCATACCACCACACCTGTCCCTAACCCTACCCTTAAACTTACCCATACCACCACACCTGTCCCTAACCCTACCCTTAAACTTACCCACACCACCACACCTGTCCCTAACCCTACCCTTAAACTTACCCATACCACCACACCTGTCCCTAACCCTACCCTTAAACTTACCCATACCACCACACCTGTCCCTAACTTTACCCTTAAACTTACCCATACCACCACACCTGTCCCTAACCCTACCCTTAAACTTACCCATACCACCACACCTGTCCCTAACCCTACCCTTAAACTTACCCATACCACCACACCTGTCCCTAACCCTACCCTTAAACTTACTCATACCACCACACCTGCCCCTAACCCTACCCGTATCCCACCTCAACATCAGCAAAGGTGTTTTGCAATACAGTTTGAACACAGTAAGTACATTGTACTTATTTTTTTGATGTAAGTACATAGTAGTTAAGGCCACCTAATATAAAGTGGGGCCAAATTTAGTTTCAGTCAGAAATTAAACTTCACTGGGCCATAACTTAGACACTTGTAAATGTATTAAACACACAAAAATAAATAAATAAAATACAGTGCAGGCCTGAACGACCCTTGTGTGCGTTGGAGCAGAAAAAATAATATTGCCGCTTCACTCTTAATAGAGCCAACAATAATGGAAACGATTACTCACGCTCACAGTCCAACCAACCACGAATCCAGGAAGAGAGTAGGGTAAGAGGAAGGAGAAAGATCGTGCTGCACCATATCCAGACATCAACACTCGCCGTGCGGTCCCGATCGGGGATCCAGCGCTGCCAGGGGAACATTCCTGGGTACCTGAAGCGCTAATGTAGAATATTTTATTATTTAAAAATTAGCAGTTTAAGGCTAATGCAAAGGCACTATTATGTTCAAATGTGTGCTGACGTTTCTGACGAGTGTGTATTCTGACTCTGTGATGACAAACAGAAGATTTGTGTCCTACAGAAAAAGAACTGGGAATGTGGTGATATGTGAGCCAGGTGTTTGAAGGTTGCTACCATAATAGGAAGACAACTGTGGTATATATATGACAGAAAATCCAAGTGGCAGGAAGGGCCGGTTGCAAACGGCACTCAGGCTTTGTTGCGTTGGTTGGTGTGAATAAAGCCTCTTCTGAAAACAAGGATCCTTTGAGAAGTGATTCTTATAGGAAGAGAATTCTTCAACACTACCTGGGTATCGACTCCAACGCTGCCGGAGGAGCTCAGTCTCCGGTTGATCCAAATCATTCCTGACTAACAAGTGCGTCACACACAGTCTCATGGATTTAACACAAACACCTGCATGCATACCCGATGAGCTAATGAAGAGTTTAATATACTTGAACTTCTGGCCCAAATTACAAAACTCTCTCCTCTTAGTTCACCATATATCACTGCATTTGTTTGACTGCGTCACACTCTGTGTCATCGTTCATTTTTTCTCTCTTCAGTCTTCTTCATCCCCTCTTTTCTTGCTCTCTACTCCCTCCCCCTCTTTCAATCACATCGCTCTCCAACCCAAACTGATATCTGACATTCCCAATAAGGGCCTGGATAAACTTTATACACTTGTAACAATATAAAGAACTTTTCTTTCTTTTTAAAACATGGTAAGAGTACATATATCTAAATATATCAAGTATATACAAAAACAATATAAAGATAAACCTTGATGAAAAATAAAATATAGATATATTTTTTCAACAGGGCTACAATTATATTTAGAGTCAACAAAACAAAAAAGTCCATTGGAATCAATGTTGACATATTGGAAATATTTTCATGTTGCCTGTTTTTCTCACGTTTCCCATAATCTCATAATCATAATCAGGTCATATGAGACTAGATTAACATAAAACATATATTAAGGCATATCAGGCCACACAAACAACATTCTCAAAACAAAAAGGACAAATGAAGAAAAGCGTTTGTGTTCAACTTTTTTTAATCAACTGCTCAAAGAGGTCAAGGAACCTTTTGGTAGTAGATTTCATTAGTTCATGTGTGGCGTGAGAACGTTCCTCCTCTTTTTCAGTCTCCTTCTCAAGAAAATCGAATACTCTGTTGGATCTTCTCTTTTTAGGTGGCGGGGGACCTGAAGAAGTACAGGGGTTTTCCTCCTGTATGCTGCTTGTGCCAGACATCGTGTCCTCCTCCTCCCTTTCCTCCACAGATGCGGATGGTGGAGAGCCAGTGTCTTTGGCCACAGCTTCTGTGACTTCTGCATCGCATGAGTCTATTAGGATGGGAGGCTCAATAGACAGCCTCCCGCCAAAAGCCTCATGCATGGCAGAAAACCACGGCCATGTGTCTGCTGTAGCCTCCCCACTATCTGTTCCAGTTCCTGTAGGAGGACAGCGGAGCTCCTAAAATAAAAGAAATATATATGCTCTATTAAACTGGCAAGAAGAAAATGCACACCAAATGCATTCATTTTTCCATACCTTATATTTTCTTTTTAGGTTGTCCCATTTTTTGGAAATCTGACTTGGTGTAACTTTTCCATCTAAACCAATCCTCTGAATAACATTAAAACAATAAAAAAATCAACAAATTATTTACTCAAACACACACAAAAACAAAGATAATGTAACAATATTATTATAAATATGCATTTATCAAACAAAGTGAAGTGAAGACAGCATATCTTTCCATGCATACTGGAACATAACTCACATCCAGGCTTTTTTGCCACTGTTTCTCTTCCCAGTGAAGTCGGAATCAAGCTCTGTGCTATATCTCTATATCTCTATATCTCCCCATCAGTCCCAGTAAGAAAGATTTTTACACCACAGTGAAGCAGTTCTACATGTTAATGTGTTACATATTAACCCCTGCATGCATAAACTACAAATATACTGTGTAATCAACACATCAAAACAAATTTACTGGTCTACATTAAAAGGTATTCTCTATTAACCAATATAAGAAGCGTTAATAAAAAAAATACAAATAATAAGGCATTAAAATCAAAAGACGTAAATAAACGTAATTAAAACTGTGCTGAAAAGTACACGTTATACATCAAAAATAAAGGCACTGTCAAAACATAACCCACAATTACAATAACTTCATGCTTAATACTCACATGTATGTGTGTTTGTGTTTTCTGCCATGCTTAGCTCTTGATGCAGATGTGAAGAGGGAGGAGAATTTATACGCGCGTCACGTTTAGTCGATAAATCACTTCCGCATAGGATACACCTGTGTATCCTCGCTCATGACTCCTCAAGAAGCCTCCTCACTCCTCAATCCTCGCCTCCTCGCGGTGCAATTAGAGAATTGAGATGTCCTACAAGATGGCTGAGCTCGGTCGGTTTCCGGGTCTTAGGATGGAGGACAGAGGAGCGAGGAAACGAGGAGGGATACTTAAAAGAGCTCTTTTTTCCTTATTAGATAACCAACCAATCACAGTCTTCAGAAGACTCTGTCATACATAGCAACAGGATCAGCCCCGCCTCCTCACTAAGATAAAAGTTTTGTGTTTTCCTCGCTCAGAGTTGCTCTCAGATCGGTCCTGAGTCGCTCTTAACCCATTTAATCCTAAATTTTTCCCAGACACAAAAATATCCAAATCATGTGTCATTAGTATCCCTTTGAAACAATCAATCATAATTTTTTGAAATTTTCATGGAAAAGTGTGTGAAAAAGTGTGTTTTATGATCGGTCACAATTGTGACCGGTGGGATACTGTGTTGTATCAACCATTGGACAGACTGAATAGGTCTATTTGACCTGTGCAGTGTGTTTGTGAGTGTGTTTCTGTCTCTCTCTGTGTGTGTGTGTGTGTGTGTGTGTGTGTGTGTTTCTGTCTCTCTCTGTGTGTGTGTGTGTGTGTGTGTGTGTGTGTCTCTCTCTCTCTGTGTGTGTGTGTGTGTGTGTGTGTGTGTGTGTGTGTGTGTGTGTGTGTTTCATTTCAGCAAGAAACCAGGCATGTTCAAGAAGTGTCTTCAAAAGATAACAGGTGTCGTATGTTTACATATTCACACACATACATGTTTCAATCTTTTGATTATTCATTGATGAGCTGATGTTGTTTTTTCCCCTTTAAGGATGGCCGTAATGCAGTGCAAAACTGGGAAACAGACGAGCAGAAAGTTTTGTTTTTAAAAGCTTAGCACATATTCTTTTTCATCTGTACACTGTTAAAATGTTAGAGATGACAGTATATTCCAGGTTAATAATTGCATGACTCTCTCAGTAGGACTTCTCTTGTGTCTTGGATCATCATACTGTATTTCTACAGTGCATATGAACTATGAAGGTACCCAGCATGCACTGCGGCATGAATAGATGATGCTGTGGACTTTCTTGACTCTTGTTGGTTTTATCTGTGCTGATGAACTTATTTTTGCTTCACTTTTAGCAGTCTGTGTTTGTTTATTTTGTAATGTTCAGAATTAATCTTTTATTATCATAAGTTGAGTGTCACCATTGTTGTGTTTGTATGTTGAGTATTGATGTCTGTGCATCAGTTGGTAATGTTTGCTAGATTTCACATCTTTCAAAGATGAATCGCAGAATTTGCTTCATTATTGTGAAAGATTAATCTACAAACAGAAATGTGTTTGTTGCTTGTAAACTTTTATGCTTAAATTATACAGAAACCAAATCTCATTCATGCTATTTCAGGCCTTTGGAATTCCTTTTATGCCAATAATAATGAATGTAACTTTTTACAAGAAACTAATGAAAATATAAATATAAACTGAATAAAATGTCCTTAAAACCGAAATAATAAATAAATCCCAGGCAAAGTTTTGACTTGGTTTTCTCCTTTTTTTCTGATCTGTACTTACAAACTTCCAGCGTTTTCATTTACGATTTTTACGTTTTTGTTCGCCATTCTGGCACAACACTCTCGTGGAGGCGGGGCTACAAGCGGTGCATTCTAATTGGCTACTGAGTTTTTGATTGACAGCTTCTTGACATGGAAGTGAAGACGTTAGTGGTGTGTTTACATGCTTGGATATGAGAGTCTGTGAGAATCTTCCCATTTCATTTTAGTGATTTAAGGTTTTATCTGTATTTATCTGCTGCTACACTACATTGTTGAGATCATTTCTTAGGAATAGCACAGAAATTTAAGGTAAAAAGAATAAATATAAACATGGCCGGATTTACTGCAGCCCATGGGCGCCAAATTTGAAAAACCCACACGGGCCCCCATGAGGGAACCCTCCATAGCAGCCGTTCCCAGACAGACTGATAAAGTCAGACAGACCATATTACAGTAGTTTAAACAACATTAGACCATTAGACCTCAATAAAT
Source organism: Gobio occitaniae (assembly GCA_033150135.1). Lineage (NCBI taxonomy): Eukaryota > Metazoa > Chordata > Actinopteri > Cypriniformes > Gobionidae > Gobio > Gobio occitaniae. Next base: position 1,087,646 of record JARQWZ010000033.1, read on the forward strand.
CACAGCACTTTCTATGAAGTCCATGATTATATATTTACTGTATTTATTAAATCTAATTTTAATTAAATAAATTCAATTTAATAAACTTATTTGCCACAATAAAACAATGCAAATGGTTGCGCCAAAATTTAAAAAAAATCTTTGGAAGATATTAATAAACATGTATTTAATCATTGCAAAAGTACATTTCTTAAGTTTATTTGTCATCTCTGTTTTTTCAGTTTATTTAAAATAAGACTAATCTGATATTATTGTAATCTTATCTCTGATATTTAACAGTTGAGATGTTCTTTAATGCTGATCTAACAGCAGAAGACACGAGCCGGAGCAGGCGGGGCATGTTGTCACAATGAGCCCCTATTAGAACTATATTATATTCTATACTTTTATGAATTCTATTGAGAAACCATGAGTAAAGGTGAATAATGACTGAGAGTCAATGTTCAGAAATTATTCACTATTATTATGTTTTGAACTATGTAGTATAGCTGTTTAGAGGTGTGTTTGTTGTCAAACGCAAAAATTAGTATATTTTTAATAATTAATAAATGCCATTATTTAACTTGAAAGTGTTAATAATTTTATTTTACTGACAAAATATTTTAGTTTGTCTTGTATATTTTTTGATTATATCAGGTAACATTTTATTCTGTCATATGCTCATGTTATAAGTTAACCCATCTATGGGGCATGTTGTCACATTTCACTTCCATTCTCTCGGGGTGAATCAAGAAAAAAGTAAACACTGTATTAATGAAACAAAACCCCATAATTGTACTAGACATGTGGGGAATTCATGTGGGAAAAACAAATACTCTGAACCCCAAGTGGATTTACACAAACTGAGAAAGTCAGAAAGTGTTGTTTGTGCCCCGCTCTCCCTATAGTTTGAAAGGCTCGCTCGCTCAACTGTGAGGTAGAATATCCTCCGACTGGAGATTTGAGGCCATAATCAAACACAGTTCACTGATATTTATCTTTATTTCACAGTGTTGAATCCCATCTGCGCCATTGTGATCACATATCGCTAGGACGCCCGAGGCGATGCGCTCTGCCCGGCCGGGCGGAAGTGCTAGAAGGCGGCGCTGTGATCGTAAACAAAGGCGAGGTAAGCGTGGAGGTCTAAGAGCTAAGCTAAGGCTAACTCCTTACCGGCTCTCTTTACCCAGCATTTTCCTTGCCAATGTACGATCGCTAGTGAACAAAATGGAGGAGATTCGACTCAGCATTACACACAGTAAGAAACTTTTGAACTGTAACGTCCTAATCTTCACTGAAACCTGGTTAAACAGCGGAATACCGGACACCGCTATTGAGCTAGCGGGACGCCACACACTCCGGGCGGATAGAACACTAGATGGCTCCGGGAAGAGCAGAGGTGGTGGATTGTGCATTTATATTAACAAAGCTTGGTGCACAAACTCTGCTATTGTTGGGAGTCATTGTTCAGCTAACCTTGAGTTTCTCATGGTTAAATGTAGACCGTTTTATCTACCGCGGGAGTTCACTTCCACCATTATCACTGCAGCCTATATTCCCCCGGATGCTGATGCCAAGCTTGCTATGAAAGAACTTCACGCAGCCATCAGTAAACAACAGACTGATCACCCGGAAGCTGCGTTTATTGTTGCAGGTGACTTTAATCATTCAAACCTAAAGTCAGTGCTACCCAAGTTTCACCAGCATGTTTCCTGCCACACCAGAGGAAACAAAACCTTAGACCATGTTTACACAAACATGGCGGGAGCTTACGTTGCAACACCCCTCCCCCACCTGGGACAGTCAGATCACCTCTCTTTGTTTCTATCACCCAAATATTCACCCCTCATCAACCGTGTGAAGCCAGAAGTAAAGACCATCAAGGTGTGGCCTGCGGGGGCAGATTCCACACTCCAGGAAATGTTTCTAAACACAGACTGGAGTATGTTTGCTTCTCAAGCCACCAGTGGCGCTCACACGGACATTGACTCATTCACTTCCTCTGTATTGGATCATATCAATACCACCATCGACAGTGTTACAACCCAGAAACAGATCACCACATACCCTAATCAGAAGCCTTGGATGAACAGGGAAGTTCGACTCCTGCTGAAGTCACGCAATACTGCCTTCAGATCAGGAGATGCACAAGCCTACAGTACATCCAGAGCTAACCTGAAGAGGGGCATCAAAAAGGCCAAGCACTGCTATAAGCTAAAGATAGAGGGTCACTTTTCCAACTCTGACCCTCGACGCATGTGGCAGGGCATTCAGGCCATCAGTGACTACAAACCCCCCCACTCCACCCCCGCAGCCACTGATGTCAACTTCCTGAACGAGCTAAATTACTTTTATGCTCGTTTTGAAAGAGACAACAGAGAAACTGCCACCAAGCTCAAACCCTCAGCTGACCACCCACCAATCACACTCTCCTCCACAGATGTCTGCAAGGCACTGAGCCGGATCAGCGCGCACAAGGCTGCTGGACCAGACAACATCCCTGGACGTGTGCTCAGGGCATGTGCGGAGCAGCTCGCTGGGGTTTTTACAGACATTTTCAACCTGTCTCTTGCCCAAGCAGCTGTACCGACATGCTTTAAACGCACTTCCATTGTGCCAGTGCCGAAAAGCTCTAGCCCGAGGTGCCCTAATGACTACCGCCCTGTAGCACTCACACCCATCGTTATGAAGTGCTTTGAGCGGCTGGTCCTGGAGCACCTAAAAGACTCTCTACCATCCACATTGGACTCACACCAGTTTGCCTACCGCAGCAATAGGAGCACAGAGGATGCCGTTTCCATGGCACTGCACTCTGTGCTCACTCACCTGGACAATAAAAACACTTACGCACGTATGCTGTTTGTTGACTTCAGCTCAGCATTCAACACTGTCATCCCATCCAAGTTAATTGCCAAACTTGGAGACCTGGGCATCAACACTTCAATGTGTAACTGGATTTTGGACTTCCTAACTGATAGACCCCAGAATGTTCGATCAGGATCCACCTGCTCCACGTCCATCACACTCAACACTGGCGTACCACAGGGCTGTGTGCTAAGTCCGTTTCTCTACTCCCTCTTCACCTCCGACTGCAAGCCTGTGTATGGATCTAATTCCATCGTCAAGTTTGCGGACGACACTACGGTGATTGGGCTCATCAGCAACAACGATGAGACTGCCTACAGGGAAGAGATCCAGCACCTGGCCACATGGTGCGCTGATAATAACCTGCTCCTCAACACCACCAAAACGAAGGAGCTCATCGTGGACTTCAGGAAAGAGTCAAGAGGCACACACGACACCATCCACATCAATGGAATGGCTGTTGAGCGTGTCTCCAGTTTCAAGTTCCTGGGGACCCACATCTCGGCGGACATGTCGTGGACGACCAACACCTCCAGCCTGGTCAAGAAGGCTCACCAGCGCCTCTTCTTCCTGAGGACACTGAGGAAGAATCAGCTCTCCTCGGCTATCCTGGTGAACTTCTATCGCTGCGCAATAGAAAGCATCCTGACCAACTGTGTGGCAGTATGGTATGGGAGCTGCTCTGTTGCGGAGCGCAAGGCACTGCAGCGGGTGGTGAAAACTGCCCAGCGCATCACAGGAACTCCACTGCCTGCCATCGAGCACATCCAGAGGAAACGCTGCCTGCATCGAGCTCGCAGCATCCTCAAGGACTCCTCTCACCCAGCCCACAGACTGTTTTCTCTCCTGCCCTCCGGCAGGCGTTTCAGGATCCTCCGGACCAGGACCAGCAGACTTAAGAACAGTTTTTTCCCCAGAGCTGTCTCTTTATTGAACTCAAACCCCCGTTGATCCACTTCCCTCATAAACTGCTAACTCTCCTACCTCACATCCGCCTTCACTTTGTTATTTGCACTACCGACTGTTTATCACAGTAACAACTGTTTACATATGCATCTTGCACTGCCATATCTTAACTGGATTATGCTCATTTGCACTGCCGACTGTATTTATAGTACCAATGTTTACATTTGCATTTTGCACCGTACTTCTAACTGTAATATGCAACCACTTTCCACTGCACTTTACACTTTTTATTTTTTCCGGATAGCTCTGTCCATAATTTATTGCACTACCCTAATCCACTGCTATATTCCTCATATTAGCCTAACATATTATTGTATACCTCTATCTGTAAAATTCTGTTTATAGTAATAGCCATCTGTATATTATATTCATAGTACATATTCACCTGTAAATTCTGTTTATAGTAATAGCCATCTGTATATTTATTCACTGTACATATTCACCTGTAAATTCAGTTCTGTTTATAGTAAGACAACTCTCTATTTATACATATTTATATATATTCAGTACATATCCATGTCATGCACTTACGCATCCATTGTATATCCTGCACTTGCTGCTATTGCACTTCTGGTTAGACCTAAACTGCATTTCGTTGCCTTGTACTTGTACTTGTGTAATGACAATAAAGTTGAATCTAATCTAATCTAATCTAATATAATTTAAACAGCTTCATTAAGGCTTTTAGAAAGATATTGATATATTATGTTCTCGTCTCATCTTTACAGAGAATGAGCATTTCTATTCATTTTCCACTAAATTATGAGTTCTGAAGAGTTTTGAGCGCTCTCTCTCGTCATACTGCCATCACAATATTTAGAAATATAACCAGAAATGTCATCAAAATGATTAAATATATATATATTTAGGCCTAATGAGTTCCCGGTTTATATATTTATAACATGAGCTAATGATAGGCTATAGCCATGAGTTATTACAAGCAAGAGTGCTGTTTTTCCAAACATCTGCTCCATCGCAAATGTGACATTTATACATTTCATAGACACAACACATTCAGTTTTTGCTCCTTCAAAGAAAACAGAACAACCGTTTTGTTCCTCATGGAAAATCAAAGGATTTTTGAACGAATCGGTTGAATAAAGAACTGAACTCACTCATTAAGACTTGCTGCCATCTTCTGGCGGTTTTAGTTTCACAGATTAAGAGTAGACTTCATTTATTTCAATCATTCAATGGTTCTACATTAAAATGTCACATTTAAAACATTAACATAATTTATGCAATCATAATTTGCTGTGTAAATCCATCTGTTTTATTGATACAGACTTCCTTTTATTGGCAATAATAGCCATACATCATGTCTTTGTAACAATTACAAAAAAATGTTATACTGTTTTAGACAAAACTCTTAGTGACTTCAAGCAAATTGGATAGGCCTGCAACTTCTGTGATGACAGCATCTTTAGATCTGCATTTAGGGCACTGCCTTGAGTTCTTCATCCATTGGTCAATACAGGCCTTGCACCCCACCACACTCCTGCAGCATGAGCTGAACACAGGTTCTTCCATGACATCTTGGTAAAGAAAATATAAAAAGTTAACATTACCTGCAGCTGGTGCCAAATAAACATGATTATGTTTTGGAAAACAGTAAATCAAATCACATACATTATAGCTGATATCATGGCTAAAAATGATTCAACCTTTGGCAGTTACTGCTAAACCCCCGGTCTATAGGGGCCAAACACTTTGAGCATGATTTCAGTCGAGCAATATCCATGCTACTGTTTTAGCACCACATTTGTTCCTTCTAGTTTAATGAGTTATGGTTAGGACATTTCAAGTTGCAGGTGTGTGTGTGTTTGGACATGTTTTTGTGAAATATCAGGACACAAATCTGTATAATGACATAGGTATGACATAGGTATTACAAGGATAGGGTGAAATATGAGGACGTTACCCATGTCCTCTCTTTTCAAAATGCTTATAAATCTTACAGGACAAGGTTTTTTCACAGAAAGTAAACTGTGCAGTTTCCTGTGATGGGTAGGTTTAGGGGCAGGGGCAGTGTGTGTGTGTGTGTGTGTGTGTGTGTGTGTGCTTGTCTACCTATCTAACAGGGGACCTTGGTGTCGTAACACACTCACTAACAGGGGACCTCTGAGCCAAGAGGGGACATTTTTCAGGTCCCCTGTTGGTCATGCTTTAAATCATGTTAAAATCAAGTAAAAACACTAAAAAAACGCTCTGGTGATTTTTTTTACTTTTGACCAAGTGGGGACCTACAAGTGTGTGTGTTTAAATCATGTGAAAATTAAGTAGAAACACTCTGGTAATTTTTTTAAAACTTATGACCAAGTGGGGACCTAAGTGTGTGTGTGTGTTTAAGGTCATACTGAGCAGCTCCCCTGTAGGCTGGAGCAGGAACTGTAAGGGCTCTTAAACACACGTCGTTCACACACACTCCTCTATTGTTTGAATGGCCTGCTGTCCCAGAGAGACTCTGCTGTTTAACAGGCTGCTTACTAAAGGAACAAGCATTACATCTCTTTACTAGATACCCTGACTAGTTTCAAACTTTGCATTACATTACAATTAAATTCTACACTGAATCCAAGAAAAAAGGATTTAAAAATCTAAACAACCAGAATGTAATTAGAAGTTTTGTTTTTGTATTTTTTATTTTAACATATTTTATGACAGTAGCCTATATTCATTGAATATTATTGTATTTATCAAAATAAACAGAAAATAGTACAAACTTTACTATTCTTTTAAACAAGTGTTAAGACATTATTAAAAAAAAAACATTTTAGCTCAAGTATTTGTATAAATAATGCGTGACTTTTGCCCCATGTAAAATGGGGTGTAAAAGGCCCACCTTACCACCTTATACATTTATGAGTTTTTTTAAACAAACCACTTTTGATTTATTTATGATTTACACAATGACTCGGTCCCCAGTTAGATAGTAAATCACGACACCAGTGTGTTTGCGTTGTCATTTCTTGCCATAAACACACGGTGGAGATTTAGAGTTTTTATAGCAATAACTGAGTTTTAAGAGTTAAATCAAGCAGAAATATTTCTCTAATGTATTAATTGCAGATCCTCTTTGAATAATGATTATGTTAAACACAATGACTCTGTCCCCTGTTAGATAGTAAATCACGACACCAGTGTGTTTGCTTTGTCATTTCTTCATCTCAAACACACTGTAGATATTCACTGTATATATTGAGATAACTCAATTTTATGGTGACTTGCATTAAAATGTTTATCCGTCTCAATTAAATTATGTGAACTGAATGACTTTTTTTTTTTTTTTTTTTTGATATTATATTTATTGTAGTATTTTCAGATTTACAGACAAATGGACAGTACAATCACATGACAGAAACAAACACAACTACTAAAAAAACAACAAAAAAAAACAAATACAAAACAAAACAAAAAAAAACTCCTTCAGTTAGAATCATGTTTGCAGTTGACGACAACACCAAACAGGCACGGGAAATCAAAACAGATTTTTGCCCAGCATGGAATGGATAGAGGTCAAGTTAAAGACAGAGGTTAACAAAAATTACAATAAAATGACAATAAAAAAAATGAAATATTAAGTAGTTTCATCATTGGTTTTTAACAGGTGATTGAAAAGGGGTCTCCAAGAAGTTTCAAATATATCCATATTACCAGAGATACAATATCTGAGTCTTTCCACATGCATAGTGGAGGAAAGTTCTGATAACCAGATCTTGAATAGTGGCTTCGAGTTTTTCTTCCACAGACAGAGTATAGTTTTTTTGGCGATCATCATGCCATACTGTATAGGCAAACGGATAGCATAATTAAGGCTCTGCAGGACAGCTGACCAGCCAAGAATGGCAGTCGCAGGGTCTACTGGGAGCTCACAAGTATAAGCATCAGAAAGAAATTGAAAAACTTCTGACCAGAATTCAGCAAGTTTTGGGCATGCCCAGAAAAGATGACCAAGAGAGCCCTCTGCAGATTCACATTTATTGCAAAGAGGAGAGATAGTAGGATAGAAAGCGTTGAGTTTAACCCTAGAGTAGTGCAATCTGTGCAACACCTTATACTGAATAAGCTGGTGCCTAGTATTAATGGAACAGGTGTATATATTTTTAAGACATTTTCCCCAGTCCTCCTCAGAGATTTGAATATTAAGTTCCTCTTCCCAATTGTTTTTAAGATGGGTAGTGGAAATATCTAGCCGACTCGTGAAAAAGCTAACAAATTTTGTAATTAACTTTGGGGTGTTGGGAGTGCAAGTAAGCAATTTATGTAATTTATTATCAGGTGACAATATTTCGAAATTTGGCACAGTGGAACGAACATAATTTCTAATTTGTAAGTATCTGAAGAAGTGTGATGCAGGAAGGTCAAATTTCTCAGTTAGTTGAGTAAATGTGGCAAAAGTATTGTCAATATATAAATCTCTCAAGGTAATGATTCCTGTGAACTGAATGACTTTTAACATTGACACTTTAGTTATTTAACCAACTGATGATTTTCAAGTCAGCAATCAACACACAACTGAGTTTTCACCTCCAAAATCTTATTATAGTGTATTTTTATGGTAAGTATTGGTGTTTTATGTTTTAAATCAAGCAGAAATCACTCTTTAAGGAAACAATTGCAGGTCACACTTTATACAGTGAACATTGGATGGTAAAACACGACGCCTGTTTGATTGCTTTGCCATTTCTTGCCATCACAAACACACTGTAGAGATTTTGAAGGTCAGAACTAAATTTTTTGGTGACTTGCATGAAAATGTTCATCCGTCTCAATTAAATTATGTGAACTGAATGTCTTTTAACATTGACACTTTAGTTGAAGATTTTCAACTCAACAATCAACACACAACTGAGTTTTGACCTCCAAAATCATTATACAGTGTATATTAAATTTAAATAAAAAATATAACATTTCTTTACAAAACAAGTTTGACTCTCTACTGCTTATTCATTATTGTTTATGTTACATGGTCCATGTTTACATTACAGTATAAAATTGTTCCTAAGTTTTCCCCTTTTATATAGATGGTAATGACTAAATATTCTCGCACACCGAAATTTTCACACGTTAAAAAAAAGATCAAGCACGTTTACACACAGCCTCTGAAACTTTCCTTCATCAAAAAAAAAAATCTGATCAGGTTCAGTTTTCTGCATTTTTCGCATCCATAGCAAGCATTTAAAGAGGGGTTTCAAATTTCTGTGTTATTCATTTTTGTGTTAAAATTTTGAACATAAGTTGAACAGTTTAAAAAAGAAAGTGTGAACCTTCAAATTAGCCATTATAGTTCATAAAGTTTTGCTGGCGTTTGTATCTAATTGAGAAAAGAATGAATGTAAATTGAAAGATGTCGTCATTGAACGCATTTTGTGCCAAAGCAAATAAATGATCCACAGTTTAGCCACATAGGCTGATGTGATCCCTGAGTGAAGAGTTTTGAAAAAGTGATGAGTATTCAGAAATGTGTCCTAGCAGATGTTTAAAAAACCCTGTAATATCACTATTAGTAAGGGATCACTGTATAATATCAGTCTTTAAATGTGAGATATTTAAAGTGAACCTAAAGTATACTTGCAATAGTGTGATTTTAGCACAATTAAATATACTTAATGGATGTTTCGCAAAAGCGTTGTTTAGTGATATTGCGTCCTTGTGTTTCTGTTGTACGTCATCAGCAACTGTCGAAGTTCAATTACAATACTCAAGAACACATGTACAGAGGATGCACAAAAGTACCCGGATGTTATAAGATATATAAGTATATGAAAACAATGTCTACAATAATATGAAATAAATGTTTTAACAGGTTATGTTTGTGGTTATTTTGTGTTAGCCACTATGTAATATGCTGGGATGGTTAGTTGAGCAACAAGTTCACACATCTAAATTTCTGTTCTGTGTCCTCACAAACTTCTGAGCTCGTTCTTTCAAGATCACATAGCAAGACTGGACTCCACGAAATCACAAGTCCCTTCTTTGCATTCCCAGAATTGCGAAACAGCCATCATTAAGAAATGTGCACTGTGCAATAAAAGAGTACTCCAAGAATAATTATAATATTTATACCAGTAAGTCTCACGCAGGTCACTAGGGTTTACAATATTTGATGCTTTAATACTATCCAAAAAAAATTGTTACGGCCATTTCACACTGAACGCGTCAAAGCTAGGTGAATCGTTGATGAATGGAGGTTTAACACCGAATGCCACTCAAACCATCATCGAGGACTTGCTATAATTATATAATAGGCAGACATTCATTATTTCTAGTGATTTATGATTATGTAATATAATTGACCGATCCAGAGCAAATGCGATCTCTGACTCATACCACTCACACACGTGGAAGAAAACGGACAGTTCTCTTCTGATAGCATATAATGGTGGAAAAAGAAGTAAACTTTAGAATTACATATGGCATATCTTGCTTTATTATGCTGAGATTGATCGAGCCTGGTATAAATAACTCCATACAGATCTATTGTTTTACAAAAATAATCTATTGTTTACAAAAGGAGAAAACGTGTGTACTTTAATGTAAACTTGGACCATGTGACATAAACTGAAGTTAACAGCAAAAAAATATACTATAATGCTGACTGTTGTTAGTGTTTTTTGTTGTATGAGTTAAAAGTGTATATATTGGGTGAATCCTCATTGTGTTCTGGAAGAATGAGTTGATTTAAGACATCAATGAAGTGTTTTGGTAGTTTTAGGACATTTTGAACGTGAAATTAACTGCTTTGCTAAGAAAAGAGAAAGGTGTCCTAGCGATTGTAGCTGAGAGATAGACGTCAAACAGACTCAAACAAAGACCCAGAATTCTGTGGTGTTACAGCACTGTGGCTGCTGTAAATTGCTGCTGTAAGGTTTCTTTATGAAATAACAGGCACAATGGCAAAGATATTTCTGCAAAAACTCCAAAGTAATGTTCGGTTGCAGTGAGAAAGTCACAAGAGACAACTGAAAAAACTCATGCGTGTATTTAGCCTACTGTAGATCAGTTTGCTTACACATCCCCCAAACTCCATTTACATATGAATACGGGAAAGGCCAAAGCCATTGTCTCACAGGTGAGGAAGAGGCCTTACAGAGCTGTTACACCCATGTCACAGACACAAACTTCTCATCCAAACTAGAGAAAACGCTGGGATTTACCTGGGAAAATTAAATCAATGTACACTTTTTCCAATCCCTACGACACATTTTTCAATACTTGGGTCACTTTTTTAAAACTCTTCACACACATTTTCACACAACTGAATTTCAGCTTGGCACAGCAGTTATTTTAGTGTTCAAAATGCACTAAAACTACCAAAAAGGATTCTGAGGTTCAAAGGAATAACCCAATATTTCAATATGGTAATACTGCCGAAATGTAGCAAATTGTTTTTTTTTTTTAATTAATTTTAGTTAAGTTTTGAACATAAGTTAGGGAGTTTTGAAAAGAGAATCAAAACATTTTCAAATTGGCCTATACAGTTCATAATGTTTTGGTGGTGTTTGTGTTGCAGTGAGAAAATAATTCTTATAAATCGAAAGATGTCGCCATTGAATGTATTTTATTCCAAATCAATGATAAATTATGACTTTAGATGGCCCCACTTTATATTAGGGGGCCTTAACTACTATGTACTTAAATAGGTACAATGTACTTATTGTGTTCATATTGTGTTGCAAAACACTTTGCTGATATTGAGGTGGGATACGGGTAGGGTTAGGGACAGGTGTGGTTGTATTGGTAAGTTTAAAGGTAGGGTTAGATGTAAGGGAAGTGTCAACAGTGTAATTACAAATGTAACTACAGAAATTAATTACAGATGTAATTACATGCCGGTATATTTAAAAATGTAAGTACACCGTAAAGACATGTATGTACACAATAAGTGCATTGTATCAAATGGATAATTAAAATGTTAGTACATAGTAGTTAAGGCCACCTAATATAAAGTGGGTCCCTTTGGATTTTAAGATTTTATATTTCAGTATAATTCCTGCAGAAATGAGTTGATCATCGTTCTGACTTGAATGTGTTTGATCAGTTCTGAAAGCAGTGTTAGCATTCAAAGAATGTGCTAAAAATATATAGTTTTGCAGATTGTTAGGTACGAATAACAAAAGTGTTCGTGGATTTTGGAAAATGTGGTCATTGAATGCATTTTGTGTGAAAGCAATGAAAAATGATTCACAGTTTTTAACATATCAATTTAGTATTGGCCAATGCAATTAAAAAAAAACGTAAAGCGATATGCAGAAAGCTGTGGGGCTAAACACCAAGAAAATATCACTTC